>JAHREE010000215.1:3665391-3776990 GCA_033628505.1 Tringa tobata
CGGTCTCCTCCCCGGCCCCTGGTCCTCCCCCCGCTGCTCGTTTTTTCCTTCCCTTTCTCCCTTTTTTTTTTTTTTGATGAATAGCCTGGGCGAAACTTGAGGCGGAGATGCTGGGAGTTAGCGGTACCGCATCTCCTCCGCCCCGGGGCAGCGCTCGGCCCGGCCGGGGGCGGGGGAAGGAAAAGGGTGGAGGGGTACGAGCTTCTGCTGTAGGTGAGCAGACTTGGTCAGTGTGCATTTTTATATTTTTTTTTGGACTTTTAGGAGCCATCAGATTTCAGGTTGCACGCTCCGAAGTAACTGCTGATGGCAATAAACAAACTCACAAGGTGCAAGTTTGTTTCTCAAGAAGTTTACTTTTTATCTGATAGGCATTGGTAATTTTTTTATTTTTTTTTTTTCTTCTCCACTAATTAATGATCCAGCTGTTTACAGGGACAATTCACTGTGCTGGTATTTTGGTGGCAACCACTGCTACAGGCTTTCAGACTTGCTGAAATGAAAATCCTGCATACACATTTGTAAGGCATAATAAAACATAACATTAAAACCTGCATGCATGTTATGTTTAATCAAAGACAACTGTTAGGCATTTAAGTGGTGAGATATCTTACTTTAGGTTAGTTAAACTGGTAGTAAAATGATTAATATAATCTGATCTCTTTCTAATAATAATAATAATAATAATAAAACACTCATGATTCTAAATAAAAGTTGTTTGGCCTAAATCTTTGCTATCAGAAAAGAGATATAGCATATCTGGGAACTCAAATTTATGTCTTGCATTGTGATAATTCTTTATGAGAAACTGTGTTTTAAAACAAACTTAATTACAATATACAAGATATCCTTGGCAATGGATAGTCCTCAATAAAACAGAGTTTCTTGAATTTTCAGTTTTTGGTCTCAAATGATTAGTGTGTTCTCCATGTAATAACTTAGAAATCAGATTGAAAACAAATGACATTTATCTCTTCTAAGGCAAAAGAGTGAAAGAAAATAGATACACTGAAGTGCTCTAGCCTAGCCATTCACTATCCTGCTATCGAAAATCCATTCTTGGGCTAGGGTGATGGAATAAGTTGATCAGGTTCTAAGTCTTAAAACTGAGCCAAAATTCTCTTAGTAATTCTTCAAGCTATCATGAGAGTATGGGGACTTGTCCTTCCAGTCCCTTTCTTCTGATATGCATCCTTGTTTATTAAAGTGATAATAGGCAGTGTCATTAAACATTTGTGCTTTACAGATGTTCAATGAGTTATGAATGATTATGGTCAAATATGGACTGCATTTAGTTTGCATTGTATAAGGTCTGTGTCTCAGCCTACAAAAGTTTTGACTTGTGTATATTTTTGGAAGATGTTTTTTTAAATTACCATTTAAAATATTAGTCGAGGATAACTGATTTAAGGGATCCAAGTATAGAGCAGTCAGGCATATTTTAAAAGAGCAACAGGTCTACTTTAGTCAAAGAATATAATACCCACTCAGAAGTATATCTTTTCTTTCTTCTGTATAATAGGAATTATACAATACTATATCAGAGTAATATTTTGAGTGAAGGTATATGGTGCAGGGAGACAATTTTTGTCCAGACAGTTGAGTTTCTTTCATTTTCAAGTTTATTGTTGCATATTGCTCAAGGAAAAATTAGGTAGTGTTCTGTTTAAGTCACTACACTGTTAGGGCTGAAGTTTGATGCTGTTGAATGCCTAAGCTCCTGTTGATCTCAGTGAGAGTAGGAAACAATCTTCTAATCACAAAAAATAGCATCTGCTAAGCTATTCTAATTTTTTGCTTTTGTCATATCGAGTAATATTCATACCTTCTGTTTCCTTTTATATTGTCAGTGTACATAGGAATCCTTGTTGACACACTAGAGCAGTCCTGTTGCAGGCTTAGTATCTCCTGTGGCCTTTTTTTCCACATTCTTTGCATTTGTCTCTGTACAATACTACTCTAAGTGTAATAGGACTCGGTGATAGAAGGGAGAAAAATGAGCTTTTTTATGTGGAAAGGCAATTTACTTGGTAACACTAAGGATGTCAACTCGATGTAAAACCTAATCAAACATGCTGATTCTTTCTAATTTTAAAGTGAACACTTTTGTAAACTTACCATTTCCCCCCTTTTGTTGTTTTTATTATGTTTTTCCTCTCTTCCTTTAAAAAGACCACAACTGAGAAAGATTATCTTCCTTTAAGTGCAGTCTTTTACAAATGTGGTAGAAAGACTCATTCCAAGCCTCCTTTAAGTGCTACATGCTCTTTAGGCATTCACTGTCGTTCAGATGAAACTTCTTCAAGTCTACTGAATGTGGTCTGCATGCGTGCAGTCTGATCCTTCACTCATGCCTGTTTGAGAAAAGTGCAACTCTGTTGTTACACCAAGGTAAAACTGGTGTGGGGTCAAAGTCAGGGCCATATAATTTTTAGGTGTTTAATATTCAACACAGTTCATGAAGTTCCTTTTTCACATCTTCACGATTGTTGCCCAGTAAGGCCTTAAACCTGCACTGGTTAAAAAAAAAAAAAAAAAGAAAAAAAAAAAAAGAAAAATTCTCATTTAGCTTAATGGGAGTTTTTGCCTCAAGGGCTGCTGGCAGGACAGGTGTCTTAGTTCCTCCTAACCTTCATTTGTAAGCATGGCCAGGAAAAAAACAAACAACAAAAACTTAATACAATGAGTTGCCTTACATTTCCCCTACTATACAGTTGTATTCCTTTGATTTATTTCCTTTCCCCTCACCCACATCGAAGGCTGTGATTGTTTTTGTTTTTAATTTTTTTGCACACTACCTATACCAATTAACTGCCTAATTAGTTTTATCTTCTCTACATGGATGCAGTGAATTTGTAAGAGAATTTCACAAGCAAGTAGTTTTTTAGTGAGTTTAAAGTAAATAGAGTTTTAAAGACCTATTTTTATATTCAATATAAAGCACAAATGTGCAGAAAGTGTAGAATGACTTACAAAAAGGGAAACAAAAGTTCGTAATATTTCATGTATAAAAGTAATACCTTCTTTGGGTTGAGATTCTCTTAGAAAACCCAATACTTATGCCAGTGCAAAGATAGGAATATTTTAAAAACTCTTAGAAAATTGTGATTGACAGCAATTTCAAAGGAATGACTTCTGTAGATACAAGGAAACCCCTAAAGCAATATGGATAAGAAGGGGTGAATGGTTTTCAATGATGAACAACAACCTGGAAGTGTGAGAATGGAGGTTTCAATCCTTATTAATTAATCAAATTTCTTCTTTTGTGGTTAGCTACCACATCTGGATTTTCTGTGAAGTGCAATCTTGCAGGATGAAAAAGCGCAAGGGCGCCAAACTTCTAAGACTTGGGAAGATTTGACTTAGAATTTTTTTTTTCTGATCAATTAGGGCTTTAGATTTTGGTAATTCCCACTTACAAGAAAATCAAGACACCGATTTACCGCTTGAAGAAATTTGATCAAATAATAATGATTAATCCAGGAACTCCCATTGTCACAATTTGTTTTTGTTTCCATCGTCCTGCTTATCTCCAAAACCAACTTGCCTCAACTCCTGGCTGAAGCCAGGGAGAAGAGTTATATGCCATTGTTAGTTCATTTGCAATTTGTACCTGGTTTTGCTCTTGTACATATGTTGGCGTTTTGGAGTCTTTACATAAATGCTGTGATACTTTTTTTCTTCTTTCCTCTTAGTTTTTTGGTGGGCTGTTTTAAAATGGAGGCCTGTTTTCCAGTGTGGGACTTTTGATGGTTACAACATTTCAATGATGTTGCATGATGGCCACAGGTGGGGGAAATTGAATGTTTTAGAGCAGTTTTTCAAGCATGACACTTTTAAAATATGTAATTTCAAAGACTTTTCAAGGCCACATGAAATGAGTTTTCATAGCCACTCCAGGTCTTGGGGGGAAAAGCTGAAAAGTACTTTTGTTTAGAAGTCTGAGTGATGGTGGGGGGGAAACCTTTTCTTGAGGTTTTTGCATGCCAGTGCACGGCCTGTTGCTGTGAGAGAAGGAAGATGGTAAGGCTGCTTGAGGCAATGCACTGGAGGACAAAGTGTTTTCTAGCACTAGAAAAAGAAAATGCATGGCAAAGTTTTGTCTTCTAGTAGACTATATAGCATGCAGAGTTTAGTATGTGTCAAAACAGTGTATGACATTGCTGTATCAAAGTTGTAAAATTAAGCATTATTTATTGAAAACTATGTATTTTTTTTGTAAAAACCTGATCACCTAGAGGATTAATATCAGTGACTTGTGCTAGTGCTACAAACTTAACCAGCTTCTTTACTACAGTACTTGATATGCAGTGTTAATGCTCAGGGTTGAAACCAGTCCACTCCAATGTCTTTTTTTGCAAGAGTTTTTAAATAAAGGAACAACATAATGCAATTGTTCAAAAGACTCTAATAAAATTGTGTGATCAATCTTCCTACGTGTTTTTATGTGGATTTTTTTTTCCCAGTGTTGCATTTGGTAAACGCAGTTCCGCTATTATAATGAATCCACTCTTCATTCTGTGGGCACCCAAGGCTTAAAGTCAATGGGAATGTTATGTCTTTCAAAAAAACCCTCAACAGATAGTTATGGTCAAGGCAGTATGTACAGAGGGTACGTACCCTCTCTACAGTGCTGCTCTGGGCACGCCTGAGAGACACTGAAACAGAAAATAAGCCAATTAACTTCCTTTTATTTTTTTTTCTGGTTAAGATTCTGGATAAAACAATAAAGTATTTTATGATAAACATTTTAGATATTGCTTTAAAGTTGACCATGAAAGAATGAAATAAGATGGATTATATGCCAGCAAACTCCATTTCTCTCTGTATCTTTTTCTACAAACAATTTACCATCTAAATGTATTTTGGCATAGAAAAAAAAATCATTCTGTATTAAGATTCTAGTTATGAAAATGTTTTTATGAGAACCCTGTAATCAATTCTTGGAACTATAAAAAGGTGTTTTTAATGTGTTTATGTGGTGAAAGTTTGTTGTATATTAAATATTGTTTTATAGAAATGATGGAATTATATTGTTATGAAATTTGAAATTTGCAATTAACACAAGCCATCTATTGCTGAAATTGACCTTCTAGAGCTGCTGCCTGTAGGCATATTCCCATATTCCAAAAAGTGTACAAGGCACATCTTTCTCTTGCTCATATTTAATGTCTGTATTTTCCCAAGATTACATAAGGATGAAAATATCACCTGATAATACCTTCCCCCCACCCCCCGCCGGGGGGTTGTTGGTTACTGCTAATATCCAGAAAATAATAGAAAAATTCTAATCAACTTCAGCTGTAGCTGATACAAGCTTTTAAACCTGAGAAGAGTCAATTCACCAAATAAAAGATTCCAGATAATTCTGTATGACTCCTAATCACAGCTCTTCCCGTTGTTCCTGTTCTTTCCTTATCCCAACAGAGTTTGCTGAATAGCTCCTTTCTCCAAAAAACACTTCTTGGGTGACAAGTAATGATTTCTGTTTAACTTATCAAACCTATTGGGAACACTGAAAGCAATCTTTATAATTTCAAAAGTCTGTTGTAGTAGTATTTTTTTGTGTGAATGGAGATGTGTAACTGATGTGAACTAAGGGTTTGAATGTGACATGTCAAAGTAAAAATAGGAAGTTTAAGATGGTCATTGTAAATCAGTGAAATAAAATCTTTATATACAGCCAACATAACACTATCCTTTCTGTACATATAAAAAAAGTTCTAAAAGGTATTTTTAAGGTATTTTAGAAGGTTTTGAAACAATGCACTAAGAGTATTATGTGGTGATTCGTTTGATTTTTTATAATTCCCATAGAGTTTGATATTCAAGTCCCATTGTATATAACTAAAGATAAACCAGAAATCTTCTAGAACAGACTAAGGTCATCTGCATACTATCTTAAGTGTCTTAAGCTGAAGTCTTCAGTTTGCTTCCTTTCGAGTGAGAATTGTCATTACCACATTAGAAAGTTGAGTTTCAGTTCTACTATATCAGGACTAATTATTGCCAGAGGGAATTTCTGCATGACACATTGGGAATCTTTCCTATCCAGTGTTTGAAAGTGTTTGGGATTGGTAAACCACAAGTTATGACACCTTAAAACTGTCATTGGGGAGGTACTGTGCAGCCTGGGTGTTGACTTGGTTTTATATGAAAGAAAGAGTAGAAGGACGTGTTTGGGGGAAAGAAGAAAAACATTTACTTGGCATTTCAGTTTTGGTTCTCGAGTTTGAATGTTAGGTCTAATCCTAGACGAAATGTATAAAAACACAGAGTGTAGGTAACATAGACCCACACAGGAATCCAAACACATTTGCATCATTACAGAGTTAACACAAACATGTATGTATACAGTTGTGTTTTCATGAAAAAGCTTGCTGGCTGGACCATTACATGGCTGGAATGCAGTATAGATTAAAATCTATACTTTAAGGTCCTAAGAACTTCAGATTTTCATCTGTTGGACTTAAAAGTGTTATCTCTGGAGATTCATGAATTTTAAGAGAATCTTTTCGTAGCTTATTAAAATTTTGGTAGAATAGCAAAAAAAAAAAAAAAAAAGAAAAAACAAAAAAGCCTCCCCACATAAATATCTTCAGATCTAGAAATGACAATTCCCACCATAATCAGAGTAAAAGGATCTTGGCCCTTTCCCCTGAAATCTGACGTTTACATTTATTGGCATTACTCTGACATTTACATAAGCTAAAGTGCTTATGATAGATCACTTCTTCTACAACTCTGTAAATTCACTTAAAAGATTATTATTATCTTCAACCAAAATTGACTCATGTATAAACTTTAAAATGCAAGTCTTGCTTTCTCAAATTGTAATGTTAACAAATACTGAAGGGTGTATAGGGAGTGAGGCAGGATTCATCTGCACGCAAGTACAACAGGCAGTCCAAGAAACGCATAGCAAAAAAAGAAAATTTAGATTTCAGTTATAACTGTGACATTAAGTTTCTTTGTAATGTGGCATTTTGGCATTTCATATGCATAAGTAGTTTTTTTCTCTAAGACACCAAATATGCATCAAGTTAAAAGTCTACAATAGTCATGTGTGCACAGATTGCTTTTTTGAAGTCAGCACTATAACTAAGAACTTCTATTTTGTGTCTAGTTCTTTGCAAACTAGCTTTGCAAACTTGCACCTAGACTTTACTTGATGAGATTTCATTTGTCTGCGTAATCTTATCGTGAAGTTTAGCCCTCATACCCTTTAGAAATCAGAACGAACTGCCCCCTGACAGTAGTGCTGCTGTGCATTGCCTTTCATTCTCCTTTCAAGGGCAGAAAAAGGGTAGAAAAACCACTGAGAACTGCCCACCTTCCACCTGTTTATGTCCTTGGAAACTTCTACTATTATCTCTTTTTTTTAGGCTATGGACACTCATAGCCTAAAATCAGCTCTGCTTTCCTCACCTGTATGTGGTCATTCATCAGCTGTGGGTTATCAAAGCCAATAGTTCTGCAGGCAGAAAGATTCATCTGAAGTCAACTACATTTATGGAAATTGCCTACTTAAACTGTTAAAACTATCCATCCAGATTTTGCCTGAACTTGATGTGAATTGCCCTATAAACAGAACAGTGGGGTATTAGTGTCTGTAACAACAGCAAAAATACCCCCCCGCTCCAAGATAACTGCCTGTTTGAAAATGTCAATCTTGATGTAGCCATGATGACCTGAGTCTCCTCCAGCCTCAAAGAAAAGCTTTTGTGACTGGGCATTTTTGCATGTTTTCACTATATTAGTCAGTCAGATGTATAATAGTGCATTTTTCCACAAATGTATTATGCATTTGGAAGACAAGCAAAGTTATATACAAAGTATCATACAGTTGGAAAATATTTACTGTAATACTAAAAACATTTGAGAAGACTGTGGCAAAAATACTTACCTTTGCTTTCCTTACGGCAATCTCTTGCACACATGTTCTCCCTCCAGCCTTTTCCCGAGCATGTATTTTATATATAAATGGACAGATGTAAATATTGATATATATCACAGTCTTTCACACAGAAATATATTTAGACAAACATTATTAAAGCTGCTGTATCAGTCGTGTAAAGTTAAAGGAACAATGTCAGAAAAAATGCATTTGCAACCTTATTCAAATCCTTTTTAATAAATATACTGACATGAGAGCGTGTGTATCAAGTGATGCAGTACCTAGAAGTTAAGCACCTGGCTCCAGCTGGCCATCCATGGTAGATTTCTGGACTCAGCCTTCGTGCTGGGTGAGGAGCTGTCTACAGCTTGACTGTAAAAATGGGATGTGTTTGGTTTCTCTGACACCTGACTCGGGATTTCACAGTAGACATCTCTGCCCACTCAAGACCTCAGGCGAGTTCATAGTTTTGTTCTGACAACAGACGACAAACTCTTTCCACTGATACCGTATCCTGTAGGTAGAGCTTTTGCTCAGGAAATAGAAAGCACAAGGAAGAGACAGAGAGCACATCTAGACTAAGAAATTAAAACAGAGTCAGCACATAGTCCAGGCACTGGAACTCGGCTGTCTGTATTGTTAAATTGTTAGAAAAAAGATCCCTGACACGGTTTTGGCTGGTGAATGCTAGCACTCTTCCAAAAAATCACTGGAACAATTTGGAAATTAGCATGGCCCAAAGATCATTCCCAATAGGCAGTTTGGATTCAGCCACTCTGCTTTGGAAAGTAAGGGAGTTTAATAGCATAGATGTGGCCAGATCGTGCCAGCTGGCCTCGAATCCAGGGAACAGAACCCTGGTTTATTTTACTAGCGTAGATGTAGCTACAGGTTATAAACCTTACTTTTGCTGGACTTTGACCATAAAGCCCTTATAATTTTGAAGACTACCTTAGCCTCAATCTATGGAATAGCTTGGAGAGAAGCTGTCACCACTGGCAACAACTAGAATGCAAAAGTCATGAGGCCAAAGGCAAAGCAAAAAGGAATTTGCCCTAAAGCCCTTTCTGCTGTGTTACCGATCCATACTGCCTCTCCTTATATACAGTGTCAGCTCTGCAATTGTTGCAATCCTGTTTACATGGGGACTCGTCTTTAACGGGAGGACCACGGAACGAGATTTTGGCTACAATTTCTTTTTTTAAACTGGGAAATTTCTTATAGAATTTGGGATGAGGAGAGTGCTCCAACTAATAAAAATGGTAACAATTTACACTGCGTGCTTTCACTCCCAAGAATCCAAAAGCACTTTACAAATACTGTTGGCCAATTTTATTCTCCCCTTGTAGTCAAAACACCTACTGAAATCAATTGTAGAATCACTTCTATTGAATCTCCTCCAACTGCAGAGCTGAGTGAGAATTTTATATGTTGAACAGCTGTAGAACTGGAGCCTTGAAATTGCTATTTAAATTATACATAAGAATCATACAGTGTATGTTCTTCTAGCACTCTCACAGTTAGTTTAGACAATATTTTCACAAACTGCACTCATAGGAAAAGAAATCAATCCATCTGGACTAGATAAGAGTCAGTCATTAAGTATTTTTCCTGCTTAAATATTAACATAATTTAGTAAAATTGATTTAGTGTCCTGAGAAGGGAATACTCCCTTGATCTGCACAAGAGTGTTATGGTCTAACCTCACTGATCACTGAATCACAAAAGTCCCTGCTTCAAACATGGATGCCTTTTTTTTCCTTTTTTTAAATGCTAAGGATAAGAGATGAAAATAAAGCTATAAAAGCATAAAGGCGAATACAAGTTCCAGACTCATTTGGGTTACACTGGTATTGAAACAAAATGGTACATCTGCAGTGCACCAGATCTCAGTGCCTGATGTTTAATGGTTTCTTGCTCCATGCCTGTTCAGCTGCATGAATAAATGCCATCTAAGTTTGAACTTAGACACAGGCTTTCCAGTGCATAGCAAGAAAAAACAGAATAGAGTAGGTCTGACTTGGGGCAAAAGGAGAAAAAAGAAAGTTAAAAGAGAAAGGCTAGACAGAAAGTTTGCCTACAGAGTTACCCACTGAGCTCCATACCCTGTTTTTTATATGAAAGGGCTGCCTCAATAGGATAATTTCCAAAGTGCCCTGAACCCTGGGGAAGTGCCTCTGCTGCTAGGTCTGTCGGGATCGGTCCCAGTCAGTCTGCATTTTCAAGAAATTAACATGCCCAGGGCACCAGCCAGCAAGATGTGCTGTGGCTGCCTGGTGTCCTGCCTGGCTTCGTATGGGACACAGGGCAACCCCAGTCTCCACCAGTCTCTTGTGATGAGAGAGTTGGCCCGAAAGGGAGGAGGGGATGTCTCTGGAAGTTAAAACTTGGTTCTACAGGGGACGAGGACGAGGATATGTTGGCATTAGCAGACAACTCCTCTCCTAAACCACTGGAGGTGTTGGAGGGCTGCCTCTCCACAATGCACTTCTGCAGAATGAGACCTTGAGCCTGAGGGATATTTCTCCCAGCTGACACTAGCATTTTCCTTATTTGCTATTTTAAGAGAAAACTGAGTTATAAAAACTGATGAAAAATAAATGTGATTTTTTTATTTTTTTTTGGCTGCAGCTTGGTATGATACAGCTGCTTGATTCCCTGTGATCAGTTAACTAGCAAAATTTAGAGCAGCAGCAGATTTCTTCCATTGTATCCTAGAGTAAAGAATTCAACTAATGTGAAAATACCTTTCTCCAGTCACGCCCAGAAAGTCACTTCATATGAAATTGGAGACAATATCTATTGAATAATGATCTGATATTGAATGAAGATTCCCACTAGTGTAGGATTAGTAGGCTTAACCATTAGCGAGTTTCACAAAATGCTAATAAAATATTTATTTGGCTATTACTTTTCTTGACCTATTAGTTGAGTTCACTAATGGATTCAGGCTTCCCAGATAGAAACTTATACATTTATCTGAAGCTTAGCTAGCTATTTTCCTCAGTGATGAGACATGCATTTTTCTGTCGCATATATTTTTACTTTATAAAATTAGAAGTGTATATATATAATGTTATGAATATTTAAGAAGTGAAACACTAATCAATTTTAGATCAAACATTTTCAGGTATGGAAGATTTAAAAGAGATGTTCACCACTTGGTCCAACAACCAGTTTAGGACATTGTATTAAAAATCAGAAACTACTTACTATATACCTCATACTAGGATACTGTCGAGTCAGATCTATACTAACTGAATAATTCCATGATATTTTTCTCTGCCTTAATTTCTCCGTTAAAAACTTTTTAATGCATCTTGGTTCTGAGACTCTCTTCTCTGTACAAATCATTTATTCATATTATGTGATTTTTGCATGGAAGAGAACTGGAGTTGATATATATATCAAAAAGGACTTTTGAGAAAAGTTACCCAGAATTTAGAATTCTTGTCCTTTGTGAGAAACATAAAGCAGCTACTTGAGGTGCCACATATAAATATATTATTATAAAAGTTGTTTTCAATTTAATTTATATGAACTGTAGTTTAAAGCAGGCACTTAGTTCCAGCTGTATGTGATGACTTGTATGTTACAGCTGCAGAAAAAAATACTAAAATTTTGACTCCATCATAAGTTTTAACAAGTCTTGAAACAGAGGGAATATCTGTTACGGACTGGCAGGGTGGCAGTGAAATAAGAAATATTATCTCGAAGGGAAAACATAGTTTATCCGCTAAGGGTCAAGCACCAATTCCCAGTTCACAAAAGTTAGCAGGGACTGGAAATTCTCCTTGACTCCTGAGAGGTGCTTGTAACCTGCTCAGCTGGGAGGTTAACGCGTGTGATGGATTTCCCAAGCATACTGTAGAGAAATAGATTGCCTCCAAAATACAGAAAGATATGCTAATTGCTTTTTGTCTTCCTCTTTTCTGGTAACTTTGCAATGTAATTCAAAGATTTACATATTTCACATGCATAATAAATAAAATCAAAAGTAAATAAATGTAGCCATAGACTTCTTACTGAGAAAACCAGCAGATATTTAACAACACACCTTTCCTCCTGTTTTTCTTTTCCTTTGGGAAAGTGGCAGCAGGAGAAGCTATGGTGGGTTTTTTGTGATTGTATGTCTCCTCCAGTGTTTTTGCTACTAGCTTTATTTCATGCTATCACCATTTAGCCTTGGATTGATTAACCTCTCCAAAGCTAAATGTTAGCCATCAGACATGTAAAGTACTATGGAAATATGTTGCAAACAAGGCTTAAATGAATGACACAAACAGAATAGTTTGTCTGCTATCTGAAATGTCAGTAATAGAGAAAACAAACGTGAACAAACATCTATAATTTTCCTCTCTTTTTCTCTAAAGGCATAGTTTTTAACAGATGCCTCAGTGACAACTGAAACAAGTATGTATATAAACTATATCTGTTACCTAAGAGAAATGAGAAATAGTAGAAGGTGAGACACATTGCTGCCTGTTTTCCCTGGGGTGTAGCATGTGTAATACATGAGAAAGATGACATCACCCACAGAAGGACTGGATTCAGAGACATACTATAAATAAATCATTCAACAAAATGAAGAACCAGCAAAAGGAACAGCCGGAGTCATATTCTTAAACATGCATTATTTACCCAATAATCTGGATCATCTCCTTACTCTTCGTCTTTCCAGTTTCACAGGTCAAGGCAATAAGCATTATCATCTGAAAAAGAAACAAAAAAACCCCTTTCCTTGTATTTCTTCCTTTAGATTTACAGCTAATATACACAATGAAGTTAAATAAATCCAACTCTATATAGTTGCTTTCATATATCATTTTTATAGAACCATACATGACTCTGGGTTTGGTAGGTTTTTTTCAAACACAAGATGGAAATACTCCCCTGGTCCCAGCAGGTACAGAGTAACTTGTGGGTTGTAGGGACTTGGGGCACAGAAGCTGAGTGTGGCCAGGTGCTAGCAGCTCAGGAGGGAAGTTTCTTTATGAAGCCACCACCTCCAACCTTCCAGGCTACAGGATGAGCCTCAGAAAACCAACTTTCCCACCTGGTGATCACTCCTGAGACTGACCTCAAAAATCATTTTGGGATTTAGAAGTCTGAATCTCTTGAACTTTCAAGATGTGGGGTGGGATTCAGACTGCCTACACCCACCCAGGTGCCTGCTGAGAAGGTAAAGTGCTTTTGGTGTGAGGCCACTCAACCCTAATCACTGCAGGTGATTAAAATCCCAGGCTGCAACAGCAGGTACCCCAGCACCTACATGGGGGCCATACAATCTGGTCAGCTTTGGTCGAGGGAACACTGTGGAAAGCAGGCATCTGGGTTTTCTGGTAATTCAGAAAAGTCAAAAAAGAGAGGTCAACCAGGTCGCTATGTTTAGCACAAAGTTACATCATTCATGTAGTTCCTTCCTGGCAAGATCGCTTTTCTAAGTGAGAGAACTGTCTCTGGTGCCTTTCCCAGGCAGCAGCTCTGGAGCCTCTGGAGATGCTCTGGGCTGGGGCTGGGGCTGATCACTCTCCCTGCCACCAGAGATGGGCCATCAGCACCGAGCACAAGATCCATGGGGGCAGACAAAGCAAAAATACACCAGCAATATTTACTGTCTTACAGTTATTTGTATAAATCACGGCAACATCAAAGAAATGTGTCTTCCTCTTGGGGCAGAGGCTGATGAGATTCCTGTTTAAATTTAGTGCCTGGGGAAGTGCGTTCACAGCCGGGGCCTCTGAGAATGCTCTGTCTCCTTCACAAATAAGCTTCACTGCTATTTACAGCCTCCGACCAAGTGCTGGAGACTGCAAGCTGGTAAATGTAAAGATAAATTGGGATATGCCTTTATCTGAATTGGGACCTTATAGACTGCTTCTGAGTTGGTCCACAGATCATAGTGAAGACTGAAGTTAATAAAAAAATACATGAATAATGAAATAAGTGACTTTTTTTTTTTTCCTTTGTTGTTTTTTTAAATGTTTTTGGTTGTTTGTTTGGTTGGGGTTTTTTTAAATTTTATTTTACTTTTGGTTCTGGTGATGCAATTTTCTTTACATAGCTTCAGATCTGAGTTTTCATTCTATCTTTGCCCTATCTTTTAGCCCTTCATCTTTCCCTTTCGATAAGACATACATTAAAAATGCTGACCTCTATTCTCCCTGTTCCTTATTTTTTCATTTTACTTTTTTTCACCTCTGTAAATTTAAAAACCTCTTTAGCTCTGGAAAAGTGTAAAGCAACAGAAAGCTGAAACTCTGTAACTCTGTCTCTCTGTTACATTTTTAAAACTTTTTTCACCTTTCTGAAAAGTTATAGAGTGACAAAGTTACTGAGTTTCATTTTACTTGTTTTCTCTTTACTTTTTCCAAAGTTGAGGAAGTTTTGAAAAGTTACAGAGTGTCAGAAGGAAAATGGAAAAAGTGAGAAAACATCCCAGACCCCTTTCGTTAATTCATTCACCCAGGAGAAAAGTGAAATAAATAAAGCAAAATTAAATTAAGCAGGGGAAAGAGGAAAATCACAAGTATTTTTTAAAGTATCTAGACAAATAATGGTATAATAACAACACAAAAGTTTTATTTTAAGAACAAATAGCTTTTTCACTGTAAAATGTTTAAATGAAAATATTTGTCAAATTTGAACTGGTGTCTGTGGTGCTAAGCAATGCTTATAAGGAAATACAGATATGATCTCTCCTGCAAAGAAATACTGTCCTTTGGATTTGATTCCTCTCTCTCTTCCAGCCCTTTCTAAGTGCTCTTAATTCCACTTATAATGTACCAGTCTTTTTTCTGTTTTCTTTTTTTTTTTTAAAAGTATGTCTAGAAAAACTAAGCAGAATGATGTGCATGAGGCAGACATGCACATAAACTTCAAAGTAATGAAAAGAAGCATGAACCTGACATATAAGATGACTGGGAGGAAAAAAATTAAACAAAAAAAAAAAAGTAAAAAACCCCAAAAGAATAATAATATTTGTTTTAGGACAAGATGAAATATGTGTGTAACAGCAAGTGCAAGACTGCAAGTCAGCATGAGAGGAACAAAGCCATGGGCAAGGACTGCAGAAAGAGAGGAGAACAGGGTCTCAGAGCTGATGCCTGCTCAGGAATCAGGACATTTGGAGACAGTCTGGCAGCAGGAGAAGGATGAAAGTAAGGAGCTTGTGTGTTTGCCCTACATGTGATCTCTCTGGAGAAATCATGGTTATATGAACTCATGTGTGGCTATGATTGCTCTATGAAGGAGCTCAATGATAAGGAAAGAATGCTTCCTCTAGAAGATCCTCAATAATTTTCAGAGAAAATTAAAAGAAATCAAGTTTTGATAGATTTCAGGGCTCATGCGAATCATATGCATAGAAAAATAAAAAGAAAAGCATGTTACCATTCACTTGGGCAGGACTCAAAGGATCATTATACAGGCAAAAATTAACATACCTAATAGAGCCTATTCCTGAAGGAATATGATGAAAAGTGATTTAAGTGCCCTACAGATTATTTTCTGGGTACCAAGAAACAGGTAGGATGAGGCACTCTCAGACTTGATGTCCTTCCAGTATGTCACACATACTTATATCCTGTTGTCCCTTCTCTGAGTTGGACAGAGCGGAGAACAAAGCAGGTGGTTCCTACACAACCAGTATTGTGGCCTGTGATGGAAAGGAAATGTCTGAGGAAAAGGGTCAGAAAAGAATGGATGAAAGCATGTGAGAAGTGGACAAAGACTGACGTGACCCTCATGCTCTTTTTGTGCTCAGAAGGATGCTCCAAGTACTGTAGGCACCAGGAAGGAGCTGAACCAGACTCTGAGTTGCCCTAACCCAGCTGGGATTTGGTGGGGAACAGAAAACCATAAGAAGCAACCCTTGTTTATGGTGGTGCTCTTTTCAATTTTGGAAGGCATGGTATATACCTGTTAGATCAATGTTTCCCAAGTGCTTTTTTTTTTTTTTTTTTTTTGGCACCCACCACCCTCCACGCTGCCTATCACATTTCTGTGGGGCTCATGAACCTGCTAATCCTAATTCCTCACAGCTGTGACCTGTAATTTGGAAATCACTGAGTTGGACAGAGATAAATATTTTTCTTGTATTGTACTCAAGAAAATTAATTTATCTACCTATTCTGGGTTAAATTATTGAACTAGGAAAAAATTTATTTATTTTCCATGATTATTTCTACTATACACTTCTCCCTCATATATGTTACATACAAACTATTGTTATTCTTCTTGACATATGAACAATTTGTGGATGTCTCTACTAGGTATGCCATTAATAAAAACTGTGTAAACCTTTGGACAAACTTAACACTAGAATTATAGTGATGAATTGCAAATAATTCAGAAGAATATAATGTAGAGGAAAAATAAACTGGGAAAATTGCTTTACAAAGAAAGAGGTGAAGAAATCTAGATATATTTAGATTGACCAAATGAGACTTAAGATGGGCATGGTAACATATCACAATTATTTGCAAAACGGAAATACCATGACTGAAAGGAATGGTTTATTTTGGCACAGGGATTATAAGTAGGCATGACAGGATGAAACTTAACACCAGACCTGTCAACCTACTAGATGAAGGCAGCTCCACAACCACTTCTATTAAAAGCTGAATTTGACAGAGAACTATTCTAGGAGAACATTCTCTGCTGGCATTAACCATGTCCAAATACATCTCTCTTTGCTTTAATTTCAACAGTTGAAGTTGAAAAAATGTTAACATATTGTGCAATATTGTGTGTGTTAACATAATACTGTATGATAGTATGAATGAGATCGAATAGTCTGCTTAAGAATTTTATATGACTACTTTTATTCTGAGTTTCAGCAAACTGAAGAGAGGTAATGAACCTGTCAAGATTATCAGAAAGACAGGGAAAAGGGTCTCCTGGGGCACATTAAAAAGAGTGTGGCCAGCAGGTCGAGGTCATCCTCTGCCTCTACTCTGCACTGGTGAGGTTGCATCCGGAGTACTGTGTCCTGTCCTGGGCTCGTCAGTTCAAAAAGGACAAGGAACTACGGGACAGAGTCCAGCAGAGGCCTACGAAGGTGATCAGGGGACTGAGGCACCTCTCTTATGAGGAAAGACTGAGAGATCTGGGTCTGTTTAGCCTGGAGAAGACTGAGAGGGGATCTCACCAATGCTTATAAATATCTAAAGGGAGGGTGTCAAGAGGATGGGTTCAGGTTCTTCTCAGTGGTGCCTGATGACAGGACAAGGGGCAATGGACACAAGCTGGAACACGGGGAATTGCATCTGAACACGTGGAAAAACTTTACTTTAAGGGTGACAGAGCACTGGAACTGGCTGTCTAGAGAGGTGGTGGAGTCTCCTTCTCTGGAGACATTCAAAACTTACCTGGATATGTTCCTCTCCAGCCTGCTCTAGATGATCCTGCTTTGGCAGGGGGGTTGGACTAGATGATCTCTGAAGGTCCCTTCTAACCTCTANCCAGAGAGGTGGTGGAGTCGCTGTCTTTGGAGACATTCAAAACTTGCCTGGACATGTTCCTCTCCAGCCTGCTCTAGATGACCCTGCTTTGGCAGGGGGGTTGGACTAGATGATCTCTGAAGGTCCCTTCTAACCTCTACCATTCTCTGATTCTGTATGTGTATATATGTATGTATTAGTAAATATATTAGTGTATATATATATTAGTAAGTGTGAAGAAGGGATAAAACTACTGAAAGCAGCAGTAAAGTTTTGCTCTGAATATTTGTGACCAGAGATGAGAATCATATTAATAGACTATTATAATTTTTTTGATGCTATAAGTTACTTGTAAACTAAGTATATATGTAAAATAGCCATCAGAGAGGTCTGATTAACGCCTTTGCAAGCTGTTTGCAGAAGTGAACTTTTCCTTTCGACTGTGGGGAGTCTCTCCATCTGCATCCCACGTGCATAGGATTCCTCCTGCGTTTGAACCTTTCCCTCCCCGTTGCAGCAGGAGGCTGTGCCCCTGTGGCACTGAGCCTTCTGGCTGCAGCTACAAGTGGCAGGTTTGTCCTGGGAGAGCTCCGGGCACAGAGCCATGGAGGTCTGCATCATGTTACACCAACACTGCTTCTCAGTGTGCCCCGTCTCAGGAGCACAGGAAGGGAAGGCAGCTACTGCAGGTCTCATGAGGGCTGCAGAAAAGAAATCCTTCTGAGCTGAAGGCTGGAAAAGGCTTGCTGGGCTATCAAGTCCTGGTTCCTCATATTACAAATGACTTTATATATACACATTACATAAGTCTTTCCATTATTTGGTCAAATTCCATCTCAGCAGATATTGCTACTGACAGAAATTGTTTGACCGCTTCATTGCTCTACTGATTTTAAGTATATTTGAATTTTAACCTAAAGTTATGTGTGCTACTGCTTTTTTGTATTGGCACTGTCTTTGAGCTGGAAAGAGCTCCCTACTGCATGAACCTGCTCACTTCTCCCTATTGCACATAGCCATGAACTCTTCCCCCTACTATAGCACCTTTGTGCCCAAATTTTGGTTCTAGTTTGTCTGTTAGTGCTGATCAGACCTGTATGCAGTATTCTCAGCTCAGAACTGAGCATATCTCCATTTGTTCCATGTCACAACTTTTTCCCTATCCATACTAGAAATACTCTCCCTGTTAACATGGCCTTTTTGCAACTGCATTACTTTGATAGTTAATAGTTATCCTGTGACTTGCTAATATACCCAGGTTTTTCTCTTCCTTAGTCATTTCTAACAAATGAGCTCTTAGCCTGTAGCAGAGGCTTTTGTTATTAGTCCGTAAGTGCATGACCTTGCATTTTGTAGTATTGAATTTCAATTACTCCAGCTTACAACTTCATGCAGTTCTTCCTGTGTGCTTCTTCCCAGCCACCCTTCAGAGTCATATTCCCTCCCAACACTGTATCACTAGGCAATATCAGCACCACACCACCTATTTTTTACCAAGGGCATTAAAAAACGCACACAAAATCAGTGCCAAGAATCCACGCCTGGGAAGAGCAGTAGGAACCCCCCTGCAGTAAAATATTTTCCACCCCATGCTTGTTCTTATAGCAGTATTAAAACTTGGCTGGTCCCCTTTTATGCCCTTGTCCTGTCAGTGATTGGTGGTTTCTCTGGTTTAACTAAAAATTCTTCATGTAACGTAGTATCACACAGTTAATTACAGTATCACATGGTTAACTAAGATCAAAACAAAGTAGTTGAGCCATATATTTTTCTAGGGACACAGCTGCATTTTCAAAGACAGGCTGCATACATGAAATTAAGGGATACATAGCTCTAAATGTATATATGTATGTATGTATCTATCTATCTATCTAACAATCATCTATTATGTATCTTTACATGGTTATATATAACTTTTTTTTTTCCCTTTTATCCTCAATGCTTGTTTTCTTAAACTCTGTGCATCAGGTGACTAACAAGTCCTGTAGCCACATCACTTTTTCCTCTTTTTTAACATGGTATGGCTCAGATGACACCACCTCAGTTTCAGCTAGATAATTTACTGGAAAAGATGGAATATTTTTGTGCTTGTACTCTCAGTGCATCCAGTAGTCTGCCAGAATTGCTCATTTCTTTCAGTGGGACAGTCCTGTTTTCTGCAGGGGCAGGGACTGTGTTCTTACAAATCACCCATTTCACTTACTGGCTTTTTATGTGCTTATCACTGCACTGTTAGTCGCAGCTGCAAAGAAACCTTAAGATAAATTCACCTAAATGTCCAGCAGACCAGGGAACACTTCCTCCTGATACACAGACTGGAACAGCCTCAATACAGCAAAGGGAGAGATTTGCTTCCAGAACGCACTGTAGGCTGCTGTCTGTATTTTGTTTATGTAATTGCAGGTAGGATTATAAGAGAGTTTCTAAGGGTCTGATCTTCTAATGGTAGATAAAGCCTAAACTAGATGTCTACATCTCTTTGGGAATCTAAACCACCTTTGTTTTTAAAACAGAATTGTTACCTAAAAGGTATTTGTTACAGCTATGGATGCTGCATCTCTCCAGGTTGGTTTTTTGGGGGGTGGGTGTGTGGACCTAGCCCTTGCTGAAAAACCACCTAAATGGCATACAACAAGAGAAAAAACCCAGTTCATCTTTCCCTTCCCAGCCTGGACTCTGTAGGCTGTGTTACAGCACCTTATCTGGTTTGGTTTAGGCCACAAATGTAGTAACCCTTATTTTTCCTACTGATTTAGGGTAGATCTGTGTCACAAGACTGCTGCCTGGAGCCCTCTTCCACGCTCCTGCGTACATTGCACACTGCTTCAGCCACACACCCGGGAAAGCAGGCTGGAAAGTGTAACCTGAAAAGCCAAGGCTTGAGCAGGTGCACAGAGGTTATCTATGCTGCCAGACTGGATGTACTTAAGAGGAATGAACGGGTGAAGGAGTCTCCACATTTCAAGGAGTGTTTGGGAAACAGTTCAATAGTTCAACAGAAACTTTTTTTTTCCTTTTTTTTTTTCCAAAAATAAATATTATAGAGAAAGAAAGCATCATCTATGAGGTTGGTTTGGGGTTTTTTTTGTATTTTTTTTTTATTTACATTTTATTCACAGCAAAATGACATTTTAAGATGCTTAAGCATGTTTTCTTACTCTTTGTGCAAACCAGTCCTTGCCAAGGCTTAAATGGTTCAGATCAAACCCTTATAAAGAGAGAAGAAATGACACACAGGCTATGGCATATATTGTTATAGATCTATGGCCCCAGCTTTGCATTTTCAGTGCCTCTATCTAATTAGATCAACTGGCAGTTTTATGACAAGGAAAAGGTTATAATTGACTTGTTTGAGCAGGAAATGCTTATTTAGCCTACTTTCACTGGTGCTCGCCAACACACTTGCCAACTCAGTTGTGATCTCCTAGCAGCAATCATCTTCTAAATATCACTCTGTCTGAACAGTGATTGGATGAAGCCTTTCACCCAAGTCTAACTCCAGATGATTCTCTAGACAATTCCTCCTCTCAGCCATAAGCGCGCAGGCACCTGAGCATAGATCTCTTCACTGTTTTCATTGTTTTCTTGCCAAAATGTGGCTGCATTCTCATGGTGGCTGGGATCACCCCTGAAGGAAATGAGTGCGTGGAAGGTGTGCTTTGGGATTTAACCAGGACTGATGCTGTGCAAGCAGCAGGCATGAGTGTTTTCCAAGGCATCCCTGCAGCGTGCGAACTTCACTGTGGTGCAGAGCCCATGCAGTGGTCCAGGCAGGAGGATGGCAGCTGAGTGCAGTGTACATGGCAGAACCCATGTAAAGAACCAAGCTGGCAGTGTTTAGCTGAGGAAATAAGAGAGCTCATATTCAGCAAAGTTCTAAAAAACTGGAAAAAAAATAATCCCATCAGACTTAATGTATCTACTGTTTATATTTGCACCCTTCCTTGTTGGTTTAATGGGATCCCAGAACATTTTTTGCATTTTAGGTTTTCTTATTTTTTTCCTTATTTTTTATTGAAAATAAAATTGGCAAACTGGGAGAAAATATTTAAGAGACAACTAAAATCTTTTAGAGTAGGTCTTTAAAAAGACTGCAACAAATAGAAAGAGCTTTGCTTACATTAGAGCGAATTCATTTTTGCTAACAGATTTTACTAAGCGCCTCCCACAGAAATAAAGTATTTGTATCCAAGTATGTCTTAAGAGATGAGTGGGACAACCATAGCATGCTTATTCATTTCAAACAGCACATGATAAATAACATGGCAAAATAACACGTGTGAAAATTATACACAGTTTCCTTTACCCCTACAAAGATTTAGTTCTGTTGCAAAGGAAAAATAGAATTCCCATAACTATTTTTCTTAATGTTCCAAGTCTAAATTCAGGACTTTAAAATAAAATAATTAAACATACCCATCTTCAACCACAAAAATGTGTATGCAGATTCAGACATATAGAGTGACAAATATAATTAAGTGATGTCAGAAGAGGTGTAAGAGAAAAAAACCTCTGAGACCCACCTCTGATGGGGAACTGTTTTTATTCTCTCAAGGCAGTCGAGCTATTTAACCTCGGTCAGGCTTGGTGACTCCAAAAATGTGGTTAAGATAATTCATCTTCTTCATAAGAATTTCATGGGGATTTAGTTAATATTTTCAAAACTGCTTGAATGATGAGAATTGCTAAGAGTTGTGGTGCCCTGCAGCAGGAAGGGATCACAGTGGGTATTAGCATGCACACCAGCTCTGAGACTGAAGCAGTGACCAAATTATTAATCTGGAGAGGGATTATTCTCAAAGAAGCTCTGAACATTTTTTTCTTGTTCATAGAAAGATGATGGTTAAAGCAACAATTTAGTGGGAAATTTAGTACGAGAAACAATGAGTTCTTTGCTTCTTGAGGGCTCTTTGGCATAAAATACAACAGAGCAGACAAGGCCAAGCACTTATAAACCACAAATACATCCCAAACATGTCCGTATCTCTGCATCACACCAGGCTTTTAACTTTCAAGGCCTGCTTTTGTTTTTCGGTTTGATCTGGATTTTCATATTTCCTCTATCTACTTTGATTTCCTCAGCCTCTTTTATTTCTTTCTTCACAGAGGTAAGATTATCCATACCCTCTGCTCCTGCAAACTGGCACGCTTCCTTTGAAGTCCGTGAAGCTGTGCCAATTTACACCACTGCAGACTTGTTCAATATTGTGTTATAACTACAGATGGGTCCCAGCTGCAAATCTTGGTTTGGATCCAAGCTCACCCCAAACTAGGGAGTGTTTGGATTCATGGTTGCAGTGCAGACCCCTCTCTATGGGTGTGTTATAACAGAAAGAGAAAAATAACTTTCTGGATAGAATGGAGGGCCAGCACCTGTCAGAAAGGCTCCTTCATTATAGTTATCTGCATGAACCTGCAGAGCAATTTTGGGAAGTCTTCTGTATGGCAGTGCTGTCAAAGAAGAGAAGAGCCAGGCAAAACAAACCAAACCAAAACAAACAAAAAATAAGCTAAAATTTGTGTCTGCTCAAATCCAATCTCAAAAATAAATCTCAAATTCTTGAATCATTGGCTTATTGAATGAGGTTATATGATGAGTATCACTGTCCGGTACAATGGGGAAAGAAAGAAAATCCCTATTAAAGTCCAGAAGAGCAATGAAAAATACATAAAAGCTCAGAGAAATTAGCATATATTTCATTCTATCAAAGGAACTTTGTCAAGTCCCACATTGTCTTAGCTTTTGCCCTCCTGCTAAGACAGAAATGAGCATGTTTTTTTCTATTTCATTTAGTAGATCTACAGCTAATTTAAATAAATTAATGATATTTAATTCATGCTTGTTGAAGGCTTGTTCTACTTCAGTTTTGACCTTGAAAGTTGATTAAAAGTATGTGGGATGTCATTGCCAGTATAACAGAATTCCTGGAAAACAACTTTGATTCAAGGGTTGAACAGGGCAAAAGGGACTTCCTTAAAATTCTGAAACAATTTTCTGGTGTTCCAAATATAAGGGTTTTTTGACACTTAGCCCTTCCCCCATCTTGATTAGTATTGTGTATGACCATTATTATCAAATATCAGATGAAATAGCATACAAAATCAAATAAAAATTTCAGATCAGACCTTCAGAAGGGTTGCCCAGTTGACATGGTCAAGGGCCTCTACAGATCAGAGAGAGAAGCACGATACACCTTGCCACATTATCTTCCCAATGTGTTTCTGCCCTGATGAAAGATGACCAGAGTTTGAGCAGTTCATATCTACACAACTTGCTACTGTTCTGCCAAACGTGTTCCCTCCAGTTGTGAAGGAATGCCAGCTTCCTAGTCCAGAAGACATTGTGTCAGAGTTCAGACTCCTAAATAAGTTGCTGTTAACTAACACATGCTCGTACTGTACCTTAAAACTTTTTTTCTTTAAGTAACTTGACAGCAAATCTTCACTCCCAAACTTCACAGTCCATTAACCACCAGTTTCAGCAGACAGTACAGACACAGATTTAGTGAAGAAGGAGGCATAGGTGAGCATTGAAGGGGCATGTTTACTGTATGGCGTGTGACAGAGCATTGGCCAAGCAGTCCTACCTTCCTCTCATTCACATTAGAGCTGCGTTTACTTACCTCTCTGGGAAGGAAGTGTCACCATCGCATATCTGGATGAAGTCTGAAGCAATAACCTTTATATACTAGACTCTATAAATATATAGATGCCTTTACAGTATGTGTATACCTTTTCTACATTTACAACAACACATTGAAACTAGTGAGTAATTTGCAATCCTGAAAAATAAATATTTTGTGTTCTGGTCCTCTTATTGCTTTCATATATATATGCCATTTTTTACATGACTGTGACTAAAATTAAAATTTTATTGATAAATAAAAAATGAGGTCATTGTGAGGTGTTATTTTTCTAAGCTCCAGAGCCCTCCAGCGCTCTTTGCTTTCATGATACTATTCTACTATAAAGAAAAAGCATTATGATTTGTGGCAGATATGCTAGCATTGTTAACTCTCCATGAGCAAGTAGAATAAACAGGGAATCCTATGAGTTCAAAACACACTGAAGAAATTTGGCTTGAAACAGATGCCTACATATTTGTAGGCAAAAACACTTAACATACATTTTATGTTTTATAAGAAGATTACAGTCAATATTTGCATAAATTTATCTTCCTAAACTGTAAGAAATATCACTGTCTTAGTTATATTAACCTTTTTCTTAAAATAAGTGTTATTTCCATAAGATATTGAAATGGCATTTCTCTATCTTAATGAATGCGTTATTAGTAAACCATCACTCCCTCAATTGAAAGAAAATAGCTTAAATATTTCACAGAATATTTCATTTTTATTAAAAGCTAAGCATACTAGGAGGCAGGTATTTGGCAAGATATCAGTATTCTTTTTCTTTGGTAATCATTCAAACCCCAAAGCCATTTCTTCTGCATTTTTCATGTCACATGGGCCTTCCCACCAAGAGAGCACGATATTCATGCCTCAGGTGGAAACTAAGTTGGTCTTTTCTTCCACCAACAGAATGGATGGCTTTTACTACCCACTGCCTAGGATTTAGTACCAAAGGCAATCCCCCAGGCTTTCTCCATATAAAACACCCTTAAGTTTGCAGATCGCATTAAAGAAATATATACATGAAAGAATATTTTTCTAGAAGCTCAAAGACCCTGTTCCACAGGGGCTAGATCTGAAACCTGAGATTTAATTGTCCCTTCCATTATTGATGCAGATTTACACAGCATTGCCCATAGATGCAATTCCCAAAACATATAGAGCTGGTGGCTGGGGATACCTGATGTGACTAAAAGTTTGAGCATGGTGCTAAAACAATCCACTGTGTCTTGGGTATCTCTTAGGAGCATGTGCAGATCAACTTGGTGATATATCAGACTTGCTGGCAACTGCACACCATATGCACGAGGAGTCCAGTGCAGCCCCACTGTGCATAGGGTGTGGAAGTGATCTGGGCGTGTTTGCTCAGGAGCACAGACAAAGCTACCAGACTTTCAAAAATAGTTAGAAAATATGAGGCAAAACCTGTAAGGTTGTAGATAATTGATAAATTTGTAATTTACTGCCAAACCAGACACAACAGGCTAGTCTGAGTATAGGGATAAGATTTAACCTGATATTAGCCTAATAAATTTTGTTACCCAGACAATTTTTAAATTATTCATCAAAGTACTTTATGCACATTTCTTCATCTTTTTAATATCTCCATGTCTAGCTTCTTCCTCTAAGTGCTCTAATACATTTTCTTTTGCATCTGTGGGATATTTAGTGGTAACATAGACAGTTGTATTCACTTGGGGATAGGTTCTCCAGTCCACTGACTTTTGCATCCTGAAATATCTGTAGGTTTTGTCTCAACCTTGTGCACAGGAAGAAGTCAAAGGTGCTCAACACAGGAGAGCCCCTACTTACCTGTGTCTGAGTTGCATAGATGTCAACATTCCGAAAGACACAAGTCTGGTCCTGAAAATATGGCTCACGTGAGAAAAACGTATTCACAAGGGGCCTGATGTGGCAAAGACCCAAGCAACTCTGGCACCTATCCAAAAAAGCACTTACACATACTCTTTGAGCTACAATTCAACTGTAAGTATGTGAGCAGTAGTATTGCCTTTGATTGACACTGAATCAACAAGATGTGAGAGGTGATTAACAAATTTATCAAGTGAGGACAATATTTGGCCCAGGACTGGACTTCTGTTATTCAGTTCCTGAATAAGGAAAAGAAACTGTTTGTAGGGGCTGCACAGAATTTTCTTGATGCAGAGATTTTTCAGGCAGACACAGTGACAGTAGACACAAAAGTATCAGAGTTTTCCTAATGTTTGAACTAAACAGAAATGTGCTGAATAGTTGCGTTAACACTAATAAATAAATCTAGGAGCTCTGTTCACTGACTACTATAGAAGTCTTATTGAAGAAAACTGAATAAGTTCTGTTTACTTGTGCAGTACCATTCCGCTACATGGCTAAATTTGACAGAATCTGGCCTTTTCTTAAGCAACACCCATTTTCTAATGTGCACTGTTTTATAACGGACAGATCGAATGACAAAGACAGAAGACTTTTTCCAAGATTTAAATAAAACACAACCTCCCAATTTTTTATTGAAATTCATAATCTAGAAGTGCCTCTACTAATTTAGGGATGAAAGATGTTGAACTTGTTGGACCCATTTATTTAGAAGTTACATTTTCTGCTTTGGAGTACGTGGTCGATGCATGACTTTCCTTGCAGTTCTGGAAGCAGGAAAGTATGAGAGGATGGCAATAATCAGGAAGGAAAGTGTCAAAGGGGGAATTTATTTTGGAGAGGAGGCATGGAGCAAAGTTGCTTGGGACACATTAGTCCACAAGGCAGGTTTTCAGAGGCAGAAAGAGAAGTTAGTGTGGCCTAAGGACTTGTACCTATCTTTTCCCATTTCCTGGGTTTCTGAGCCATCCTGTCCAATGGCACAGATTTGTTTACATGTTCTTGCCAGTAATTTGGAGTTCAGTTGTTACTAAAAACCAATGGAATATAATTTTCAGTCATTTTTTCAAAAATCTTTTCTTAAATTAAGATTTAACCATTTTATTTTAAATTCCTAATTTGGGAGGGGGAAAATTGTCAAGATGTAAACAGATTTAAAAGCACCTCTTCTTCCCCAGATAGGAATGTATAACCCCCAAATTTCCAGTTTACATTGACTATCAATAGCTTATACTATCATCAGAGTTGGGTGGTTTTTATCCAGTTTTGTGTTTTTAGCTTTTTAACTGATTATATTGAGCATGCATTTGAGGTTTCAAAGTAAATTTTTAGTCTGTTGGGTAATCAGTTCCTTAGGTTTAGATCCAAGCCACAAAATATGTATTTGTGTCAAATTTTGCCTTGCTATGAGAAGCTGTTGAAAAATCTGCTCGAAATGCAGTTGGCCAGGTTTGCAGCTAAATTATATACATTAAATCTCATCTCTTCATGCATAGTTTGGGTTCAGCATTTTCATTGTCTTGAGCATCAGCTTGAACTTTATAGGCAGCTGTTTGCAGGAGGAAACATATTTAATTCCACAACAGTTGATGTAGATAGAAAGCATATTGTAGATACAGGTGTCAATAATAACCTTGTGTTGTATATTGTTTCTGCCCTAGTTTAACAGCACAGTTTATTGTTAACCAGTTTCCACTTTATCCCTTCTAGCTGCAGATTTATTAGCAGAAACACATTGTGCAAATGATGATTTATGATGGAATCATGTTGCCTGAGAAAATGTATTGATTCAGACTGAAGTTGCAGTCCTTACTACAAAGGCAGAACGAAGGAGATGAGAGGGATCTGCCTTGAGTTAAGTTAAATTTCTCTGACTGCCCTAACATGCGTTTTCTTTCTCTTGTAAGATTTTACATGAAAGAAAAGGTTACATTAGGCATTTTCTTGTATTCACTTCTTGTGATCTGCATTCCTCGACATGCCACAATTACTATGATTTGTCTTTGTTCAATTCTTTCATCAGTTCAAAGCAGTCTGGCATTTACCTTAGTAGCATTTAAAATGAACTAATCAATAGCTAGATGTTTGCTATTAAGAATGATGAAGAAAGGTTGAGTGGGAGGCAAACAAGGTTATCTACTTTTAATATATTACCTAATTCTTTTCTGTGTTGGAAGGCAGGCATGCCTTCATTTAATTGATTCTAATACACATACATGCAATTTAATGCGAATGACCAAGGGTGGACATTACAAATGGTGTTCAATTTTTACTGCTTTCATTTCTTTTTTAAACACCATGTCTTCTCTGAAGAAAATACATTGTTCTCTTGTTTAAATTGAAGATTTAAAACAGATTTTAAAGATAGCTAGGCAGCTTTAGCATATAAAAAGGAGGAAAAAAGTGTATTTTATTGCTTAAGCCAAGGTTGAGGAAAGTTATACTTTTGTTGAAAGAGCTAGCTTGCTTTTGATGCAACATTTTTTAGACATCTGTGAGTTTTTTAACTTTTAAGTTCTATTTCAGTTTCTGTGTAGGATTCATTTTACTTGATGTTTCTATTGCAACACGAATTTCAAACAGCGATTACATTAAGCTCTGCGAGATTCCAGAAAGCCTGAGTTTTTTCAGAAATATTTTGGCCCAAATTATTCAATTCATTACTTCATGAAGGGTTCCCTCTGCTACTACTTCTTCCTTTTTTTACTAAGCAGTTCTTTTAGTACATAACCAGCACCGCTATGCCTAAGTTTGCAACAGCATCAAAACTAGAGCACTATCAATAGCCATGTCTCTGGGTTTTGTCAGAGCTCTTTATGAAGGACCATCTCCTGAGCTCCGTCCAGCTTCTTTTCCACCCACAAAACCACATCCTTTGACTGCCTCCAGCTTGCCCAGAAACCACACTCCCTGCCCTCAGGCTCTCTTCTGTTTTCGAACCTCCACAGCTTCCAGAGGCTCCTCTAGTTCCTTAGATGCCAAAATGAAGTCTGAGCATCTCCAAAATGATAGGCTGCATGCAACAGCAATAACATCCTGAAACAGCATCTGGGGAGCAAATTTACAGACGGGTGCCCTCAAATTACAAAGCGACAAGGAAACTTTCAGTATACAAATGATGGGAGATGCAAATGAAGGAGGAAATTTGGTGCTAATAACACCCTGCTATCCACCCAGGCCTGATCCAGTTTTCATTGGTTTGCGTTATCTTTAATGGAAGCTGAATCAAGATCAAAGAGGAAGAAAATAACACAGTATACAATGTGGGAGAGCATCCCAACAGCAACATTTGAAACAATGCAGTGAGTTCACTTCTCTCTTGCTCTTGATACTACCCTAATGTGGTTTTTTTTGCATGAAATGAAGCCCAATATGTACATTGAGTACTACACAGTGCCACTTTCTTCCCCTTTGTCAATACTCGTGATCACTACAAGCATGTTCCACTTTTATTTCTGAAGTCAGGTCTTGTTCTAGCTTCAGTTGCAGTTATAAAGCTTTTCTGACTTCTTAAAGAGCATTCCCTTTGCTTCTGTCTCCTCTAAATAATATTTTGGCCAACATTATACAATTATTAGCATTGCATTTTTGTTGTCAGCCATATCCTTGGTGACATACCAAACCTTCTGGCACTAATATTACACATCTGATTCAGAAGGACCTAAAAAGATCACTTTATACACAGACAAAAACATTTTTCGGTCCCTCATACATTGCCAAGAGATAGTACACTGATATTCTGGTCAGTCACTTGGCATGTTTTCTTTGTTCAATATCAAGGTCACACATGACAGAAAGAACAGATTTATTTTTAATATTCCTGCCAATATGCAATGATTCTGTAGTAACTTTGTTCAATGTTCATATCACAACAGGAGCTGCTAGGAGTGTTTTGATAAGATTGGAGCTCTAATTCAATCTACAGCAATTATAGTACAAGGGTGGTAAAGAAGGGCATACTTCAAATGTCCACTTCTCTTTGAATTAGATTCCTGAAAAGCAAATCTCACTAAATAAAATGGTATGAATGAAATTTCAGCTCATTTGTCTAGCAGAGTGGCATCAACGTCAACTGTGACTCTGGCTGAAATGTGTAAAGATAATGTTCCAAGATTTAGTACGTGACTCAAGATTGACTGAAGCATTTCATGGCCTCAAGTATTTATAAGTGGATGCATCCATTCCTTGCTGTTAAATTCCTTAGTGATAACCTCACTTCAAATTTCAGCTGCCAGCTTGACAGTAAAATGTCAGTTCTAGTTATTATCCATAATTGTAATGTTCTTTATAATCCACAGATAAAAGCTACTTTAGTATAGAACTACTATATTTTGTCAATAATAGATAATCAATGAAAGAGAAAAAAGAACAACTCATTTTAGTCTCAGATGTATATACTTTTAATCAGATTTGATTCTGCTTAATACAAGAGAGGATTAATCAAACATGTTATTGATTTAATTACAAATACTAAGTAATGTACACATTTTATATACATGTATATATAATCCTAGCTCTCATAAAAGAACAGGGAACCTATTCAGGGTGACTTTGGGCAGAATCCAGAACAGAAATCTAACACTGTTATTCTAGAGCTCTTTTCCATAGCCCCAATGAAGCTAAGCTCCTGGAGTCAATTTACCTGCTTAGTGTGGTAGGCTTTATCACCAAGAATCAGTATAGCTCTTGAACATATGTCTGCTCCTAAGCACTTCAATGCTTAGAACTAACGAGCTTAAAGTTAGGTGAGGACTTAAGCCTAAATCTGTCACTAAACTTCATAATTCCTATAGGATTGGATCCTAATGCCAACATATAACAGATAAAGACACAAGGCTTACCATGAAAGCAAAAGTGAATCAGAGCTAGTAGATAACAGCAAATCAGGAAGCACGGGCTAGTCTGAATGAGGAACTGACTGTTAACCATTGGCCTGGGAAAGGGTAACTGCTTCCCAGTTAAGTAATATGAAGGCAGGAGTAAAAGGCACAAATACATAAGCACCTAAGTAACACCATTTGTTGTGGATTACAGGATGGAAAATCAATGCAGAGCATTCAAAGGAAAAACTGTTCCTGTAGAAGAACCCACAATGTAAAATGTAAAATTCCAGTTTCAGAATTTTGTTCTCAAGATGAGTCTGTCAGCCACTTTTGATGATTGCACTGTTTAATATAGTTAATAGTCCCTTGTTATAGTGCATATGCACATTGTTTATATTGACAGATGAATGACAGATGATGTTGTTTTCCTGTGTGTCTCCCTTCTTGAGTCGAAGCAAGTTATGGAAGGGATAATTACAAACATGAAGGACTTTGGAGTTGGTCAAATAGCTTAGGCATTTGCTGGGATTAGTCAGTGCATTTGGAGAGATACAAGGTACTTGTTAAACTGTTTTGGAAATAAGAATATGTAAGAAAAGAAAAATTACCACCACAAAAGTTTTGATTTTATGCAGCAGCCTCAAAAATGGCAAATGTGTTCCCCAGGCTTTTTCCTAGATGCTTTTGAAGAATCACTAAAGGCTGAGAAGAAATGCTGGTTTGTTATTAACAACAGTCATTATCCCACAAAGCAATATCCAAGCAGCACATAAATATCATCCTGAACTGGTAGCATCTTTTGGGACTTTATTCTCCTTTGGAAAACTGACTGTAATGGCATCTGAAACTACAAGCACTATGCTAACTCCCTAACTTCTTTCCTCAGAGACAAAATGCTTTCTGCAGCAAAACTCAAAGACATACGAGGACATAGGTTAGTAAGTTTGTATATGGACATGTAGGCACTAACATTTCCCATATTAATTGTAAAATCATAGAACACTCGTGGTTTACAGTACATACAACACTTTGGAAAATACTGGCTGAAATATTGCTCAAATATTGAAAGTCAGGAAAATGAGGGTAGAATTGCTGGTATGTTCAACAATAAGGCAGTTGCACTATGTATCAGCACTTCAGAAGACTAAAAATCTTCTGTCAACAGGGTGGAAACAAACTGTGCAACTATGATGAACCATCAAATTCCTGTCAAAGTCTTCTCTCAGTCGAACAATGGTCCTCACTGTTAGAACCCAAGTGGTGGCATCCCATAAAACTATGCAGTGGATTAAAGATGTTTAGGAACCTCTGCCCTGCTCTTGATGGCCACTTAATTAAATCTTATAACACCACTGGAAATAATTCCCCACAGACTAAAGTGCCTAGAAATATATTGAGTATATGAAAGCTACTACTAGGAATAAAACTTTTTTATGTTTTTTAAATTTTTTTAATGGAAAGTATTTCATAACAGGGCATGTCAAAGGCAGACTTTCAGTTGCATCTAGACAAAGGATTGACATTTTCACCTTTGAAAATTTTCCTCTGGATCCACAAAGAGAATTTCACTTCTATGTTGCCGTGGACAAAAGCACTGCCTCCCAGAGTCCCCAGCCGAAGCTTGAAGCTCTAGTTCCCAATATAAGAAGAGTTCCTCCCCACTGAGGAACCAATGGCCCAGATTTAATCCATGTGGGAGACCTGGCCATGTCAGAAAGGTAAGAAAGAGATGACATGTGGAGCAAGGATTACTGGGAATGAACACTTTGACATTAAGCTGGTATTTTGCATGAGGCAGCATCGCAGCACCATCACACCCAGTACAGAGAGAAGAGGCTTGAACTCATCATACATCAAATCTGGGCAACTGCTTTAACAACTTGACAGCAGATATAAACTTTCCATTTATCTCTATTTGTCGTGACTCTCACATTTCAGGCTGTTTAATGGATGCATAATAGAGTCAATCATAGAATGGCTTGCATTGGAAGGGACCTTTGAACACCACCTCGTCAAAACCTCTGCCATAGGCAGGAACATCTTGAGTGTCATAGAGTTCACAGGATGGAAGTTAAACCTGCCCCACTCTGAGCTGAGGGTGTATAATTACAGTAGTACTGGAAAGTGAGCTGGAACACTGTGCATCTAGATCAGGCACAGAGTGCACCTGCACACTGAGGGGATGGTCTCCAGCCAGATTATCAGAGGTAAGTAATGCTCCCTCCTCTGATATGTATGTATACATATATATGAGTATAGATATGTATACATACATATCTACATCTGTACCTATAAGCTATGTGAAGTTCCTGATGTTGCTACAAGCCATCAGAACTAAGCTATCCACTTACCCAGCTGGGACAGTCTGTAACATTCCAGAAGCAGGACAGGCAGCTTTGGTAATTTCTGGGGAATTTAATGATTTGAACCTTCTTGCCATTAAAACAAATCTAAGAAATAATTGAATAACTCTGAGCAACAGTCTGGTGTCTGTTTGGCTTCAGAGCCTTTCGCAATAGGCAACTAAACCCCATTACTTATGCTCAGCACTGAAAGAAGGAGGAGATGGGCCTGGGTCCCCCAGCTATAATGTTTAAAACATCTGGAGACTCATATTCAAGTCCTCTGTACAGCAATGATTTTAAGCCATATTTTTTTTTCATTTTCTAAAACACTTCTGTAATTACTAGACTATGAGAGAAAGTTTGTTCAGTTCTATTTTGTGCCAAACAATAATAAATTCAAGAAATGTGAAAATAGCAGTAAACTTCTCTAGTGCTTGAATTTGTCAGGGAGCCTTGGATTATAATCCCTGTTGATAACAACAACACCACAATATAACAACCACAACAATAATTGTAGCCACCCTGCTAAGAGCTGATCTGTATGTATGGTCTTCTTGGATAATCTGTCAGATACAGTAGTCACCAGGAAAGAAAATAAACACTGATCATTTAATCTTAAAAGTTTCTTGGTGATTTTTTTTTTTTTAAATAAGGTTCTGTATTTTGAGCAATATCCTCCATGGTTAAAAACCAGAATAGCCCTCAAAGTCATGTTACAGTGATCACACTTCCTAAAGATTCTTACTTCAGAATGTAATAACACTGCATCACTCAGAGCATCTGCAGGCAAAGATAAACCAGCCAAATAATGAGAACATTTTCTAGAGTGTAGCCAGGCAGCCAGGATATATATATATATACATTACAAACATTTTGTGCAGCTAGATAAGCTAGCCAAACTTTTCACTTGAAAGCAGATCTCAAATTCTGCCCCTAAATTTGTCCACTAGCAAAGAAGTAGCTCCTGGAAATAATAAAATGAGATCACAGTGTTTTTATTAATGGGTGAAACTTTTCTGATAATGATGAAAGCAAAATGTAATGAAATCCACTTGTCCACCTTGATGCAGTTAAAGTCACTGATCTGCTTCTTAGATATCAAGAAAGTATTTGACCAGGTCAAATAGACCTTCCTTTCCTATATATTGTGAAAGCCTGGATTTGATGACTTTTTTTTCTTTTTCCTTTTTTCAACTAAGGGTATGTGTTTTGGTCACTGGTAGGTTATCATAACAATTTTTCTTTCAGAGGACCACTGGACAGGAAAATCAATACGCTATCTTGCTCTTTAATTTCATGTATTTTTCAGGTGGTTCAACTAATATGAAAATACTCATATTTGAATAATAATTGGTACTAACAGAAAACAAACAGGTCCTCTACATGGGCACTTTCAACTTATTTTTAACCTCTGGTTTGTACTTCTTAATTTTACTTTTATACCCATGGAATTTCAATACAATCTCCATACACTATTAACAAAGCTATGTACAAATTCCAGTGCTATTAAAACTAATTAAAACCATTCGTTCTCATTAGATGGATTCCTCTGAAGTTAGGAAAGATACAACAGCAAAAAGATGCTATAATTTTAATACATTAAATTTTAAATGTGGAACTGCAAACTACAATTTGCTATTAATGTCCTGCCAAAGAGTTTTTAAAAACACAATGCAGTCTCCTGTGATTAAGAAGGAAAGCTACAGAATAAAGTTTTGTAGAATAAAAGACAAATCTGAAAGATTATTTTGGTTTTTATTTACTTGCTTGTTTATTTTTATTTGTTTTTGTGATGTGTTTTATTAATAAGATCAGGACAGATTTTCTCTAGATTCCACACATAATCTTGCAACCCTCACAGCTCTGTAATCAGGGCTGTAGGTATGAAACAATGGTTCTTCTGCCCCTTCATTTGTCCTTCAGCTATTTGAAAGGGAACCACGTTTGGAAAAGTGCAGAAGATATTCGTAATTTTTTTACCCTACATCTCCTAGGAACCGCTAAAAATCTTATCACAGGGGATCTGGCTGTATTCCTAGTATTACCTATTGCTCCTTGCCATCTCCTGAGTGGGCAGGGAGGGAATCACCACCCTCCTTGAGGTCTCTGCCTCCTGGACAGCTTAATTAGACTGTCCAGTAGCTATTTCACCCTCCTAGGACTGGAGAAAGCAATGACCTTAAGAGGCTGTGAAACAGTGCAAGAACACCCAATGTGATTTATACCATGGCTCATGCCATCCCTACCCTTCTCTCTCCCCTTGCCCTCATCTTGTGCACTCTAGGCACAGCTGGTGTGTGTGCCAAATCTTCATTTTCTTACAGTAAAAATGGAGTCAATAATTGTATTTTAGCCCTGGAATAATTTTCCGTTTGGATTTTGCTCCATCTATTTCTGCCATCTAACAAGTAGCTGCTGTTTGAGGCAGGTGTTATTTTTAACTAATAGCTGAAATGTTCCTGTATCGCCTTTTCATTTTCAGTGTTCTTTCTTCCCCACCTTACTCAATGGATGCCTGCGACTTCAGAATTCATTAGATGAATCCAGAGACACGGGTTAGGTGGATTTCTGCGGAAATGTCTACAGTGGGTCATGAGAGTCAGTTTACTTTTCTTGTGTTCAATCTTCCCAGCCTGATTTAATTTAGGAAGAAACAAAACACTGTGTTTAATAGACGCTGGCATGCATGACCCAACACTTAACACAATTCGGTTAGATACAGAATTAAACATGAGCAACTTTGCACAATTTAATGAATGTCAGGTGGCATTTAAAGAACAGGAAGACTTGTTTGTGTGAATTTTTGTGTTTCTATGTGAATACCTGTGGGAACTGAAAGAAAGAAAAGAAAAGAATTACCAAAATATTTAAATATCCTTGTCTGCTACAGTCCAATATGAAAACTTTAAGAAAAGAAAAGACAACCATTTAGTTTACATTTCTGACATTTCCTGACACCTATCAGGAAATTCATCTAACCAAAAGGAACAAGACTTCAGTTTCATTTTTCATGTTCAGTGACCATTCAGGGGCGAGAAGCCTGATGGAGATCAGCTTCCTGCAGTGGCGGTTTTCCAGGCAGCCAGCCCTGGAGAACACGAGCCTCTGTGGAGCACAGCTGGTCCAGCTGCCTCACGCTGGAGCCCTTCAAAGTTACAGCCTTTCACATCATCTACTTTCAAGTAGAAAAAGGAAAAAAATGAACAATGTTAAAACTGTGTGGCCTCTCAGATATCTGCAATTTAAAGTGCAGTGATTCTCATTTGGGGGGAGAGTCCTTGCACACTGTCAGCCATCTGAAAGTCAGACTTTTTCGCCTAAGCCTGTTACTGTGAGCCTCTCCACAGCCGCTATGGGAATATCACCATCTTAAGACTTATCACCATCCCAAAATACCTACCCTTTATCTCTCTGCTGCTGCATGCACCCCAGTGTTTCTCTTGGTCTTCTGTGAAGCAGCAGGTAAATCTGTTCCTTCTGGGTTTCATCTGCTGAGGACAGATGGTCTTACATCCCTCCTCTCTGGGCTTTGAAGAAAGAATTACTCTTCTGGTTTCAGTGGTAGCTTCTGAAGGAGCTAGACTGGATATTTAAAGCAAGGTAGTAATTTCTAGCCCATGTTGCATGGCTCAGCTGCACTGGGCTTGTAACTGTTCCAGCAGTTTCATTGTTGGCTTCCTTCACTAATATTAACTGAAACATACTAAAAATACCAAGGGAATGATTCATTGTGGAATGATCACTCTTGGATACCCTACCGTGTCTAAAATGGCACAAAACACCTATGTATAAGCATCTGAATTGCTACCAAAGTTTTGTAGCACCAGCTGTTGTCAGAAATAGCGTTACCTTCTGATACTTTTCTTTTGCACGTGCATCCAGATTGCACAATCAGAGTGTAAAGCTGTTTAAGTGTTTCGATCTCCACATTCGCAGAAGGCTCAAGCATTCAGGGCGTACTCCCAGTGTTTTTTTATTCCTGACAAAGCATGTCATTCCACAATCACTGGGAGCCAAGGAGTCCAATAGATGCTTTATTCATCACCTGAATTTTAGGTGTTGTGCACTGAGCGACACCAGCCTCTGCCTAACACAAAAACGCGGTTAGAGCCTCCTGAAGATGTGCCTTCTCTTTGCCACATACTGAAGGAAGCTGCCTTCATTAGACCTTTGCCAATAAAAGCCTGTGAGCTCTGTGTGCGTGGAAGTGGAGCATTCACAGGCTGGCACGGGTGAGTTGCACGGCCGGGCTCTGCCAAGGACAGGTTTCCTGGCACTCTGTGCCTGCACGATGCGCACAGGGGTCCCACCAGAGGAGATATAATGACTCCAACCCTCCCCCCCCTTTCCAGAGCACACTGGGGGTGCAGTACCAGTCAGGCAACAACTGACTTCTGCTCTCTGGTTTACACGATGATTTATCTTAGGGTGGTGAGGGTTATGTGCCGGAGAGGAACATGGAAGGGGGATCCTCAAACTGAGCGGCCAGAGGAGGGAAGCATGGTGGGGGGACAGTATTTCTTTCAAGTCCTCATCCAGTCTGGGGAGGCACCAGACAGGCTGCCTCACTACAGGCAATTCCACCAGTCTCTTTATGGGCCCTGTAAAAGAGCAGAGTTCACAGCTTACTGCTGTCCCGCTGGGCAAAGGAAGGCAGTCCAACCCCTGGGCTCAGCAGACCCACCCAACCCAAGGAAGCTGCACCCTGCTCCAACTCTTTCTCATTCCCTGCCAAAACCCAGGGGGGGCTATCATTTCAACCTCCCATGTTTCAAATACGCTCTGAAACCTGGAGGTTACCTCATCCTATAACTCTCTTAACTTCCGTTGATACTATGCTGCTCATCCCTTGGTGCAGTTACGAGACCTCTGTCTCCTGTTAAACTCCACCTTCAGCTCCGAGCAGCTGCAGCATCCTCTCACGGGCTGGCCGGGACGTTTGAAAACAGAGAGTGCAGTTATACAATAAATAAGAGGGTTAAATACCAACCATCATCAAACTAGCTTGTTGCGTTTTTTTAATTGTATTAACTGTAGCTTTAATTGATATTTATGTGTCTCTGATCACCCCAGCAGGATTAGGAGGGACAAAGAGAAGGCAGACATGAGCACAGAGCCACTAATGAACTGTTCTTTTCTGCTAACAGTACTCTATGATCATGTGAAGCCTAAACTAACTTACATTAAAATAAATAGATATTTTCTTTTTATGGTGATGAGTCAGAAACCAAGTGTAAGATCTACCTTTAATACAAAAAACCCTCATTGAGCTGAAGGAGTTGTACTAAGTGCTGTTGGTATTCACCACCCTGCTTCTTCCCCTCTTTCTGTCCTCACCCCCTGGGCTCCTCACCTCCTGGGCACCCCAGGAGGCTTTAACAGAGCCACAGGATGAGAGAGGCAGCGGGATGAGAGAAGAGCTTACATCCTACGTATTTTTTCAAGCCATGCACAGGAACTGTAATGTAGCGGTGCAGAGCCACTCCAACTCATATACTAATTGGATGCAGATGTGTTCTGCCTCTTGGAAAAATAAGACCAACTGGATGATCAACAAGAGCCAAATGGGTAATTTCTTTTTAAACAAATTGGTTTTATTAACTTAAAACTGCCCATAATCCAACTAGTTTGGCAGCGTTTGGATACTATGAAACCACAAGCAGTGTGTGATACCTGTTATTATCTCATACAGCTTCTGGCTGTGATCTTGCCATTCTGAAAAAAGGACTAGCATGTAACACTGAAGTCTCTCTTAAATAAAGGGTAACGTGTGAGCGCTGCCCCAAGACCTGGCCAGGAAATGAACTGTGATTCAGGCTAAATTCTTTTCTTGTTCCCTACTTTCTTCAGCAGGGATGCGTTTCTATACTCTGCCCACAGAAAACCCAGCTCCCACGCACACTCATTGAGCAAAAAAGGGCACTGTCAGGGGAAAACAAACCATGATAGCCTTGCTTTTAGTGGAGAGGAAGGGTTCTAGTGAATGCTTCCAATGCTATTCACAATCCTATCAGCCACCAGGACACATGGGCTACTGAGATTGACATTTTAAGCGTTAACATGGGGTCCTTTCATCTAAGAGATGCTACTGCCAGGCAGAAAATTCTTTTATAGCTCAGGCCTTTGAGAGTGGTGAGAGGAGTGTGATGTCAGTGCAAGTCAAGAGGCTACAAAGTCAAAAGTATCCCACTGAACATGAATCCCTTGGTGCTACTTAACAACATTGACTTTCCTGAGTGACAGATGACCAGATGATGGGGCAAGAGCTGCACATTATTTTGAATATTTTTCTTCCTTTGAAAACCAGCATATTTTTATTCCCTCTTTGCCAGTTTTATTTTTGTGGAAAAATAATACATCCTGGAAAATGACTGTTAGGACTGTACTAGAGGCAGGAGCAAAAACAATGGGTATTGTCAATACTCTTTGGAAACAAACTGGATGGAAGAGCCAAGTGTCAGCATCTATACAGCTAGGGCTACCAGTGCCCATGGCACTGTGTCTCTCTTCTTGAACCCTCTGGCATCACTTGATCTCTGAGTCCTGCTCTTTGGGTGATGATTACTGGTTTGGGAGGGCAACCAGAGATTTTAATTCCAGAATGAGGGATTGCAGGCTACCATATGACATCTAGGAATTACTGCAGGAGGTCTCTATTTTCCAGGTCAGTTAGAGTATGTCTTTTTTTAAAAAAAAACACATAAAACGCAATTTAACAAGCAAATACATTATCAATGAAGTCTAGATATAGTATCAATGAAACCTGGTTATGCATTTTAGCCTTGGAGAGCAATGAAAAATAGTAACAATGGCAGTATTCTTACCCTTGAAAACAATAAAAGTATAAGAAAGCAAAAAAGGAGCTAAGTTACCACAGAACAGAGAAACCATAGAGATCAGCTGAGAAAAGCAGGAGAAAAAAACCCCAAAATTTGGTTGTTCCTATTATGAGTTTAAGAGAATACAATATATCTAGAAGTTGCTGTTTTACAAGGAAAGCCTTGTACCAGAGCAGTGGGGTATGAACATCAGATTTGAATAATTACATTTGTGATGATCACCAGTTCAGATTATTTGAGATTACATTCAATTCAGATGTAACATCTTTTGGTTTTAATTTTAGAAATGTGCTAACTGAGAGCTACAAGAGGAGTAAATAACAATTTAGTAAGACCCATGTGAAAGATGATTATTTGCACCAATTGAAGAACAGGAATTTAACATTAGAAAAAAAAAAAAAAAAGAAAATAAAGAAGGGTTGTGAATTTACATACATTCAAACATAACAGACAAAACACTTCAGTTTTTAATGGAAGAGCAGATGGCAACCAGGTTGGGATGCTCAAGTCGCATGAGATTCAGGAGTAGACACTGCCCTCCTGTAAGAAGAGTTACAAGTCATAGGCTGCAGCCATGTCGTGGGTCTGCATGCTCTGTGCCAGGAGGTACTGAGAGACCTAGGGGCTCTGGGGCTTCAACCCTTACCTTTCAGGTAAAACCACTTGTGTTAAAAAATGCACTTTGGAAGAATTTTAAAAAAATATTGCCCAGGCCCTTAAAGCCAGACAATTTATCTGATAACTGATTGCAGCATCCAAATACAAATGTCTTGAGGTCATTCTCAAAAATATGCAAACAAAGCTAACTCCCATACAGACCTGCGAGTTTGAGAATGACCACGAAGAATAGCAAAAAGATTCCAGTTAACAAAATTTGAGACATACTTTCAAGTCAAGTTTTCAACTTTCTTAATTAATGAAAAAAAAAAATTTGCATCAAGTACTGTGTTCAGCTCTGGGGTCCCCAACATAGGAAGGACATGGACCTACTGGAGCAGGTCCAGAGGAGGGCCACAAAGATGATCAGAGGGGTAGAACACCTCTCCTATGAGGACAGGCTGAGCGAGTTGGGGTTGTTCAGCTTGGAAAAGAGAAGGTTCTGGGAAGACCTTATAGCAGCCTTTCAGTACTTTAGAGGGGCCCACAAGAAAGCTGGAGAGGGACTTTTTGCAAGGTCATGTAGTGACAGAACAAGAGGTAATGGTTTTAAACTGAAAGAGGGTAAATTTAGATTAGACATAAGGAAGAAATTCTTTACTATGAGGGTAGTGACACCCTGGAACAGGCTGCCTAGTCAAGTTATAGATACCCCATCCCTAGAAGTGTTCAAGGTCAGGTTGGATGGGGCTTTGAGCAACTTGGGTTAATGGAAAGTGTCCCTCCCCATGGCAGGGAGATTGGAACTCTCTTTTCAACCCTTCCAGCCCAAACCATTCTGTGATTCTATGATTCTATGATCTAGTTAGTAATTCACGCATCATGTCAGGTTCTGCAAGGAACTTTTCTAGCCCCCTGGAACTGTGTGCAGATACTGATGCTTTTTCTCTGTGGGTCATTTGTTGGGGTCAGAGCAGGGTCTCTTGCCTGCCTCTCTTGTAGACAATGGGAGTGCCAGTGATCAGGCAAGAGCAGGAATGCTCTGGATGCATACACACATTTAGGTACATTTTTAGTTTTTAATGGTAGTCATGCCTTGAAAGCAGCTGCAAGAATCCTGTTCTAGGTGTCATTTTCCAAAGCTATACAGCAGTTATTTTGGCATCTAAGACCTCTGGCCTTCAATCATGTTCTCACAGTTTCACTGTATTCAGCAGACAATATGGTAGAGCTCTTGCATTCACTAGATCATTCACAGGTTCAAACCACAGAAAGATTTCATTTGGAACAGACATCTGGAGGTCACCTCAACCACCTTTCTTGTCTAAACCAGGCTAACTTCAGAACTAAAAATTTAGCTACAGTTAAACCTTAATCTTTTAGACAAGGTGATTTTTCCAGTCATGAAGTTTTTCACCCCAAAGAGTGGTGCCTAAATTTTCTGTTCTCAGGCAACATCGTTCACCTGCATCATCATTGTACTAAATATATAAATTTCTATGTAAATGACACACTCTTTCAAATCACTGCTACAGTTCACCTATCATGGTTTTGCAGACTATCAATGATGTGGGGATGACTGTTTGGCAACTTTTGTTTTAAAATTTACAGAAATGACCATAGTTCAATATATGGCTTTAGCCTGAACAAACTTCTACTCTCAGCTGGCACAGTAATAATTATGTTATATAGATTCCTTTTAAGATCATTATGACAAATTCAAATTAGACCTAGATACAGCTACAGAATCCATATCAAATGAGATACTGATACACTAAGATCTTCAGGATAAACATTTCAAAGTGAGTATCTTCTAAGGCAGGATTCATTTTTATAGCTTTTGTTCCACAGCTCTATAATTAAAAGCCTGACATGATTAAAACTCAGTTTTGTTGGAGGACTTTGCTTCTCAGCTGGTAATATCTTATGTATCTGATTTGCAGTTCTGTGTTTAAAGGTTGATTTTGCCACTCTTTTTATTCACTACTCTTGCAATTTTGTTTATCTTTCAGAAGCCTGCTCTGGCAGTATTTCATAGACTGTTATACAGTTCTGACACTCTGGGCTCCAGCTAGTCAAATGCTTCATTTCTGTCCTGGCTATATTTGTGTGTAGCTTAGAGGTGTATTGGCTAACAAAGCTGTGGAATGCTTTGCAATTACACAGATATTGTCCCAGATCTAGATGAACTTTTAGTAAATCTGCTCTGTAAAGGATCACAATGAGGTATGTGAATAGTCTGTATCGTACCTTCATATAAAATATCAGGATAGCTGTCTGTAATAGGATGACTTATACAGCAGAACAACAAACTGATGTGTATAAACCCATAGGCTGCTGCTCTGCTGGGCTCTGAGCAGCCAGCTGGTTTTATTAGTCTTGCCACTCGCTGGAGAAGCCGCTGATTCTGCCAGTGTTTGGGTAATAGCTCTGCCCTGGGATCTGTTGGAGCTACTGCACATCCATCTGGCAAAAGGTTTAGCGATGCACGAGAGCTCCAGCCTCACGAACAAATAGAGAGCAGCGTGTGCTGATGCCAAAGACAGACACTGGCAGGGCTGCCTTGCCTGGCAGCGGATCTGTGGACACGTTACAGCGCTGACATAACCCCCAGCACTCTGCGCAGCCACCTAACGCTGCACGTCCATTCATCGCCTCTGGAGGTGAACGGCTGCTCCTCCTGAAAACTGCTAAGACAGCAGCCTTAAACGTACATAAAAAGACTAAGCCCCTGAAAGCAGGAGCAGCAGCTGCCAATTTATGTCATTTGGAGGAGCGTTCACTTAGCGGGTCTGAGTATGTGTAGCGTGTATTAAAGCAGCCACCTAGAAAAACAGGCAAATAAAATACAAAGCCAGTTTAAGAATTCCTGGGAAATAAAAATCAGACTGACTTCTGAAAAGTTTCTAATGTTCATTAATTTATAGGGTCCAGGGAGTAGAATGCCTTGGTGGGAAGTTAAATATCTTAACAACCAGCTGCAAAACAATGGGGGCTGGTGGAAAGAAGAGAGTGACAAAATCAATGTACTTTTATAGATAGATAAAATATCTAAACCCATTTCCCCATAAATAATAATGGCATTTAAATTTTTTTACCACACTGTAGTAAAATGAAACAATAACAGCTCTTCTAAAGATATTCAGTTCTGGAAAATTATGTTAGAAATTAGAAGTTACCCAGACATTAATTGCTGGGGAGAAGCACAAACAAAATACAGATTGGAACATGATTATGTATCTCTGAGGGGGACTCTGAGCAGTGTCATTGTGACTGTAAGATCTCTGAGCTTTCTTAAAAACTTCAAAAGCATCTGTACAGGGCCCAGCCTGAAGGACTTCGTCTGTAACAGAAATCTACAAGTATGTGGTTCAAAGACAAATAGTCATGGATTCAGTAAGCGGGTCACCGTGTGACCTTCTTTTTAATCTAAACTATGCAGCTTGACTGCTACCAGAATATAAGAGTAGGTTTTATCAACAGCTAATTTCACTATTTGTGTCATACGGTCATTTTGTTCAAAATCACTGGAGAAGTGTAGAGATATAAATCAGGCTGCCTTGTGACAAATGCAAAGCCACAACTCCATATCACTGTATGAAAGCACTTTATTAAAAAAACCCACCCTGAGGTAATGCAAGGAGTGAATTTGAATTAAAATGGGTGGCCTAGAAGCACTGTGGTTTTGCTTGAGAAAGGGAAATGGAAAATAGAGCCAGCTAGTAATCTCTTTTCTGTATGGTCATATTTGGTTCTAAAAATTTCTCAGGAATGTAGAAAGTATCAGGAAGGGTATCCTGGGTGAAGATAAATGATTTACACTCTCTCATCCTTTTTCAACTTTATTTAAAAATTTAATTGAAAACAAAAAAAGAGCAGTAAAAGCTTGGATTTCCAAATTGTACAATTATGTCTTGTTAAAGGAGAGGTTATGTTGAAACTGTCTCTGCTTTCTTTTGGTGCTCAAAGTCATATACAGTAATGAGATTGACAGAACCAGAGGCAGTCATTTGATGACTGACAGTCACTGTCTCCTCAATGTAGATACTTTCTGCTTTACTGCTACTTTTCTACAAAGAAGCGAGAAAAGCGCATGCTGACAGGCAGAATTTTTGACAAATGTAAGCTTTCCTCCTTTATATTCTTTTCAGAGGATGATGCACTTGGCTGCTCCTGGAAAATTCATGAATCATGGTTTCCAAGGTCTTTGTCACGGTTCTCATTGTAACAAAATCTAGATGGACAATTGATAATAATTTATGCAGAAGATTTAGCCACTTTTTCTATTTTAGAAGTTAGTTTCAAGACAACTGTGAGATTTACGAATTTATTCATGCTTCGCTACTGCTTGATTCTTGGGGTGGGTAAATAGTAGTCGGAAGGTTTTTTGCAATCTGCCCAGTGCAAATATTTCTTACTTGTTGTAGGCGTCGTCCTCTGACTGTTCTATCTAAGCAGGGGCTGCCAACCTGAGAGGTGTACACCACAGCATGCATCCAAGCTAGCTGTCCCAGCTGGTCACCCCACAACAACTTGCATGAATGAATAAACTTTGTGACTTTGTGGGTGTTAATCTGGGCTTTACAAGAGCAGAAGTTCCTGGAAGGCCCTTCATTCTTCCAGGGAAAGAGTGAGTAAGCACAATGGAAAAGGAAATCTGCCAGAAATAAGGAGAGCATGTTGAAAAATTTAAGTCTCTCCTTTTCTTCCTTTGCACAAGGAATATCATTATATTTGGCCGTATGCATATCCAGACTTAAAAATAGCTGGATTCCTTCCTGAGTAAGAGGGAGAAGGGTATAAGCCATATGCATTGGCTGTCCAACAGACTTACAGCTACATGTGAATATACATGTGTGGTCCTGACTGTGACTGATGTCATCGTGTGTCTGTAGGAGTGCCTGCCAGGTACACTGGAAACAAATCCATTCCCTGCTGTACTAATAACACTGTCCTTCCTGAGCAGAGTCCTAGCCAGCTTTGAGGAGCTTGGAAGGGGTTTTTAAGGGAAATCTATTGATGATTTCAGTGAATCAATGATGTGCATGCTGCAAAGCTATTTATTTATGAATAATATACATAATGTATTTTCACCCTTATAATAGGAAAAGCATTTAAACACTCTTACTTTTCTTCTGAAACTTCTTTCCAGCTCCTTCAGTCCCCAAAAGCTTCCTCTGTTGGCTGCCTCTCAAAAACACGGCACAAGTGTTTTCTAGCTGGCATTTTGGATTATTCCACCTACATGGCCTCTGGATACTTCCACACCTCTACAACCATTATTCTGGTTTGGCCAGTCTCCTCTGTGCTTCAAGACAATGACTGGCCATGATTAGGGTATGGACTTTTGTTTGTCTTCTATTTTACTTCCAAATGTAAGCTTAATAACTTCCCCCTTCTCTCCCCCTGCCCCGTCTCCCCAAGAACTATTGTTCCCTTCAGTTTCAAGATTTCATCTAATTTATGCCATAATGAGAAAGAATAGGAAATAATAAGGACTGAAGGAGTTCCCTAAGCATGAATTTTCTTTTCATGAGGATATCACTAACATGTCTTAGCTGTACCAACATTGGCACAGCAATGTTGGAAAACGGTATCAAACTGCTAAACAGAAACACATTTGGGATTTTTAGACAAGATGAAAAAGAAAGATAGCAGCGACTGAGAGAAGACAATAAAGAGGATTTTGCAGTTCCAGAGAGCTCAGGAGAAGGTCTGTCTACCTGCAGGAGGAAAGCTTCAGTTTTGGTTCAATCAGTTGTTTTTGTCTATTTTTAGGGTATGATATGACACTGCTGCTGATAGAACTGCTGCCAAAATGCCAGTTTTCCTACCACCTGTTTCAGATTAAATAGGGTTTTTTCAGTAGAAAGGAGATAGAAAGCAAAGGAAGTTTGCACGCCAGTTGAGCTACAGTTGGGTGTTTCTGCTCTGGATTTTTTTTCAGACTAAAAGTTTCTCCCATGAAATTTTTTTAATTCATTTCAGAAGATGCTTATTTTGAATTCATCTATCCATCCAATGGATTTGCTATCCTAGAGAAAATAACAATGTAGAATGATTGACTAAAACTGGTGTTCACTTCTAGCTTTGGCTACAAACTGATACTTTTAAGGAAGGTTTCCCATTCCCCACACCAAAAGGATGTATGTAGCTACTGTCCATACATGATATCTTTCCCAAACATCTTCTATTTTGTTTTCTTCCTTCAGAGTTCTTCCTGAATATATTTTTAATAAATTCTGCCTTGACAACTTTGTGTTCTGCACTTGCTGTCCCCATCTTCTCATGAAATTTCTAATACATATGAATATTTTGAGCCCCCCACAGTAAAGCAGGCCAATCAATTACAGAGCAGTAAAAAATCCCTGGAAATGAACCAAAACTTTCCTCTGCAACTGAAGAGCCTCAGACAAGCTGAGGGTAAAGAGGTTTAACTTGGTCCCTAGCCAAATAGACCATACCTCTGTGAGAAATCAGATCAGACAAGAAATGAACCCAAACGTATAAACCCCGGAAATTCTAGGGAAAAACAAAAGAATCCTCCTGATATCAAGAAACCTTCTCTGATATCATTTCCCTCCCATCTCTGCCCTTTTATTCTGCTGGGCTAGTTGCAATCCCTGGTAAAGCAACTCAGTCAGGATTGACAATGATTGTTCTAGTACTCACTCTGCTAATACTTGCTGCAGTATAGAAGATATATTTGGCTCACTTAGCCCAAATCAGGAAATATAATGTTTTATAAATGAAGCAATGGTTTTCTTCTCCTTTTCTTGTTGTTTTTTTTTTTTTTTTTTTTTCTTTTTCTTAGAACATATTAACTGAGGGAAGGGTTGGCAGGTCAGATGACAGGGTGCACCTTGGCTCGGTGTGCTGCATTTACACATTCTGTCTGTCTGTGTTAAAATGAAGACTGCACTGATGTGGTGGTCAGCCTTAGCAAACTGCTATTAGACCTCTGGTCTACAGCAAAAAGCTAAATAAATTTCAGAAACCATAACGAAGTGAAAAAAAAAATGGCTACTGAGACAGGGCTAAAAAGAAGAGGGAGGACACACTTGGTAACACAAAACCTAAGCTTTCCTTAGCCAGGCTACACCCAGAGCATTTCCTTGGATGGCCAGCGTAGCTGTGATACTTAGTATTGTAAAATTAACATTTAGGGATGGAAGAAGTCCATATGGCTCATCTAGATTCATTCATTTATCTGTCTAGCCTTGATACCTTGTAATATTTTTATCCTCTAAGTGCTTGCATATCTATTTTTTCCCCCAGTATGTTCTTGAATAAAGCATATACTGCTACTTTTGGTACTAAGAGATTACCCAGTGCAGAAAAAAAGTGAACTCCCTTGGCATATGCTTATTTCATTTGCCTAAGTTTGTGCATTCTATAAATTATTCAGAGAAGTGATATTAGTGGATCAACAACAGCTCTGGTTCATCGGGTCATACTAACAATCTTGGACCATTAGGTTGGTAAGGTGCCAAAGTATAACATAGAGGGTGAATTTACAATGCAGATTTTCGGAATAATCCTCTACACAAAGTCCATTTGCAAGCTATTCCTATAAAATATAATTGTCAGTGCAGCCCCATCCCTGGAGCCAGGGATGAAATCTGGGACCTTTGAGAATGCAATGTTTAAATGCGTGGTTTTCCTGTCAGCCCTCTTCTTACTGCTCTGAAGATGATTGCAATCAGGAGCTCCACGTCAGCAGCCATTTCGTGTATTATCTGTTCACTTCCCCCATGCTTTCAAAGTGCTCCAGGAGAATTTTTTCTGAAGATTTTCCAATCACCTTTTTCTTCCTTTTACTGGTCTGTGTAGAAAATATCTATAATGGGGTGCAATTGAGAGATTCTGATTGTCCCTCCATTCAGTTGCCTAGGAAACAGACTTGTGGATATCCAGCTTTTTCCTTCATTACTGAAGATGCCATTTACAGTTGATTTCCTCCTATGTCTCCTTTGCTGTGTGCACTGCTGAAAAGAAAAGGACAGAATAAAGCTAGTTCTATTGTTTGGTTTGCTGTTTTAAGGTGTTATTTGTTTGGAGAACATTCAGGTTATAAAGTCTGAATACATTGTTCATGACTGATAGCCATGCCACAGGCAATATAGGCAGCTGAAGATACCACATAATTAATTTCTTTCTTTTTTTTTTTTCCCTTTCCTGTTGTTTTTTTTTTCTTCCGCTTAATGGGAAAGCGTCAAATGTAAAGCTAGTTAGATTCCCCCAAAGTCTGTAATCTAGTTATATCTGTGAAACATTACCATGGTATTAATTAATCTAAAATTCAAATTGAAAACAAGAGGTACAACTGAGAGCAGATTTGTTTCCTTCCACTCACTTTAATGTCTGCTTATGTACACTGAAGTAGAGGAAAATATTCATTTTGAGGCTGGGTCATAGCATGCCCTTTTGAGAATGGATCTTAATTAGCCCAAGGACTTTAACCCTAAAAAGCACAAATTTGGCATCATCCTCTGAAAAGTGTAAATGGTGACTTACTGTACTATTTAAGTGCAGTATAAATTTATTCTCAATAAAAGAAAAGATATTGATCATGAAGACCTCCAGGTATTCATTTGGATGTCTTTTTTTTCTCCTCTCTGCTTCCTCCTCTTTATTCTTTTCCTTTGTTCTCATTCTTTTTATTTTGTGTCTTTCTATTGCCTTTCTTCCTCTCATCCATCACTTTTATCTTTTTCATCTTTTCCCCTTTATCTTTATCTGTCCCTCTTATTATTTACTTTCTTTCTCCTGTAACTGTTTTTTCTTTTACAGAGCCTTCCTAGCCCACCCTCAGTCTTTTCTTCACCTCCCAGGAAGCATCCTTCTTTTGAGAAATATGCCATATTTGGGTTCAAAGTCGTCTCCTGGCCATTCCGGTTTGAAAACTATTTATGCCAGTAATAAAGAGTATTGAAGGGCTGGGTAGCAGTAGAGAAGGTTGTTTATAGGCTGGAAAGGAACAGAAAAGCAGTAGGTATTTCCTTACTGTACCAGTTTCTTATGTGCATCCCTCATTTTGTACCCCACAGGTTTGGGGAGCTTGTCCTAGGACCACCAGGCTCTCACCTCCCCCCAGCTCAGCAGCCTCCCCCAGTCTCAGAGCTCCTTCCCTGCCTAATTCTCTCTTTTATCTCTCTCTGCTACCCTTCCTCCCCCTCACAGCCCCCTCAGTGTGGTTGTCTCTTTCTGCCTGGCTTCCATTTTCCTCAGATTGTTCCTTCCTCTGATTACATCTCTGTCCTTCTGACCCCGGGATGACTGTGGAGTCACCCTGGCCCTGTTTTTTTTTTTCTATGGTGCTTTTCTCAGTGCTGTTTTTCCCTCTTTCCTTTCCTCACAGTGTCCTTTTTCCCTATTCCTTGTCTCTGTGCAACTTGGCCTGCCTTGTTTTTGCATGATCAGCTAACCCAAGCTGCAGCAAAGCAGGTAGAGTTGGACAGGAATTGAACATTTAAAAAAAAATAAGTAAATGAAGAGCAAGAAAAAACCCCACCATTTACATTAACAGGACTAGCTCCCAGTTCAGATAGAGAAAGCAAAACAAGAGCAGTGTCTCTTCGCCATGAGTCAGTGCCGGAAGACCCATGGAAGAACGACATTGACAATGATCTTCAGTGTCTTCCTCTTTCTTCTCCGGCCTTGGGTCCTCACTTCCTGCCATAGTTCCCTCTTCCGCAAGGCAAAAATACCTCGGGTATCAGTGCATCCTTACTGCTGCCTGAGGGAGCTCAGACTACAGGCTTGAAGAAGGTGAGTGAAACAGTGATCAGAAACTTCGGCCAATTTCTTTGTCAATACACTGAAGGAAGTGGGAGAGGACATACCCTGGGGTGCATTTTGTGCTCTTACACTTTTTCTCCAGGCAGTGCTTTGCTCTGCAGACGTGGAGGTGGTAGAGGGATGTTAGAGGGGGATGAACATTAATTTACTGGTGCTAATTATCAGCTAGAGCTGACAGGGTGCTTTTTGATTAAATGTTTTCCTGTTTTCATCAGAGAATGCTAATGGATGGGAGCAACACCAGAGGTTTTCATAGGAATTTCTAACACATCTTTATTAGGAAAGCTTTTCCAATCTAGGTTAGGATTCCTGTCCAAAACGCTCAAAAAGTACATCCTGCCTCTGTATAATCATTATTTTGGATGGAGCTGTCAGAGGGAGTTGCCTCAAGTCCTTCTTTTTTCTAATTGAGACATTGATTTGAATCTGTATCTTTAAAAACCCAGGTGGATGCCTCTGTCAGGACAGTACTGACTTGTCTTCAGTAAGGTAGCAGTTCTCATTTTGATAATAGGCCTTGATTTTACATTAGTGAGGATTTATGATTTATTTTTTATCTTGATAAGTTTCAGCGGATGAGGAAAATCTTCATTATTTCACAAGTATGTCCTGAAAGATGCATGTCTCTCCTCTCTTCCTTCTCCACCCAAAACACTTCGAGTCATTTTTTGGCTCTGAATCCATCAGGCTTCCTGGGACCTCCATAGATCTCCCGAGGGGGACAAAGAAAAGAAAGAGACACCAAATAAATACAGCGAGAGGCAGCCTGAATAACCAGTTTTTTAAGAATGGCTTTGCTGAAAACTGCAAAGGCTAAGTCAAAAAGACGTATTTTTAGTAATATAATTGAATCTCTTGTTAGATTTGTTCTATAATGATAGTAGTTAGAGGCGCTCCCTGCTTTCCTCAGTGTGCTTTTTGTCTTGAGTTGGGATGAATCAAAAAGCCAACTCGGAAGTGAGGTGTCTGACTTGTAAAGTGCAGTATGGCTGGAGTGGTCATGAACAGAATATACATAATAAACCTGTGCCCTCTTGAATAACCCAGTGGGACGGACATTTTAAGAGAAGACCGTTTTCTTCGACCAAACCAAAGTGCAGTCATCCACATGGCTTACAGCCACGTTATTATTATCTGAACACAACTCAGCTTGACAGGGAATCTAACAGCATGTAAAAATGTTAACAATAACCAAATCTTCTGGATTAGGACACACGAGGGCCATGCACAAAGGATTTGTGAGGGAGAAAAAAAGGAAGAATCAGACATAATAGCAAACCAATAGCTGTGAAGGCTTGTAGTGATGCAGATCCTGCCGGCTTCTGCTCTGCCTCACCACTCCCCTGCCTTTTCCTTCTTTTTTGCTCCATTAGGGAGATTTCTGGAGGATGACTGGCTTGGTTGCAATCCTTGGTCAAGAGCTACAACCTGACCTGCACACACAAGCATCAGTGTACATGGTTCACAGTCTAGCAGTACCTGTGTTCCTGAGTAAGCTTGTGCTAGTCTCCGGTACCAGCAACCGGAATAAGCTGGAAGGAAAGTTTCCTTCCATTTCCTAAGTAGTTCATCACGTGCATCAGTTCAAGGCTAGTCGCAGTCAAGCACTGCATTATTTCACTGAATTAGGCTGTGGGGTTATTGTTAATGAAACAGAAATAAAATGAGAACAGGATGGAAAACAGCTTGCAGTAGGGAGATTTATGACTTGCATGTCTTGTGTGCACCCTGTCTGCAGTCATGACCTAATTTCTCACCCAACATAAAAAAAGGGATGACGAAAAAATTCTAGTAAAGGAGATAAAGTGAAAGACTAATACAAAACACACTAGGTAACATTGCTGTTCTCTTTGATGAGCACATTAGGGACTAATTTCTCTTCTTTGAAAACTCTGGGGATCTGGGTCTGCTTATTGAATGAGCCTACTAGATTAAAATTTTGTTTTTGTTGTTCTTGCACTTCATAGGTTTTATGTTAAACCTTTATCCTTCCTTGATAGAATTCAGTAAATCAGGTATTTTAAAAAAGATTTGTACAGTTTCTCTATCTTTCTGTGAAGAGTGAGAATGTTTCAGGTTTCCTCAAAAATGCCATACGTTGCCCTATAAAGCCTTGAATCAGGAAACCCTCCATTCAAGAAAACATTTAACCATATGCTTAACTTTAACTTTAGGCATATGCTTAAAATCTAGCATGTGCCAAATTTCTTTCCTGAAAAGGAATAGATTTAAGCACTTGCTTATGCTCTTTCCTGGATCAGAGCCCTATATGTTATACATCAGATTCTGCTGCCCCAACCTACAGAGTTATTCAACTACTATTATTCTGGTCAGTATTTTCAAAGCAATTTCAATGATTAGGATGGTACTGGACACCAATAAGAACAGGAGACCCAAATCTACCCATGTTGGTGAAGTTCCCACTGACCGGAAAAGAAGAAACATAACCCCAATTTTTAAAAGAGGAAAAAGGAAGACCTGGGGAACTACAGTCTTAATTTTGTGCCCAGAAAGATCGTGGAGCAGATCCTCCTGGAAACTCTGCTAAGGTACACAGAAAATAAAGAGGTGATTGGTGGACAGTCAGCATGTCTGACAAATCATGTCTGACAAATTTGGTGGCCTTCTATGATGAGGTTACAGCATTGATGGATAAGGGAAGAGCAACTGACATCCTCTGCCCGGACTTGTGCAAGGCATTTGACAGCATCCCACACAAGATCTATGTCTCTAAATTGGAGAGACATGGATTTGGTAGGTGGACTACTCAGTGGATAAGGAATTGCTTGGATGGCTGCACTCAAAGAGTTGCGGTCAATGATTCTTGTGAGACCCCACCTGGAGTACAGCATCCAGCTCTGTGGCACCTAACAAAAGGACATGGACCTGTTGGAGCGAGTCCAGAGATGATCAGAGGGCTGGAGCACCTCTCCTGTGAGGACAGGCTGAGAGAGTTGAGGTTGTTCAGCCTGGAGAAGGATCCAGGGAGACCTTATTGTGGCACGCCGGTATCTAAAGGGGGCTTACAGGAAAGATGAGGAGGTACTCTTTATCAGGGAGTATAGTGATAGGGAAAGGGGTAATGGCTTCATAGTGAAAGAGAGTAGATTTAGATTAGATATTAGGAATAAATTCTTTACTAGGAAGGTGGTGAGACACTGGCACAGGTTGCCCAGAGAAGCTGTGGAAGCCCTATCCCTAGAAATGTTCAAGACCAGGTTGGATGGAGCTTTGAGCAATTTGGTCTGGTGGAAGGTGTCCCTCCCCATGGCAGGGGAGGTTGGAACTAGGTGATCTTTGCAAACCTTCCAACCCAAACCATTCTGTCATTCCATGATTCTATGAAATTTTCTAGACATTATTGAAACTCTTACCTCTCGGCAGACACTAGGTATAGTTACCTACAATAGTTCTGCACTGCTCCAGTATCTTTTTTATCAATGTTGTTAGTGACTTACACAGTAAAACTCAATATTTTTCTTAGTTTGCCTTTGGGTGTTGTGATCAGTATGTAAGTATTTCAGTCATTGATGGCCTAGTGTATGACCTTTGAAATGAGTTTAAATTGGTTTGGCAATTTTAGAAAATGTAGACTGACTTCCTTGATTTCAGACAAAGCAGAGTTTGGAATGGTGAGAACTCTTCCACAAATGTAGAAGCATGCTCCTATTTTCTTACAGGTTCTTTCTTTTTGGAAAGTGAAAAAACTTACAATGGCTAAGGAAAAAAACCCTTCTTTTTCCCGGTCCATTCTCATATCCATTAATAATGACATGGGTCGCCATTATTAATGCTGAGTAAAATCCTGTTTGAAATAATACATCACTTTTATCCTTGGGTAATTACCAGAGTTTAACAATTTCCTTTCATGTTTGCTAAACTTTAAAGAGCACAGTCTGAAAAAGGGGTATTTGCAGGGGAAGGGGGAGGGAAGCAGGCAGGCGCACAAATCCCTTTATTTATGAATGGGATTTGATCATGAACTTCCTGCACACAACCCAAGTAAGTATAAGGATCAGAAACTACTGAGCAAAACTCTTTTTTGGGAAGTCAAAACCCTGTTATTTCCTAGAGGTCTGACAGCCTTAGCATTGAATTTATGCTTCATTATAATTAGAGCTGCTTGCACTCTATTAACAAAATTCTTTGTAATTTGTATACACTTGTCTTTAGACAATTATGGTTATTTCACACACCCCCTTTTCCTTGTTTCCTAGGAGATTATTAAAACACACAGTTGAGCACTAATAATAATGTAGTATATATTCCAGACGTTGAAACACACATGCCAGAGCCACCGGGGGAAATAAATCACAATTTAGTATTCAGTCTCAAGCAGCCTTTGGGTCTGTCACTGCAGGCGTAGCTACAGACACCATCGCACTCCAGTTAGAGCCCTCTCAGCAGAGAAACTCCAGCTGACAAACTCGGTAATACAGCTGACACTCTGCATATGCTAACTGTGTACGTGAATGGGAAAATGAAGCTGTTGTGCTCTGCGCAGAGACAGTTACAGGGTGTTGGTGGTAGCTGACCTGAGGGACTCACTAACCAGCCCTGAACCTGCCTCCCTGCCAGGGAGTCAACAGCAGCCCCTTGCACAAGTTCATAGCAGCTCTGCAGTGTTTTCACAGGAGCCCCTTGGCGGCTGAAACTTGCTGGGAAGCCTTTCAGGCAACATATCTTCATTTGAATCTCACATTCAAAGTATTTGTAAGAATAATGTTGTGTTTTCTCCAGGTGCGTTTCAGTGCAGCGACGTGGATGCTTTGTTCATCTTGTTTATAAGACAGTGGTTTTACCTTCATGGAGGTGAACTGAGTTTTCGCCAGATTTGTTGGGGGCCCGACTAGGACTGGTGACCTTCCTGCTCGGGAGCTGCCCACTGGGAGTATCTGGGTAACGGGAAAAGGGAATCTGTGCTTGGAAACTCCTCTGAACTCTCTCTGAACTAACTCTGAACCCCATCCTGAACAAACTTGGGATTATTTCAACTATCCGTATCTGATTTGCTTCAAATTTTTGGTACATTTGGGTTTTCATATGAATCCAGCTTTAAAAGCAGAGGACTGGATCCATTTCCTCTTTATTTATTATCTAAACTCTCTAATCTCCTTTGTCTCCTCATAGTTTGCATACACTATACATGACATGACCTGTACAGGGCACTTGCTATTTTCAGTCCTGACACAGTACTCCAGTCGTTGGTTATTATTAATCCATCTTTATCTTCTATTAGGCATAACAATATAATATCAGAGAAAGTCAATGAGAAATCAGTGAGAGACCCTTAAATCAGCAGATCCTTTGACCAAGCATAGGTTTAAAGTAATATCATTTTGGTCTGCCTGAAAATATTACTAAAGTTGTTCATTTCCAGAAAGAAAAAAAAAATTAATAAAATAACTTATATGAAAGTAAAATTATTAACTAAAAATCATATTAATTACTCAGGTAAATAACCTAATTCCCTTGAATCAGAGGAATTATGTGAATATTTAATTTTAATCTGCTGTGCGTTTCTTCACACTGCAGCTTGAGTCTGTGGTGGGGACACAGAACATCTCACAGAAGTGACTTCAAATCCCCCAAAATGACCCAGGAATGTCACACCACAATTGCTGCTCATTTGCAGGTGAAGACTGTGAACAAAGGGCAAAGAATAAGACTTCCAGCACAAGTTAACAAAATAAAATATTTCATTGTTTTATGAAAAGGTACAGAAATCACCATAAATCTAGGTTGCATCTTATAAATGATGCATTTAAAGCTAATGCATACCCATGAATATAAAATAAATATTTATTTGTTCACACTTCGCTAAGTTATACACCTGTGTAAATTGAATGGTGGCCTCCATCATATCTCAGCATAATACAGAGATTTGTCAACATCAAAATCTGTTAAAGATGCATGCTCTAAGACTTCCTCTTCTTAGCAAAAGCACTAAAGCATTTTACTAGAAAGAATCTTAATAAATACTGAAAGTAAATGCAGAATTGTCAGACAGAGGAAATGTTCAGAGGAACAGGTAGCCAGCAATGGGGAAGAACCTATTCAGGAGGGTGTAGAGCTGATTCTAATCGAGCTCATTCTATTTTCTTTCTGGTTTTGGGGATGTTTTTTTTTTTGTCTTACGCTTTTTCAAAACAATTTTGTGCTATCAAATGTGCAACTGGCAATTACACTCCCAGCTCCTGCTAGAAATAGCCGGAATGGTTATTGTTGTTGATATTATTCAAAAAACAGTAGGGCTTGGAGTCAGCCAGGGACTCCCACTGTGCAAGGGACCATACAGATGCAGAATAAAAAGATAGTTGTGTCTTAAAGTGCGGTCCTATTTCATTGTGTTGAGAGTGAATCTGTGTTCATACAATATCCCTCCCACCCTCTAATGCTGGTTGGGAAATCTAAATCTGTGCCGATTTTTCCATAACAGGGAAGGATAAGAGACTGGAAGCTTTGCTGCAACAATAAGATCCTTTGGCCTTGCCCTGCTCTGTATGTGTCAGCACAGGCTCCTCTGGCTTCTGAATTGTTCTGAGGGTCATATTTTAGATTCTCCCAATTTAGTACTTGTTAAAAGTAGACATGCGTGAATAACTAGTGGGCAGAGAGCTACCCAGAGCCAAAATTGCAAGGCAGTTGCCCCTCGATCTATTGGTAGCACCCAGGCTGCAGGGGAATTCCTACAGGCTCAGCTGCTGCTTCTGACGCACTCTGAAAAAGATATTCTCTTTATCTAAAGATGGGCAAGTGTTTTCACTGGATTTTATATGAGAGGAAAGCATATAGTCAGTGACAGCGAGCCTTTCTACAAACTTATGTTCATTTTGTTAAATTTGAGAGAGAGAATAGGAAAGGGAAAGGAAGCAAGAAGGACTGAACATTTTTTTAAGACATAAAGTCTTGACTGTTATTTTGAAATTATTTTTCTACTATTTCTTTTTCTTTTATTTTTTAGAATTTAAGAAATAGTATTTCTATTTTATTTCTGTAAAATGAAATACAGTTGAGAGAAACCGGACATGAGAAACTCTCATTAATATATTTCAGTAGGGGTGAAACTACACATTTTCAAGAAAACTATTTAATTTGACTCAAAGCGACTATATTTTTAAATATTTTGACATTACTGCTAAGCCAAAGAGTATATTGTTTGTTTATTTGAGTTTTCTATGTGTTGTCAATAACTAACTTGTTTACAAATAAAATTTGGCTAATTAGACTGAGTCCTTACATACCAGGTATCTTCTTCAAGCCAATATTTTAATTTTTTAAAAATTACTATATTGTTCTTCAGCACCAAAAGTTTGACTTTTCTGAGAGAAAATCCAACGGAAAAAATGGTTTTGGCTGATAGTAAAAATTCTGAAAACAAAATTCTTCAAACCGTGTTGGAGTTTCCTGGCTTTGGACAGGAGAGCTGAATTAATCAAAAGGTGCCATTTTCTGTACAGCTTGGCTTTTACCTCCTTATAGAAACCCAACACAACGTGGTGAATTACATCTTTGAAATAATATGGTTTTTATCATCTAAATATCCAGAGGGCTCATCCTCCACAACAATGAGTTATGGATATCTCATAATTCCTAATATTCCCCAAATCTCCACATTGAGCCCCTGCAAAGCAGCTGCTTTGTCTACATCTGTGCTCCTTTTATTTCCTGACCCGTCAGTGCCGCACTCAGCGATGCCTGGCATAGCCCCACCTATACTCCCAGCAACATCTGCGGAGAACCAGAGTGCCCTGCCCTCCTCGAAGCCTTTCTTGGGCATCCATGACTGCGTCTGGGAGCTATCAGACAATGCTCTGGTGCTAAATAAAGGGACAGAGCTGGGACACAGCTGACAGAGCATGTCCTAACACTTACTTGGAGGAAGGGTGCAGCTGCATTCCCAGATTATACTCCGGAGCAAGGAATGGCTGCCACCCCCGGCTCAGCGGAGACTTGAGGCAGATAGTTTAACATTGCTTGGCTCTCTTATGCCTTATTAAAAGTGTAGAAGAATCCAGCAAGCTTTTTTTTTTTTTTTTTTTTTTTTTTTTTTTCTTTTTTCACTTTCCAGGAGCAGAGCACGACTGTGTCACACGGCGTTATTTCAGCTGATGCAGCCGACTGGGGTGTGGGGCAAGGAGCGTGCTGTGGTCCTCACCAGCCTGTGGGCACAGCAGGGAGCCTTGCATTGAGTATCCCTGCCCCGGGCAATATACAGGGAATGCTCTTTGCCTTCTGCAGGGAAAGGGCTCGAAGCCTGAGGAGGAGGCTGTTGGCCCACAGGCTGCTTGCATCTTTTCTTCTACATGCTCCAGGAAAGCAGAGGAAACCAAAGTGGCCCCTGAATACTACTGGCAGTGCCAAACCTCCAGCCTCGCATGCTTTTCGTATTGCTGTTAAAAAAGTAAATAATTACCATGTGAGAAAACCACAACAGCGTTTGATTTTCTTCCCCCTCCCTTGCCTTGCTCCTATCCCTCCTCCCTCCCTTCCTTCTCCTGCTCGGCTCCCAGTCCCGCAGGCGCACGTGGTCTAGTTTGTCTTGTGTGTCAAAAAGTACTCGAAACTCAGCAGAGAAACCTTTGGCTAACAAACACAACCCGGCAAGGTCGCGAAACTTCTCGTTATCGTGCTTTGCAGGTCGCTGTTTCGCAAGCGCCCCGAGCAGAGGCGGCGAGGGAGCCCCGTGGGCAGCACAGGCAGCACAGGCAGCACAGGCAGCACAGGCAGCACAGCAGATGCTCTTCGCAGGCAGCAGTTGGTGCTGCTGCTTGGATCGGCATTCCAGAGCGAGCTTGGCAGCACACAGAATCACAGGGACCTCTGGAAATCGTCTAGTCCAACCCCCCTGCCAAAGCAGGTTCACCTAGAGCAGGTTGCGCAGGGTCATGTCCAGGCAGGTTTTGAATGTCTCCAGAGAAGGAGACTCCACAGCTCTCTGGGCAGTCTGTTCCAGTGCTCTGTCACCCTTGAAGTAAAGAAGATTTTCCTCATGTTGAGACAGAATTTCTCATGTTCCAGTTTTCACCCATTGCCCCTTGTCCTGTCACTGGGTACCACTGAGAAGAGCCTGACCCCTTTCTCCTGCCACCCATCCTTTAGATACCTATAAGCATTGATAAGATCTCCTCTTAGTCTTCTCTTCTCCAGGCTAAACAGACCCAGGTCTCTCAGCCTTTCCTCATAAGAGGGATGCTCCAGCTCCCTGACCATCAATCACTACTGTCCTTCAGACTGAAGAATGAAGAAAACTCTTTACCACAGTGCAAGGTTTGTTGGCGTTTTTTTCCCGGTCTAGCTTTAGACTAGTGAGCTTGGGAGCCATTAGCAACTTAGCTGCACCAGCAGGGCAAAAGGTAACCGAATTTAGCCTGCTTCTCAATGGTGATATTATTTAGTATAAGCGTTCCTTGAAAATTTCATCTGATTGTGCTAAATGAAAAAAACCCAGCTGCTTGGCCGTCCAGCAAAGCTTCCAGCACTCCAGCATATTGGAAACTTCAGCTCCAACTGAGGCAAAGAACCACAAGTGTAGTTTTGCCTTATAAGCTTCACAAACAATAAACATCTATTTGACTAGTGACTAGGATACTTCTTTGTATTATACTTATTCTGCTTGGTGCAAGTATCTTCTGGGAAGTACAGAGCATTCAATCCCTTGAGGTCAGCGTCTCTCAGCAGGTACTCAGCAAGCTACCGTAATCACCTGTGCTACTTATTATACTTGTTAATGGGATTTGACACCTTTGCCGTCTGGCTTCAGCTGCAGCCTGCACTTATACTCTGAACACACTGATTAAATTACCCACCTAGTAATTTTCAGGATCAGGCCGGCATTTTGAAAAACACACATTGCAATTTGATCTTGTTGTATTATAGAAACCTATTTGAAACCCTGTTTCAGCAAATCATTTAAGCCCTTGCTGAAGTACCATTGAGTGACTTCACAAAGAAATATTTTTTGCATATAATATTTGCTCTATGGCATTATCATGTAGCTTTCTGAAAGGAAAGTGGATTAGCTTCAAATGTTGTTACGATTTATTATTTGTTGAGTGCTGACAGTACACTTCAATGGAACTTGAGGAAGTGCTTAAAGTTAAGCATGTTTTCAAGTACATTGCTGATCTAGGGCCAAAAAGTTAATCTGAGACCTTCTTTGTTGGAAAGTTCAGACATGACACCAAGGAAGAGCATTCTTTAATTTTCCCTTAAGTAGGAAACACTGGTTAGCCACGTGGGACTATTTTACAAATAAGAGAGTTGACTGTCAACCATTTCTCATTTTGATATTCCAATGCCAAAGAAAAAGTGCATCAACTGTTCGTATAATATGTTGAATGCAAATTTAGAAAAGTAGCCAACTGGACTCACATATCTTCCCAGAGACAGATGAAAGAGTAGAATGGAAATATGCCATCTGGGGCTTGCAACCCCCATCCCAACCTGATGAGATGTCACGTCCCCTGGGAGGGCTCTGCATGCATTTAGAATTTTTGTTCTGGGCAGAACCAAGTATATTGTCTCTCAGTAAATAGCACATCAAAGCAGAACTTTAAAAAGTAACAGACCTTTCTCTTCACAGAACTACTTGTTAGTAGTGTACACTTACAGGCTGAATACCATTAGCACAGGAGAACACTGGGTAACCCTGTATTGCTGTAGGTGGCACGTGCCTTTGCTGTTGCTGTGCAAGGTGGCTCTTAATGCTCCATCTAGCTAGTATGACTGTTCAGCACCTGCCAGGAGCAGTACCTAAATTAATTAGTCTGGGATTGTATACTTGTATTTTCTATTACATGTGAATACGGAGCCTAACACAATAGGACCTTGTCCCTAACTGTAGCCAAAAGGCTCAATAGGAACAACAACAACAATAATAATTATACTTATATGTTCCCTAAACACAATTCTGAAACATCTGTGGCTTGTCACTATTAGAGTCCAGAAGCTATAGCCTAAGCGAGGCTTTTTTTGGAGGCAATACAAGGAAACTCACTATGGCTCCTGAAAACTCTCTTGGAATGTAATAACATAAATGAGGAGGAAATATTCTATGGGGAAAAAAGTGCTTAAGGCAACAGTAATTATATTGCCAAATATAGCATATAGAATCTGCAGAGTGAGAGTTTCATATAACAAGGGAAATGTAAAATCATACTTGGGGTGTAACTAAATTGTAATAGAATGGCTGGGGGGAGCATTATTTGAGGGAGTTAATATTTAATCCCTGACTAGCAGTGGAAGCACAAGAGAGAGGCTGTTTTCAAAATTGTATTTTCTTTATTTGTGCAGGAAACAACCAGTATGTGTTTGTGTGTTGGAAAAATCATAAACAATAAGCTATTATAACCCTCACAGAAGGTACCTTAAATAATGCAGAGTCTACCTCCATCTTCCAATTTTCCTGATATTTCTAAACTGGTAATATGGAGTCAAAGCTCTGGAGAACTTATCTGGGTGAAAAGAAACAAAGCTTTTTGATTTATTTGAAGGTCATTCCCGTCTCCACTACAGTGGGCTGTAACAGGAAGGGATTTGGAAGCGTCCTCTCCTCTACCAGAGATCTGAGCAGGGCTCTTCTCTCCCTGTTGATCTCATGCAGCCTGAGTGTTGAACCACTGCAGCAAACAGAAACCTCCTCCACCCCATCAAGACATTTGCATCTTTTTCATCTCCCTTACTGCTGCTGCCGCCTTTGGTACCTCCCTCCTCCTTTTACATTTTCTCATTAAAAATGCATTTATTCTAACTCCATCTCTTTTCTTCTCATGTATTTCTCCTTCTCCAAGCATTCTCTCTCCATGAATGTGGCTGAGACTTATTTCACACCTCAGCTGCAATCCCCTTAGTGTCTGCGGCACCCTATGAATAGTGCCTTTCCCATCCAAGGTCAAAACGGGGACAAGTAGCCTGAACGTGTGTTTACACAAGCAAGCCAAGGCACTGAGCCAAAGCCCACTGAAGCCATGAGGGCTTCTCCAATGCCTCCGAAGTTTTGGATCAAAAAACATACATACATGGTTTTAAACACAAATAAACATAAGCAATGTTTACTGTTTCTCTACGCTTGGTAGTTTTTCTGTGTATTTCACAAAAACCCTATGGAAGAAAAAGAGGATTATAACTTTGCAAGCGAGGAAGGGGAAGTTTATCTATGCATCAAGAAAAGCCAAGAACCTTTTTTTTTTGGCACAATCAGATGCCAACTGAAACACCAGGGTAGAGAGAATTGGAGAATTTGTGACCGGGAGCTTTTAGCAATTGAAACTATTTTAAATTCCTGTTTCTTTCCTCAAAATTTCACTTTGAGAACTGTTGTGAAACTTGCACATATCAGAGGAAAATTTTCCAGTTTTGAAGGACGTATGGAGAAAGAAAATATTTATTCCCTTTCTTTGACAAAATGTAGGTCTTAACCTGGCAGAGGAGCAGACGTGCAACGGCAACCAAACATTCCTCTGCTAGTTTGATCATTAATTTTGATCCTTTAATTCCCAGACTGTTTTGACAGGTAGTATGAAACAGGGAGGTGGCTGGAAATCTCCCTCTGCCGAGGAGCCTGGACAAGCTGGCACTTCTCCCCGCATCCATCGGAGCCCGACGCTGCAGCCACCTGCTGCAGCACCACCAGGTTTCTGTTGGCTGCATCAGCTGAACGGCAGAGGTTACCAAACCAAGGAGGAAACCACTGCCAAGAGAGATGTTTTACACAGATGGTCAGTACTGTGAGAGTGTGAATGGCAGGGGTAATCCAAACCCACTCCAGGTGTTGCAACAAGCTAGTCCTTTTATGCCATTTTGCCTTTTTAAAGGTATCTTTTCCCTAATTTTTGCAGAGATAAATTAAAAGAAAACTTACTCTATATCTTTACAACATAGAATGTAAATGAGACCGTCTACAATCTGAAAACAACTTTAAATTAAGAACAGAAGTTCCTGGTTAAAGACCTGTTTGGAATTCAAAATCAGATTTTCAGTACTCTTTAAAGAAAACAACAAAACCAGAGAGACAAAGATCCTGTTTGCCAAGAAATACTTGTTGAGTGGAAGCGACTTTAAAACATATTACTGCAAATGTTGCTATTTAAGAGAAATAAAAACTAAACCAGGTCTGAAGCAGAAACAATTATTACAGGTTGTTTGATTGGCTAAGAAATACTAATTCTTCTTAAGCTATGGAGCAGAAATGAATTGTGGGGATAAATCTGTCAATCCATCAGTTTGCAGTTTGTGCCTTTAGTGACAATTTGGCAGAAGAAGTAAATTATGTTTCAGACGGATTTGACTTTATGTTTTTCTTTAGGGTTTTGTAATGTTTTGTGGTCTTTCAAACTCAATGAAACCAAATACATTTTTAAGCAGTCAGTTCATTACTACCAAGGGCAACGGCCCTGATAGCAGAGCTAGATAGCTCCAGTGGCCCCGCTGCCAGCACTTCTGTAGCCAGCTACAATATGTTCTCTCTGGATCAAAATTCTCATCTGCCTCAGGTGCTGCTACGAAAATGCAGGATGCAGACACAGCACGTATGTGAACGATATCTTCTTTCTTTGGCAGCACAGCTCTCTAACACTTTGCCCATAGAAAGCAAAATCCAGGGTATTCTGTTATTTATAGCTGTAGGATCTTTTATGAACGCTTTTAAGCTCAGGTCCAATCCGTTCAGTCCAACTGGTTCTCAGCAGAAAGGTTTTTAAAATGCCTTATTGCCACTTCTCTGTGTTGTTCCAGGGTCAACATATTTTCTTAACAAAGCAGTACTCATTGAAAGCAGTAGGCTGTACAGCATAAATCCTTAGAGTCATATAATTCCACCTTGTATATGGTACTTGCTATAGAATACCTTACAGAAACCAAGGAGAGAGAAATGTATCATTTTAATCCTCCAAAACCTTCAGCTCTTTTCCTTTGCTTTCCAATATTTCTTCTCTGAAATCTCCCCTAGAATAGTTTCTGGACTCATTTCTTCATCTTTCCCTGTCTGTGTTGCTCCTACATCAGCTTTTTTTCTCTGCCTCTAACTTTTGAAACTGCTTAGATTTCACAATATCTTTACTGTGTCTTTCAGGCTTTGCCCATAAAAGTAAATGAGAGGGACGCGGGAGCACTGTGTCCAGACAAGGTAGTGGGAGTGATGGCCAACCCCTGAACTAGCCCTGGGCATTGCTTGGGTAGCTCAGGTCAAAACTGAAAACTGAACAACAGGAATGATCTTGGTAATTACCTAAATGCTTTGAGTTTACTGGGATAGAGCTGGTGTCCACAGACACCTCACCAGAGCTGACTGCAGCTTCCTAATCAGAATTTTGTCAGTTTTGCCATAGTTAAGCTCAGACAATGAGGAAATGTTTGTTTTGTTTTGTTTTGTTTTCCTACTATATGCAAAGCTTTACCTTTCTGGCATAATTTTACACCTGTAATTTAGTTTATAATATTAAGGTCCAGCCTAATAACTAGTTACTTAGTACACATATGATGCAATTTCTTCTCATCTCACAGTGACCTGCAAACTATTCAGCAAAAGACCTCTCTTAGTTAATCTAGAAAATCACTGGTTTTGCTCTGCGTTCTAAAAATGTCTTTCAGAAATGTGATGGTCTAATTCATACTTTATTATCCAAATGTTTATGGGAAATATTCTTGTTCTAAATTAACTCATGCCAAATAATTTATGTTGTTTCTCATCTCGTCAGAGACTTTCAAATTAGTCATCTTTTTATTATTCTTATCATCCACATTAACTTCACAGTTTTATTGAATCCAGTGATAGGCTTTGGGGCCTATGAAGATTTTACTGTTCTAAACATTTTTTCCTAAAAACTTTTTACTGTTCTAAATAGCATGTTAAAACAACGAAGCAAGTTGGAGAAGAAAATTAATATGCTTAACTTGGACAGTAATTAGGAGTTTATATTTCACTGATCATTAGAAGAGGCTGTTTGCTTTATACACTTATTCATTGCTGCCAGAAAAAATGTTTGCGAACTAAATCCTTCTTGAACTGAGATGTGCTTATTTGCCTATAAAAACTGATCTCTCCTAAAATTCTCAGTCCTGTGTGTTTTCTTTTTGACTTAGGAAGGTGAAAGGAAGGACTGAATTAGTGAATGAAAACTAAGTTGGTAACTACTATTATGTCAAGTTCTTCATGCTGGTGATAACTGCCTAATTCCAGATTTCACAATCTGCCAGACTATAGCTGAATCAACTGTATTCATTTCTTTTAAGAACAAAAATTAATGGGCGTAGCTTCAGCTGGGCATCTACTAAACAGTTTCTACTTCTGTGTATACCTTGTGTTTCCTGCACATACACCTGAAAATGTGCCATTACATCACACTTTAATTGTTCTATATTTTTATATTTCCCCTGCAGAAGAAAAGAAAAATCTTAACTGGTTTACAGCTAAGATGTGGTATCAGTTCTTAGTTCTGGCACAAAATTTCTAAGGGATCTAGGTGAAACAGTTTAATAATCCATTCACTTTACATATAAGGAAAAGGGACAGAGATGTTTGCTTTTTTCATCATTTTCTACTTTCATAATTTACCACATTTTTGGAATAAGGTGTGCCTGTATGCCCAGTACCTAGCACAAAAGGCCATTGGTCTTAGTTGGGGCTAACAGTAACAGTAGTGGTAGCAGCGCTTGTGTCTGTGACTGTTGCCAAGCATGGAAATCCCATAATGACCATCTAGTCCATGAGGAGGCATCTATGTCAATAAAACTTTCAATGGGACAAAGTAAAAACTAATTAACCTGACATTCTTATTTCATTCCATTTAAACCAACAGGCGGAAACGAAACATTGTGCAGCTATTTTATAATTTTGATTAATTCTTGTAGAGTTTTAAAGCATGATATTTGCTGTAAATATTTGGGCATATCACTTATATACTGTAAAATGTGTGATATTTGAATACTCAAAACAAAATTAAGCAAAAATATCAAAACAATTTCTTGTTACTGTACTGAAATGAACTGTTTCCACACTGAACCAGCATTTTCAACAGTTGGTTTTTGTGTTGGGTTTTTAAATGTGTTTTGGAATGGAAAGAAACTTTTTCTTCAGTATCTTTACCGTTAAGTATGCAAATTTCAGACTGCTTTGGAAGTGCATGATGCTATTTTGTGTACATTTGAAAACTATCTTACATGCATCAGATAAAATATTCTGTTTTACAATTCCTCTTTCTATGTTTCCATCTCTAGTCTTGAGTTTTAAAAGTGCCATTGGTCTATTTTTCTCTAGGATATGTTTAACAAGCATAACCAAGATGGTATCTTGCAAACATTAGATAATGTGTCATTGCATTTTGTTTGTCTAGTGGGTAAACAAAATTTTAGAGCTATAATTTGGAAGATTATGACACAGAAGAAATATCTAGCTCACTTGAACAGAAAGTCAGAAGTGTATCACATGAGCTATGACTTTGTTTCCATCTCCATACCAATAGGCCATCTTGGTTTTCTTTTCTCTACTTTGTTAATTTTTAATTTTTTTTTCTTTTTCTCTAGTAATAACAAGTCCAGAATTAGTTAAAAAAATAACAGACACCTAAATATTATGCCCTTTTTTGCAGCTGGTTGGAATTTGGAACTACCCTGTAAGGCATAGGTTTCTGGTTGGATTAATGCAAAATCCAAGACTGGATGTGCAATATCTCATTTTGACACTTCACAGTCATTAATCAATGTCACTTCGACAGCCACTCCACGTTCCCCAACATGCTGAAGCACTCTTATATTTTACAATGGCATCATTTGGTGCTTCTCTCACACTGTTCAGAAACAAAAGCACCGACAAGCTGCTGCACTGTTGTAAAACATCAGAATGGTTCATATTTGTTGGAGGCCCTCCAAAGGGTACAGGGAAATAGATTTGAAGCTCTACTAGCTATACTTACAAAACACCAGTATCTCACCTGATAAACAGACAGAGGTTCAACTGCAACAGGTAACATTTTAGATGAATAACCATCTTATTCACTTAGTACATTTAAACACAAAATGGAAAAGTCTAGAGTGCCTCGTAATGTTATCTTGCATTGCACCTCTGTAATTTCCAGCGTATTTGCTGTTGACACACCTGCTTATTTCCTACAGCAAATACATGTTAATATCGTATGCATTATTAGTAAAGTATGATACATTTTCTCTCATGCCTTTTGTGGGAGGTGGGTGCATTTCCATTCTGGAGGTGGCACAGAGATGCAACAGAACAAATTCCCCTCTTACAGGCTGCAATCGGTGCTCAGCCTCTACCCCACCCAGCTGCAGCTTCATTAAGCTATGGCAGAGAACTGTCATCCCTCAAGGCAGATTTCCTCTATTAAATGGGACTATTCTAGGTTTGTATATAGGTACACACAGGTGGAGCTGAGAAAGATTTCTGTCATTGCCTGTGTGCATGGTGTCAGCCAGTCCCTCTGTAATGATGGGCAATGGACTGATGATACAAAGCTAGATTGTAGTTGAAGAAGTTGATTTTTTCTCTGCTGTAGTGATATGCATATTATATACTCCATCTGGCTTTTATTTTAGAGATGGAATAACACTCTATGAATGGCATGATAGTAGACTACTATATGGAACTCAGTACAATCCAAGTCAGCTCTTTATTTCAATAATTTAATTCAACAATTTGATTCTATACCATCTTCAGAATGAGATGTTAATGTCCAAGTTAGTAAAAATTGTAATATTCGTATCACTCTCTGTCTCTGTTTCTCAAACAGGTCACAGACTTTCATTTGTACAGTTATTCAGAAAGTTTTCTCTTCAGTTATTAGAGGTATCTGGAAAATGAGTCTATCCATTTAATATAATATACCAAGGTCAACATCTTGAGGAAATGCATTGTGCCTATCCACGAACACCTGAAATTGATATAGGTTATCATACATTTCATGAAACTTATTATCATTTTTTGTAGACCAGTAGTCACAGCATCATCTTCTAATTCAATTTCAAAAGTAGCCTTTGCCACCTCCCTTTATCCTAATGAAAGAAGACGTTAATCTTCCACTTTTACAACCCTGCACTCAGCATATGTGATCGTTTCAGCTATGCGACTCTGTGAGGAAGCTCAGCCATATGCTTATGTAGAAATTATTTCACTGAGATATCAGAGAGCAAGAAATCCTGCTGTTCACAACTACCAGTTTATTGCGAGTGTCTGGGGGAAAAGAGTCAGCTGTTGCTGAGATGTCACTGGTGAAAACTCTTGCTTGAGAGACAGAAGTGGTTAAAAACCAACACACCTGCAACGGTGTTCATCACGGGGTGAACGTTGTCCTGGGAGAAGAGGGTGTAGCAGGGCAGTCACAGCCCTAAACTGCTTGAGGTGGAGAAGGGCAAGCCCAGAAGATAGGTGGGACTGAGCATCTGTGTGGCTACCACCACATCACAAAATGCCAAAGGGTGGCTACTATCTTCTTTCCAGGTAATTCCCAGAGGGAATTTCCCAAAAAGCTGGGGGAAAGGGGATCATGACTGGGGTATGCCTTAAGATTGGTGAGGAAATCATCAACGGAGAGAAAGAGTGAAACCCACAGAGAGGAAATTAATGATGTATGAAAAGAAAATAATATGTAGTGGAGACAATACCTCCATTTACCTGTATGAGCATGAGGATGCTCATGGAATCTGATGATTAGCTCACATGAAAGGGAATAAAGAATTTTGTTTTTCTTGTATTATGTGTAAATGTCCTGTGGACCTGCTGACACAAGGCCTTTCCCTAAATGTCTCAGAGTTCAGAAGAAGAAAAAAAGGGTTTAAAATCATATTAGATAACTATAAATATGATGCAATTTTTCATGTTTTCATGATATGCTTAGAATTTCACAAAAGATGTAGGCCCAGGGAATACATTTATTTGATTTTTCCCTATTTGTTTATTCTACTTATTGGTGTGTGTTTCACTGAAGCACCTGGTGCTGGTCACCTTTGAGAAAGAATAGTAGTAAAGATGGATCATTGCTCTGATCTACTGTGACAATTTCTGTGTTCCTTGTTCAAGACCAAAATACATTTGCATTCCTCATTTTGTCGTCACTGCAGGGTTAAAACCCAGCACATTCTTCTTACACAGAAATGCATATGATATAATTTCCAATGCCATATGTGTTTAAGTAGATTTCACACTTGAAACGCAACAGAATCACATTCAGAGATGAACAGGGATTTTTTTTTTTTGAAGGATTTCATTTCCAGAGAGGTCTGTTTTTAAGACCCTAATCCAGAATAGCCTGGAAAGTAGTTTTGCATAGCTAATGTACTGCATGTGAATACATCTGCTAAGTCTGAATGCCTATATAAATCCTACAAAGTAAGACTCTGAAATTGCCTAGGTGACAGAATAAATCCATCCTGTACAAAAAAAAAGTTAAAATTTAACCTCCAGCTGCTTAACCTTAGTTACTGCATCTTGGTTACTGTGTGCATTCCTGGGTTTATAACTTTTTTTTTTTCTAGATAGGAAGACATCTTGAGTTTATTTTTATTGGCCATCAATTTTCTCATAGGATCAAAATATCGCAAGTTGATTAGGTATTAATGAGAGTTCATTAATATTAAGTTTCTGGCTGCAGAACCCCGAACATCTGTGATCTTGTAGCTTAGTGAATTTTGAGCACCGATAAAATCTTTCTTTCCAATGAAGCTTATTAATAAATGATTGAGCAATGTAATTTATCACTGGCTGTGTTATTATTTCTCAGAGCTAAGGTTGCATTATAAATTGACTCTTCAGAAAAAGGTAAACTGATTCACTTACTTCAGGTCTTGCCTTGCATTCTAACATATGGTTCTGCTTAAACGTGTCCATGTTTGCAACCTACAGTTGACATTTTTGGCACTCAGAGTAGTGTCTTGTAATTATGCTAAGTCTAGAAAGGAGGATTAGCTTTTATAGCAGAATTCATAAAATAAAAAAAAAAAAAAAAAGTTTTAGTCAAATTTATTGGCTGCAATGAGCCCTCCAGAATGCAGACGTCTGGTCTGGTGGAACTCAATAGATTTCTGTTCGCTGCATGTGCGCAGTGAACACACACACACACACACACACTGACATGCACATGCACAAACACTACTTTATGAAAGCATTTGTGTGCAATAAAACGTTGAATATTTTCACACTTAAAATCAGCTTTCCCACCTGCAGTCATTATTATCAAACAAGCTTTATTTGATATGCTTTGAAAGCCTTTTTCTCCCTCTTTCCTCCCCCACCCCATTCTTTCTCTCTTAAAATACACTGTATTGGTTGTATCGGTTGCTTGGCAAAGCCAGTTTTTTGCACACTGTCCAGGTTTTTCCATAATTCTCACCTCTGTGCAGCTTTGTGGAGCAATTTGCAAGTCCTTCATTACGGATTTAAAACCACAAGAGTTGAAAGAGGGCGAGCTGAGCTCTCCTGCAGCATGTTGCGTGTAGAAACCATCACTTATCAGTCATGAAAGGCACATTCCTGATAGCTGAGTGTTGGTATGAAACTCTGACTTTTATCTCTGCACCAAAAGGGAAAGGTTTCATTTGGGTTAGCAAACACCAGGCACCTATTTCCTTTGCAACAGCCTGCCTCAAAGTGCACTTTAATTCCTGACGATTCCAGTGGAAGATCAAGCTCACACACACATCTATCAAACAAATCTCCTCATCCTCGAGCATCCTTACCCCTTTTTGAACTCTCTTAGGAAAGAAATAGCCAATAGCAACCTAGCTGCTGTGCCTTGTACATTTTGAATACAAACGTCTGCTTGCAGTGGAGGAGGGACAAGTTGTGTTCTGTGGAATTATTGATTTTTTTTTCTTCTTTCATTAGTTTACACTTCCAAATGTCCCTATTAGGCACTGTAGGGCAAAATTAGGATGATTACCTTGAGTTATCATAGTCAAGCATGAACTACCGAGTCTCCCTTAGGGAAATAATTAATCCACTATTTATAGACAGAGTTCAGAGGAAAAGTCTAATTCTTTCAAGGATTTAAAACCTCCTTTCACAGCTTCCCTGCATTAGAGTAGAACTTTAGAGGAGGGTGAATTCCAGTTGTTATAAGCAGCTGTCACTTAAGCTCATATTTTCCTATTTAACCTCAAACAATTACCTGCAGTACCTGAGCTGTGGGGATCGCTTTGGGACCCCCCCCCCAGCCTGTAAAGGGAACCTGGCACCTCCCAGCTGCCCTCTGCATGTGAGTGTCTGCCTCTTTCTTTTGATCATCTGCACAGGAAGCAAGGGCAGCCAGGCTCCTAATTTAGATACCTCGCTTAAGTGTCTATAACGAGGTGGGATTTACCTAGGCCATGGTTTCTAGCTGGAAATGAATGTAAAAAGTTGAAAAAGCAGAAGAAAAACACATCAAGAAGAGGAACACAAGCAACAGGAACCACTCCGGTGTCTCGCTCCTGACAAGAGAATGATTCTGTTCCCCTCTGCTTTTTAAGTGTGCAATATCTGGCAATCATCCTGGACAATGTTATAAAATGAGATGGGATTGTTTAGATTACACCTAGTCATCTAAAAGGTGGGTGTTGAGTCCAATTTAAGGGCTTAGGCTCCGTCAGGAACCAAAGAAGAGAAACAGACACCTCCCCAAGGTGATTTTTCCCGTTCGAACGTAGGTGTTTCAGACAAGGCAGGCAAATAAACTCCTCAGAGATAACTCTGTCATCACTGGATAAGAGAGTTATCTCATGCAACTGCTTCAGACTACTCAGCTAAATTTTAGATTGCTGAAGTTAAGCAAGTTAATTCCTTTCCCAGTCTGTGGATCCTGTATCTCTAGAGGTACAGGGAACTAAATGTAGGTCTTCTCAGCCCTAAACTCTATCCTGTCACTATGACTATTTTTAAAATTAGTTTTGCATTATAAGCTAATAAGTGTTGCCAGTACCTTTTAAACTCTTAACTGTATACTACATGTGTTGGTTTTTTTGTTGTTTCTTTTCTTCCCCTGTAAAACTGCTAAGCATATGCTTAACCATCTGGCAAGAAACAATGAAAACCAAACAAACAAGGTGCTTGAAAGTTCAAACACATGATCAGTCATACTTCTTTACAGTTTTTTATATACAGGCCTGAATAATAGCACAGTAATGTAGAATGAAATAACAGTGTAAAAATTAATTAACATGCCCACACTAGGTAGTTTAATGCTCCCATTCAAAATAAAGAAATTTGTAAGGGAGAGATTCCTGTCCTGCTCTGATTATATCTTGGCCAAACTGTATTTTTTCAGGCTGTTTGTTTTACTAGTCATATCTAACCTGTGTCTCTCAGTCCTTCCTCTCTCCTCACTCTCCTGCTTTTCCACCACACTGTAGTATCTTAATTTTCAAGGCTCTGTGCTACCTCTTACCTCCTTATCTTTCATCACTGCTGTTGAGCCAGCTTCCCTGGTACTCTCTCCTGGACCTGCCAATATTCCTTGCTCACTTGTGAAACTCTCAAACACACACCTTGAAGTCCTTCCCCACACTGTTTCTCAGATACAGAAGAATTACTCCATAGATGCCTGCGCAGGCATGAATTTGAGTCAGGGTTTTCTATTCCAAACTTTTATTAAAAAAAATACAGGAATTTTGATGGAATCCTGTTGGGGGTCCCAGGCACTGTGGCCATACAGACAATTAACCAGCAAAAATAAGAGTAATAAAAGCAACGTTGATTGGTGTCTTCTGTTTCTCTATATATTCCATCAGGACCAGAAAAGATATTAGAGCAGGCAATTTCATCAAAGTTTTGTTGGCTCTGTTTCTCCTAGGCTAAGGTCCTGGCAAACTTTGACGGGGTAGCATATTCCTATTCAAACAAAATAGTGTTTTTATTTTTCTTTTGGGAAGTTGGGACATGCAATGGGGGGAAGAGGCAGGAGCGTGATCAAAACTTGGGACTTTCTGGTTATGCAAAAGGAAAGAACAAGGAAACCAGTACAGGAAGGTGTGCAGCATGGGACAGATGTTCACTGCTGGTTCACAAGAACGGCAGATTTGATTTAAGGGACATGCTGTAGAAAAACAAACTTTGAAGGAAGAGCATGAAAACTGAAACAGAGCCAGGCCTCTTAAAGTTATTAGAGTGCAATGTAGCTTTAGGAAAGCTTTATTCCTATTTCTGAGAATGAAATGTACACCAATAATTTCACACCCTGCTCTGAATACACCGAACCCAGATCATTTTCCTCCTAAAGCAGTTCAGCTCTGTATCATTTGGCTCTCTGGATTTATTGATGTGAGCAAAGCAGATCTAAGGCAGGCCTTTACAGGATGAGATCCACACTCAGTTTCTGAAATGAGAAATCAGAAAGGCAGAAGGAACAAAAGTAGATTTGGTTTGGTTCTAAGATTTTGGCCCTAAAGTTGGTACCCTGCCTAAGCTTTGTGGTTTGAATCACCACCTCCATCTGGGTGCCTGAAATTCATTGTCCCTTACTGTTCCCTCGGCACATACTGCCTGCCCAGGAGCTGTCATTTTAGCTCTGTCTCCTCAATCAGTGCTCTCCTTGCAGGGTCACTGCTAACCCTCCCCTTTCCCCTGCCTTTTCTGCCAGCAGGCTGGGGAAGACACAGCAATAGGGCAGCCTCTGATGATACAGCTATCAAGATGACACATTAGGTAAGAGGTAAGTATTGATAACCACAAACTCCCCTCCTCCGCTGTCAAGCCAGGGTGTTTCTGTCTTTCTGGACTAAGGAAGTTTCCATCACCCTGTCTGCACTGATGGAGTTACAACCTCAGCAAATCTCTGGTGGGGACCTTCAGAAGGGGTGTAAAACAGGATTCGTGCTGGTGTGATTTATCCTCCTGTTCAGCACTGGCTACTCATATCAGAGTGAATTTGTCTTATACAAGTGCTGCACATCTGTCTGGGTAAGAAATGTGCACGACGAGATAGGTCGGAGCTCACTCCATCTTCCAGAAGCTGTGGCCCTGTCTCAGTTTACCCAGAATGGGCTCTATGTCTTTGCAGACCAGGGTGTTGGTTAGATACAGTCCAGCACAGCAGGCTGGGACAAGCAACTGCTCAATTTTTGCAGTCCAAGACACAAAGTAAGGTGTTGGAAATTCATTCCAATAAGCTACTTTTGCTCTCCACCACTACTTTACAAAGAGATGTGGCTATGATAAAGCTGGGTACCATGATTTCTACTGATCATTTCCTGGTGTGTGCCTAGAAGTTTTCTTTGCTTTGCTTTTCACCTATGAAAATTATGTAAAAAAGATATTACCTCTGAGTGTAATTTTCACAGTAGAAAGTATTCTTTTGATTATTATTTTTTTTTTTGTGAGGTTGAAGATCAGCAGTGACACACCTAGCAACTTCTTTGCCCTCTTTAAACAAACAACCAAAAAACCCAAAACACAGTAACCCAGTAGATGGCAAAACAGCAGCAACATGGTTTTGAGAAGTCTGATCTTCCAACTAGCAGTAGATTAAATGAAGTATTATTTATTTATTGGCTTTTCTGGTCCAGCTACCATGCCTTGGATATGATCTAATATTATGGAAACTCTCTGAAACCCCAATAGAATTCTTCCTTTTGTTAGATGCTGTATGATGCCTCTCCCAAAATGCTTATCTAAGAAGTAGATTCTGAATATCTTGCACACACTGATGAGTTTTTCTCCCCACAACCTCCCTGCAAGAAAGGAGAGAATTATTGCTCGATTTACCTGTGGGAAAATAAGATTAAATAATTGGCTCTGAGTCAAGAGGAAGCCTGTGGCTGAGTGGTGACTGGCACCCAAATATCCTGAGTCACAGTCCAGTGCCTTAACCACAAGCCAGTTCTGCTGCTGACAGGATTTTCTTGGTAGCAAGCCCACATTTCTGGAATGTATTCCCTGCAGAAATGTAATTAAGTATGTACTTGGCTACTTTTAAAAGAGCTGCAAGCCACACCTCTCTGCCCAGGCCTTCCACTTGCTAAATCCCTGCTTCTTAGTTTACTAGTAAAGCTACAGGTGGTCGAGAGGCTAGTCTGGAGCTATTTTTATAGTGGCTATGTCTCGCTGTAGCCCTGAAAACAAAATAATTTTACAAAAAAATAAATTAAATTCCATTAAATGCATTTTGAGGGTAGAGGATCCCACCAGTGCTGTGAGTGTTAACCTGTGGTAGGTGTTGGTGGGACACTCTGATGTCCAGGATGAAGAACCCACTTAAACCCACAGAGGAGGTGCCAGTGGCAAATTGGCAGCTTCTATCAGGTTAACAAACACAGTATCCTTTTTTTTATAGGTGTCAAGGTAACTGCCATCATAACTTTTCTTAATTTTTAGAGGATTTGTTTTGAGGAAGAACATTTTTGCCCCATTTTGGTATCTGATGATAGGCTAATCCTCAGGAAATGGGAATATTCATAAAATTGAATTCCTGTGCATCATAATCAGTTATTTTTTTACACGAGAATGGAGTAATTTTCTAAATTAAATGTGTATGTTTCCCTATAAGAGCTAAAGTGTTAATTTTTACTTCTGCTCACAAGGAATTAGATACACTCCTGCAGTTGTCCAGTCAAGCCTTCCTATCTGTGCTGAAAATAATAGCATCTTGAAGAGAATATTTATTTTTACTAAGCCCCTTTAGACATGGAAGGTAATGTAATATCTTTTGAGTAACTGTTGTTCAAAATATCTGAGGCTAATCGTCACACTGATCAGAGAACATTAGGGTGCCAATCTAAGCAACATTTGGTTTTAATTAACCCTGTGCTTTATCTGTGCTATACTGTTAAAAAAATTCTCATGCACATTTCACAAACTGAAATCTAGAGTCTGAACAGTTTTATTGTAAATTGTCTGCCAGATCCTTCAGTCATCCTTGCCCCAAGTACTTTTCTCAAGTACCCGATTTTAGGGACACAAGCAAAGATAAAACATTATTTAAAAATGAAAAGTTCACATGCTAGTATACACGCTTATTGCATGCCTCCTGTATGTGCTGCTGTATGTGTAAGCAAACAAGCGCATGCATGCCATTTACACGCCACACATCTGCCTTCCGAAAAGAAGATCACATAAGAGAAAATATATTTAGCAAGTAATGAGTAGTCTTCCTTCGCAGCTAGCAGAGCAACTTCCATCTGTGGTGAATTAGAGGATATTCTAAGAAAAGATCCTGCATGAGTTTTGTCAGAAGAAATTAGTTTGGTGTGCTGTAAAATCAAAACCAGAATGACATGTGATTGTTGCTGAGTAGCTGGGTCATTCCTAATGCTGCCTTGATTCCTATAAACATGAAACAGAACTTTGAAAAAAGAGACATCACAGCTCTGTGCAACTGTGCTCCTTTCACTGTCATAAAACAATATTAATCAGAGTTAGCCCAAGACAGACTAGCCCGGGTCAAGGGATGCTGGAAGAGCACAGCCGAGTCTGGAAGTTGCACTCCAGTGGCAAACAGGCTCCTTATTTGTACGACAGTGCAGTTCTGGATCCAGGGAAGCCAGGGACAGAATGTCGTTAAGTTTAGTGGTCCCAAAATACAATAAATTTTGAGGTGCTAAAATTTTACATCAAATGCTTATTTTTAAAATCTTCCATTAGTCATTGCAGTCAATAATATTGGTAGATCTTTAAACTGTACACAAGCCATATAACACTACTTAGGTTAGATTTCTGTAATTCTGTATATATAATGCCATTTGCCCAATGTCCATTTGTCTTGCAATCCAGAAACAAAGAGCTTTTAAATAACATAAAATATGAATATTGTTAGTGTTACTCATACCCACAGCTGATGTAATGTACAGTCATGGCATTTACTGTAGATTCCAGATTTAATTACTTCGAAAATACTTGATCTGCTTTCTCCAGGGTGGAGTGATCTGCCTGAGGTTACAAACAGCTCAGGAAGATTCTCCTGAGAAGTGGATTCTCTACTTCAATATTCTAATTTTGTTGTTGACCACTTAAGCAAAATTCTTTAGGCCCTGTGCTTACCCCACAATCCTAATGATTTTCATCTCTCTCTGTCTAAGAGTCTGCAAAGTCCCTCACCAGAACCCAGGAGTTTTCTTTCGGTCCCTGCAAACCTGCAAGGGGCAGCTGAGAACGTCAATGAGTGTGTGTGTGAATGTGAAAGACTACAGAAAATACTTTGACTTCAATATTAAATTAAACAGCGCAAGAGAAACAGAGTTTATTATTAACACGGAGGGGATTGTTCATTTTCATCTTGAATTCAAATATATTTCCATGAACAGAGCAGCTGCAAGCTCAGGTCCACAGAGAATATCAAATTCAAATATTTTAAATGGAAGAGATGCATTACATAGCATGAAGGGAGTGATTGTCACAAGGGAAGGTGTATGGCCTTCTGGTTAAAACTGGACTTACCCTGGGACCTATGATGAACTTTGAGCCCTGCCACAGAAATTTAGTGTGACCTTGTCTGCATCACTCCCTCTCCTGCTCACCAGTTCACCATCTGTGACTCGAACACCTCCCTCACCCTTTTTACCATAGCAGCTTTTTAGAAGAAAACCAGAGTCCTACAAGTATTATTGGTCTTTGGATGTTTTGGGGTTTTGTTTTGTTCTTTCAAATTGAAATAAAAATAACAGTTAAAATACAAATATCTTAAATGAAAAAGCAATTTTAAGTTTTTTTTGTATAATGAAGATTTCCCCCTCACCCAAGTTTGTTTTGTTTTTTTTTTCTTTTGCATATAATTGCAGTGTTAGCTGGATGGCTCCTCTTTAATGGGACTTCATAGATCTGTGTGTTTTAACCAATAAAAATTTGTGAGGGAAGGGGAAGATAGGGTGAAACCATAGTTAGAATATTTTTGCTAATGCATTTATGCAATAGTTCAGCATGTTAAAATCACGAGGGTTTGCTAATAGTGTATTTGCACTTGAGAGAAAAGTTGTGTGGATTAGTTTGGGTAGTGATTTGAAACTACAAAATACATTAGGAAATATCGTTAGAATCTAAAATTGTCTGTTGATGTATTATCTAAGCTTCTTGCAGGAGTGTTAACCTTCCAAAAGGTGAAGAGAGACACAATATCACTTTGAATATATCACAAGGATGAAGGAAGATGTTGAAATCCTTCTTAACGGTGGGTTCAGCAAGCTCTCTGCAGCAATGTCCCACAGTGCAGTGAGAAACACAACTGAAGTGGGACAAATACACCTTGGATGGATTTCACTGCTTCGTCTGGCTGTGGACAACAGTGAAGCCAAAATTTGGCCTTCTGCAGCATATTCAGGTTCCTGAGGGACCTTTAAATGCCCATAGAAAAATCCTGCTGCAACTGCAATATTAGTGACTGCAATAAATCTACTTCCAGTGTATTTATGTGTGATGAATTTACAACTTTGTCATGTAAATACACTGCATTCATTCAAAATGTCACCTGAGCAGGATACAGTAGTCCCAGGTAAAACATACCTCACTGTTGGTGAGTTGCCCAATCCCATCTGTTAAAAAACAGAAAGAAAGGAAACTGAAAAAAAAAACCAAACCAACAACAAAACATTTCTCAGTGGCCTATTTGGAGACTCACATAAGCATGTGGAGAACTTTAGACGTGAGCTTGAATTTCCAGCATGTGTTTAAAATTAAGGGCTTTGCCCAGCTGAAGCTGATGTGAGTCAGGAAGACGAAACCTAGCCTTGAGTAAGCAAGTCAGGTTATGTTCCAGCATGATGTCAGAAGGGATAGAGTTAAAATCTGCATGTGAAAGAAGCCAGCAACCAAGCACAAGCTACACCCTAATGGTGTCAGGTCAGCATTTTGGATTTCAAGTTAAGATGTGGTTTCCCACACCCAGCACTGCCAAGCACCACTGTTTTTATGGGAAAAACCCAGCCAGACGTCTTTCCTAGACTATTATAGAACTTGAAAAATATGTTTGCTAAATATATATATGTGTGTGTATATATATATATATAAAAAGCTCCAAATATATAACCAAAGCCCTAACTATATATATCATTTGCAAACATATATATATAGATATACATCTCTCTACACAAGCAGTAAACAACCTTGTGGTGCCCTGAGTCAGTGTCTAATTTATCAGCAAGAAAATATTCCTAAAGCAGGGAACCACCAGAAATGAACCTGAGGTTTCTGAAAGCATGTATTTCTAAACACTGTTATCAGGTGGTAGAAAGCATCTAGAAATTACCTCATTCAGCATCTCGCATTTAACCATGACTTCGGAAGTTTCTGTCCATAGCGGCCCACGGAACTGGCCCTTCTTAAAAAAACAAGTAACCACTTACAGTTGTGCAATCAAACACAACAAAGAACTTAAAACATAATAGTAGTATTTAAGTCCAAATTCTACTGACATTTGCACTGCACGTAACCCTAAAATGATCTGGTGGTTGAAGCAACGGAGCATTGCTTGGGGGGTGCCACATATTTCCTGTGTGACCATGAGCACCCAGGTATCCCTCTGCACCCGATGTCTGAATAACAAGGTCGGGGGGGGCAGCAATCCTCTTGTACATAATTTGTCTGGGTAGGGACTGTCTTCTGCTATTGTAGCAAGCAGTATAATGGGGCCTTCATTGTAAATGAGGGACTCTAAACCCTGCTACAACATACTAAGACCCTCTGTTCTAAAAATGGATCTTCCCTCTCGCAGGAAGTCATCTGACACTTTGCAATTGCTTTCTGAATTCTGAGCGGGTATGAGAAGTCAAAGAGCATAGATTTCTCACCGAAGAAATATTCCGTAAGTTTCGGTTTAGAAATGTCAAACAGTGTATTTGCCACAAAAATCATTGGATATTCTGAAAGAATATTCCAAATCTTCTTCTTGTCAGTCTAAATAGGTGCACTGAAGCACAGAAAGGGCATTCTGAGTCAAGGTTTAAAAGAAAAAGCCAGAAATCTTTCTTATGAAATTTTGCCATGAAATTCTTGCAAGATTTTATTTTGACTCTCCTCATCAGAAAATATGAACTTTTTGCCCACACATATATTTTTCTCCAGGGGAAAAAACATGGAAATACTGTAATGGAAAAAATGTTCACGAGTTTATTCACTTCAATTCTTATATAGCAAATCTGTAGTTCCATGAAGAATAAGATGAGATAAAGCGAGACTCTTAAAGTATAATGATAGTTTGGCAGTTTTAGGAAACTGAATAGCATTCTAGTAAGTACATGAAAATGTTTCTCTTTGTTCAACTTTATATAACCTTCTGGAGTGTGATTTATTTATAACCTGAAAGAATATTTTTATTAGCTGTCTTCTCTCTTATTGCCCATTCATACCTGAAGTGTCAGAATGCCCATAACGCTCACTCTCTTGGGGAGCACAGAAGGACTCCTAGAAATCTTGTTACTTATAGAAAGCTTGCACATGGAACTGGGTCTTGATCACTGAAGCCAGAGTTCTATCCATCTCACCTAGCTTTATCTTCTAAAAGTGATATGTCTAGTCTAAATTACTCACTGAGGTTCCCTCTATAATTAATGAGCAGACACAGGTACCTACAAAGGAGTATTTGTCCCATCCAAAGACGTATGTCAAAGACAGCTGGGATAAACTATGCTCTAGTGGTGCTGGTCTCCTTTGACCACAAAGCATGAAATTAGATGTCTAATTTCCACATGGTTAAAATTAGGGGAGATAAAAGTCCTCTTTGGTCCCCAGTCTGTGTAAACACAAAATGTAAACCTTGAGGGAAAGAAAATAAGAAGAGGCCATTCACTGCAGAGTTCCTGTGGGACATTTTCCCTGTGGTGAATTTGTACCAATAGTGTCTGCTTTTTCTGCACTCATTACATCTGTACGTTTAGGATCTGTTGAAGGGATTGTGTATTGGGAGCCCTGGGAAGAGGTGCAAGTCGTTTCTACTGGAAAGGCAAATAATGATTTTCTGTGCATCGCACTATGACTATACTCTATGGCTTCCTCTGTTCAAAAACTCTGTCCTTCAATGTACTTCTCCAACTCAGCAGCTGACAGCATTTTTGCTCCTTACCTAGTGGCTTGGTGGATTCTTTGAAAATGAACCCATGGCAATTCACTGGCAGTTTTGCAAGATCCACATATTCTGTCTCCTTTAATTATAAACAGCTGGAGTGAAGCACTTCGAATAAACTTGGATTTTAATATAGCAGTGGTAAAGAGTCACAGAAAAAGTGAGTTTCTTTTAATGCTGAACAACTGATGTTCTTCCTACTTAGGGAAATAATATTCTTTATAGCCACTAATCAAGACTTTCCAAATTAACTTGGGAGTCAGCCACACAAATACCATTGCTTTTATAATGTTTTTTTTTAAAAGAGCATTTCAGGAAAGATCTCATATTTGTTATTCTCTTAACCATTTATCCTGATCTCCAGTGTAAGCAACCACTTAGGGGTTCACTTCATCAGATTCCACTTCAATTATAAATGGAGCTACTGGTAATTTCTTTCTGCTCATGCTCAGAATGAATCAAAATCTCCAGACAGATCTTTAATGTGGCCTTTTCTCAATCTGTTTTCAGATTGATATAGAAAATCTCCAAAGGCCTTAGTCTTAAGTCTATTTTGTGGTAACAAAAACTGCAAGTTAACAGTGCTTCTAGTCAAGAGGTGAAATGATTCTTTCATCAGTTTTGGGTATGTGACCTTTAAGTTTTAGTTGAATATCCATTTACTCCTGTAACAAGGGGAAGTGAAAAGGCCCTCTCCCTGTGTTTATTTCTATTTTTCTTTTTCATTTTTATAGTGCTGTTCAAAACACTATCATCTGAGTGCTTTCCATGTCTACCTTATTAAAAATAATGCAGTACTTAGAGGATTTCTGTAGTTTCTCTCTTTTGAGGGTGAAATCTGTATTTTGAATAAACTTTCAGAATTTTTATTTTCTTCAGTTTTCTTAAAATGTGGTAGAATTTGAATTTGAATGAAAGAAACCACTTTACATTTTTATTATATTAAAAAAAATAAATGAAAACTTAGAGACAAATGTTATGACTTTTAGGTAAAATAAAGTTACAAGGTTTAAAAATCAGAATATTATGATTACTGTTCTTTATTTTTAACCAGATACCTGTCCTTATGTATATATCATTTCCTCAAGCCTTGACTGTCAGTTGTGATGTCCAAAACTTTTTAACCCTGGAAAATATTTTTTATCCAGGTTTCTAGATACCTTTATACCTGTTCCAACTACTTAAATTCAAATTTTTGATAATGTTTTCTCTATTTGCTAGTGCAAGATGCACCACAGAGAGTGGAAGGAAAAGACAGAAAGGAGGGAAAGCGTTTTACTTCTTTCTCCCCATCCCACCCCGTCTCTGTGCCTCAGCGTCAGCCTTAGGTTTCTCTCTCCTGTTCCTTCCAATATAATGCTCAAGCTGCAAAATCTCCCAGGGACTTCCTCCATCCATACTCTTCTGTTGCCCTTAAAATATTCAATGCCTGATCTTTGATTGGGGCTTCTTCATCTAACTTCTTCATCCAAACTTTTTTGCACTGATTTCTCAGCCACATAGGAAAGATGGTAAGAACCCAGTGGCTTAAACTCCTTTCCACTCTATTTATTGCAAAGAAATAGCAATCACTGATGGAAGACAAGGAAAACGATTCATTGAAGTGACACACTATCTAATGAAAGAGCTAAACAAATGCCTACTTGTCAGAGGATAATTCCTGCAAACCTCCAAGGGCAGAATTTAGCCTCCTGGAATCCATTTCCTTCTGGAATTTGCACAACAGTGCATGGGGAGTCTGCTCACATGAGTGCCTGATGGTATATTGGCCTCTCAGATCACTTGCATGCTAATATGATTGTTGTTTAATAGGCATCAATCCTTTCTTTGAGATTGAGCGGATATAAGGATATATAGTTGACATTTTCCTGGGGAGCCGGCCGGTTGGCTACGTTTAGATCACTCAGATGTTCCCTCCTCTAGTTTGTGAGTTGACTTCATGAAAAATAGTATGTATATAGTAGTGGTATGTAGTATGTAGTTTCTCCAAAAAAACAAACACAGCTTCCATGACTTAATTTGTCACTGTTAATTTGCCACTCTCAGGCTAGCTTGTTTCTACAGTACCCCCATGTAACATGTAGCCTGCCCTTGATGCTGGCTATTCTGACAGGACCCTGAAAATCCCTTTTGCAGCTGCAGTTAGTCAATAATTTGTCTGGTCTTTGGCTCAAGCCTATTGCCATGCACTTTTCAGGTTTCTGCAAGAGTTGTGAGCAGTGCGTGAGGGCACAGGAAAGGTGAGATGGGAAAGGCTGCTGCTGTCCTTGCCTCCACCCACTGCAGCCCCACTGCCAGCTTGGACACCATCCTCTTTCCTCTTGAAATGGTTGTTCCACTGCCAGGAACAGGTATTACTACTATTTTGCAGGTATCTACACCTCTGGCTTTTTAGTATGTGAAATATTTGGTTTGGAGGCTGCTTCTTTTTACTGTTGCTATTATTAAATGAAAGGCATCTGCAGGAAAGAAAAACAACTGGCAGTAACTCCGAGGTACTCCCTGTAACCTATAGAAGCCTGTTCGAAAAGCATGTATATGTTGGCACTGATGTCCAACGCACATCGCATGGGCAGACTGGAAAAATCGACCTCAACTCCACGCTGACATGCTGCAGACTGTTGGAAGGCTGTTTTCATAAACAGAAGTCTTGAGGCAGTAGTGATGTCCACCTCCTTTCTGTGTTCCCCTTAATTTTTTCCCAGGCGTCTGGCCATAGAAGTACCTCTCATGAAATGGAAGGTGTTTATATTCCTAAACATTTTGGACTACCAGAGTCTAATGACAGCGTAGCAATTGAATTGGCATGAGTACTGCTTGCAACAGCAGCTGCCAATGCCTCATAACTTCTTCTAATGGGGAGGCAAATTTATTAAGTCAGAGGTAAAATTAAGATTCTTTCTATATTGCTAAGGATTAAAAAGTATCATGGTAAGATAAAATAGACTTGTAAGTTGGTTGCTAGAAGGATGAAAGCAGTCATCCAAAAGTCAAAAATTCACAACTGGGATTTTATTGCAAAACATTCTGATTCACAGGAGGGAAAAAAAAAGAAAAGACATTTCTATCAAGTTCACAAAAATAAAACCACAAATTTGTTATCCTTCTTTACACTACTATGCTTCTGTGTCTCTTTTTACTTATTTTGGCTATAATGGCTGTCTAAAGTAAAATGATAAATCAAGGTGCTCTAGTTGTATCAGCAAACAACTTCACTAAGTTGTAAATGGTGATTTGTCTTCTTAAGGATTTTTTCCTTACGTTTTTTAAATTTTGGTAATGTTTCTCTGGAAAAAGTTGAAGCTTAAAACCCCTTTTCATTCTAAAATAAGAATTTCCGTGTGGAGTTTATCAGTGTAATTTAACTGGCATCACTTCAACTTACATGGAAAAGTTGTCAAATGCACTTACTCTTCCATGTAAACGACTCTTTAAGATCTAGGACTTGTTGGAAACTATTTCAGAGGAAACGGTTCTACCTGAAATAAGAAATTAAAAGATGTCCTTTACCCATAGCCACCAACCCAGCTACTTGTGCTTACAAAAGTTCAGTCTGTAGCTATAATGAGGGTTAAATGAATCAAGTTATGTGGGGTAAGATTCATCTCAATTATCTGTTATCATTTAAAAGTCAGGTGTCTAGCCTAGCTAGTTGTTTAAGTGCTCTCTGTAGTCAATGGAGAAAGATGGGCGCTATTCCAGATGGTGACTCATCCTGCTGTTCTGGGACACCTGGGTTGGGAGGGGCTGAAACATCCTTTCGATGTGCATCTGTCCTCCTACTACGAACAGAACTTGTGTGCAGGACAAGACTTGGGTATACATCTGAGTTTAAAATGACTAAACATGAGTAGGAAAGCTGCTAACATAGATCTAACTTTAGACAGCTGGGCAGACGAACCCTCCTGACTGCTGCAAGCTATACCGAAATAAATAATGCACAAAAAAAATTTTGGAATAACTAATTACATAATTATGTCCCCATCAATAGAGACAGTTGTCTCAAAGTTTGTTGTTTTTCCCAGAAAACAGACTAAAGATACTCTGCTTAGGCTCATTTTCCTGTATTTTAGGTATTTACATCTTCAAAGCACTATTTTCTTTTCAGATTCTATAGGATTAAACTCTTAAAGGAAAATGGACTTGCTGAAGTCTATCTTTCACTTTTCCATCTTTGAGCAACAACAGAGAAAAAAAACATCACAGAAGACAGAAATTGACCTTGGATACTTGCTTTACACTTTCAGAAATCTCATCTTTGCTGTGATCTATGCCATTCAACGTATTTCCTAGTATGGAAAAAACAGCATATAGGAAGATAATGATATAAACCTACTTGGAATGGTGAAACATAAAGCTGATTATAAACAGTTGCAGTTAAATAACAAAACAGCTAATAAAACAAAACAAATAACAAAACAACAGTTGGTTAAATAACAAAATAGCAGATGAATACATGTATGTATGCAGGAGAAGGGAATAACCCTCCTTACAGAAATACAATCACTGCTGTAGATTAGCCTAGGACACGGATGCACAAATCCCTGAAAACATTGACTCAGTATTTACCTGTAGCCAAAAAGGCAAATACAATCATGGCAATTTAAAGAAAGAGAAAGCAGAAAACATCATTATGCTGCCTTAAACACTCTTTCACCTAGGTCTCACACAATATGTGTCTTCAGTTATTCAGAAAGGACAATGCAGCAGTTGGAAAAGTAACAAAAATGATCAAAGGTATGCAGTGATTTCTACAGGAGAAAAGGCTAGAAGGTGTAGGGAAAAGGTGACTGGGAGACCTATTACAGCTAAGTAAAATCCTGACATTATGAAGATTCAGACTGGGGAGCAGTGGTACAAGAAACTAAGGGTCTCCCAGGTGGCAGGTTGAAAAAAAAGGAAAGAAAAGCAAATGCACTGAGTTATGGAACTCACTGTGGCATGATGTTGCAGGGTTAAAAAGTACAAACAGAGGGGAAAAAGACAAGAAAATGTCACAGAAGATAGATCTTCCTTGGACTTCTTAAATGAAGGTCTAGATATAGCTTCTAGCTCAAAAATTCCTGGACATGCTGATTCTCAAAATCTAATTTACCAAGAATCAGTCTACAGCTCCTCTGTTTTTTAATACTCTTTCCCCAGGGCTGGTGGTTACAGCAGGGGCTGGCGCATGATCAGGGCTGGTTCCATAAAGCAGCTTTGAAAATTCGCTGAAAAATGCAAGACGTAAATAGTTCCTTGTAGAGTACATTGGGCTGACTGGACCTTTCCCTGACCAATGTTGCAGTTCTTAATGGCTCACATGTTCTCACAGGTTGTCTGAATACAAACCTCTCTTTCTGCTGTTCATTAGACATAGCTGATTTGTATGATTACAGATCCATTGAAATAAGCAGTTTCAGATCATGTTGAAAAGGAATGCACCGAATTTTGAACATTTTTCTGAGTTTCAAAACCAAAGGTTCGCAAGCAAGATCTGATGACTTCAGAAAAGGTTCACAATAGCGATATTCTTTCCCTGGTGGCATTCCTAACCATGCAAGAAAGACCCCAGAGAAGATCCAAGGCAAAGAAAGTGCCTGTTTTACAGATAAGTCTTCCATAAAAAAACATCAGCTCATCATACGCCATCTCTTTCTCATACTGAAGAAGTCATTAACCTCATTTTTTAGTTTTTTAGCTTAAATGTCACGCACTATACCACATTTGTAACTTTTAGAAGCTTCATCTGGCATTCTTGGGCAAGATCTGTAGACACCACATGGGGGAACACAACTTTCAGCATTTATATTTTTTATCTCCTGTCAGAAGTGATTATTCTGAGTCAATGCAGCACAAACACAAGTACGTGCTCTCAGTGCCCCAAAAGCTGACACACTTTTAACTCAAGTAATTTCATCCTAAAGAGTAGCTATAGGGCCTTGCTGCTACCTGTTGTACCATTAATTCCTGAGTAGGAGATATTTCAATTCTGGGTCTGATGAGGGAGCTATATCCAGAGTACCTTCCCATCTTTTAATGCAAATGACCTCATGTTACTTATTGCTATTGATTTTTGTCAGGGATAGTCCTAACACTAGGACCTGTGCAGCCCTAGAGGAAAGTCAGTCTGTTCTTAACGCAGAAAATGTATTTGAATTTCAATATTAACAAAAACAAATTATTTTTTATGGAAAGGTGATTTTTCATGGAAGCAGAATGTGTGGGCAAGCCTGCACTATGGATTTTTGTCAGGTTTATGCTCAGTGTATTACTTTGGTATATTCAGCAAGAGCATTATACAAAAACAGTACTCTTCTAATCAATAAGATGTCTGCCTAGAAAAATAAATTAAATTAATTAAAAATGCTAAAAGCATATTGGTGGCTGAAATAAATGTAACCACAGTACCTACTCCAGCTTTAATTATAATTATTATTTTTACAGGTTATTTACAAAGCACCAAAGCATTTTCTAGAGACACAGACTAAAGGTACTATTGAAATCCAGCCAAGTCTGTGGTGGAACATAGCACCTGCTGTAACAGCACATTGTATCAGCGTTACATGGAGATTTGTAGGCTTGTGTTTCTGGAGGACGTGTATGTATGTATGTATGTATACACACACACATATATGTACAATTTTATTTTGTGATTAATATTACATACACATTTCCTCTATGTATGCAGCATAATTAGAATTGAAAGCCCCAATTACACTGCAGTGAAAGCCTGCTTATTAATTGACAATAGGCCTCAGCTAAGTAGCAACAAAAGAAGTGCTTTGTTTGGCAACCTTTGTTTAAAAGGTCCTTTGAAAACTCTTTAAGAAAACTATGAATAGAGACTGAACAAACCTTTAATCCTCTTCAGGTCACATATGTGCTAATGTGAATAATAGTGTGAGGTCTTTTTCACCTTTTGAGTTCCTTTAAGCCAGTAACCTAACTTGAAGTGAGATAAAGGCCTTAGAAAGCTTGAAAAACTCCAACTTGTACATTTCTGGCTTATTTATTCTGCTGCAATAAGCCTAAAGATGCATTTCATGATGGAGAGATGTATAAATACTCAATATTTATAATTCCATTCATAATTTGCTCGGTCCCTGCCAGTTATTTCTCTTTTATTCATTTCAAATGCATTTAGAACCTCAGAACATTTTTTTTCATTTAATGCTCCTGTTCTTTTGTGAGTATCAGTGTGAAAATCTTTCCTTCGTGCTACAGTCCCTTTTTCCTATTCAACACTAGACTGCACACGATAATTAAACCTTGGGGGCTTGGAGATTTTGGACTAAAGCTTAAAGAAATGCGGTAGTGAGGCCTCTTCTCCCTCCATCTTCCACCACTTGCTGTGGGGATTTTCTTTAGTTACACATGGCTTCACAGGTAAACAAGCTTGAAAAAAAAAAAAATCACAGGCAGGAATTGAATTAACACCTTAGTATTGCTTATAATGAACCAGTTTGCTTAATTAGATGATTGAAAAAATTTTGTTCTAAAACATGACAGGGCACCGACTGAAGTCCCTATTCAGGCAAATGCCCATGAAGTTACACTGGGGGCTTTGCAATAGGAACAGCATCCCAGCCAAGGCTAAAATGGCAATGTGAAAATGCTGTTCAACTCAGATTAAGGTGCTTTATTTTATCAAACATAAAGAAAATTATAGAGTGTTTCTTATATTTTTGTTTATAAATGAAGCTCTTCAAGTATCTCCACAACTCGGAAAGTAAGCTTGTGAGCACATTTCCTAAGATATCGGTCTGTAAACGCTGAGCAACATGTTTGCCTCTGAACTAGGTGTAAAACCCCATAAAATGAACTCAATTGCCAAGGGATAGCGAGGCACCAAAGCTAGCAGCCCAGCCAAGGGTCAGGCCAACATGAGAGCTCCCCAGGCATCCCAGCAGGCTCTAGCCAGGCTGACAAGGCAAGGAGGGAGCTGCCTGCACCTCAGGATGCTCCCAGCACAACCAGCGGTCAGGTCCTGCTGGTAGGACTGGAGAAAACTGGGATGGGTATAGAATCATAGAATGGTTTGGGTTGGAAGGGACCTTAAAGATCATTGAATTCCAACCCCCTATGCCAGGGGCAGGGACAGTTCCCACTAGACCAGGTTGCTCAACGGTAAGGGTAAGGAGTTTGAGACTCTTCAGAGGAGCTAGAGGTGGTGAAGATGCAAAGGAGGATGCGATGCAATAGGGTTTGAAACCAGCTTCCAATACTTGGGTTGCTCCAGGCTCAAGTCATTTTTAAATGAAAACAAGCATGCACAAACACTTTGTCTTCTTCCTGGGATCCTACCTTAGTCTTCCTGCTGGACCCATTCATACAAATGCATTTCAGACCAGAAAAGGGCAATGCCCAAAGAAAAATCCTATCTGAGACAAGTACTTGCAAGTCTCCTTGCCTTTTCCTTTCTTGCACTCTGTATGAAGACATACCATAAAACGAAGGGCTTTTTAAGCAGGCACGAGGCTGCGTAGCAAACTACTGCTAACATCAATCATAAATTGTTTTCTTTCTCAACATTGAAATCAATATAACAGCAAAACACCAGCTGCTTCCAAAGACAAACGCATTGTTTAAATCAGAGCAAAATATTTACAAATAGGTTTCAATATTCAGGGGCTGAATTTTGCAGCATGTGTGCAAAATGTTTCTGTGCACATCTATCAGCTGCGCATGCACTTGATCACTTATGCCGAGCAATCTGGGAAGCGAGTAATTGGCATTTCTCTGAGCTTCTGCTCTGATCAGCTATAATCATTCCTGGAGCTCCATAAGAAAATCCTGCGTATTTTTAGCTTCATGTTAAAAGCAGTTTTTTGCATATATTATCTCTTCTCATTTTTTTCTTTTTCTGTTTCATTACCCACTGCTTTACAGGAGGACTGCATTCTCCCGCAGATGCTTATCTCTTAAGGTGTTTGTATATACCACTGCCTGCCATCTCTCTGTAGAGACAACCACCAGAACCATAAATTATTATCTCCAGTAAACGTAAAAGTTGTCTGCTGCCCTAACTGTGAACATTTAGTTTTAAAAAGGACAGTTGCTTAGCTGTGCTCTTCTCTTAAGGAAATTAACCTTTTATCTCAAAGACAGCTAATTTAGCTCTCACCACCTTTGCTTCCACTCCCAAGTACCTTCTTATCTTGGGTAATCAGGATGCAGGGATTCCCAGTCTATCCCTCTTTATAGCTCTCTTTCTGTAGTGTTACTGTTTGAACTTCATACCCCTGGATAAAAGGGCTAGCACACCAGCTCAGGAAGCAGTTTTAAGTATGAGGTAAATATGCAAGTTACTTAACAGCCCATATATGAACTCAATTACATCCTTCATCTCTTAAGATATGAAGAAAAAGGTTTGGCTTTGATCTTGAATTAAGCAATCCCTGCTTATAAATCAATGTACCAAGGGATTTTATTAGTAGCAATAATTAGTGGTTAACATTGCAATGAATACAAGGTTGGGAAGCTTTAAAAACCAGTGCCAGGTTGGGACATATTTCTCACATATATTATCTGAATTACACAGAGGAAGCCTGGATTTTTAATCTGGGGGATACTGTGGGGATACGCAAAAGCTATTCCATTAAGTAGGATACATGAAAGTATTTAAAAAATAAAAGCGTACACCTGGGTCTTTTTTTCATTAGTTCATCCATTTATTTTAGCCTAATTTAAAAATTAAATTTAGAATAAAAGTTACAGTACTTGTGGACTAAAATCTTAAGGCATATGTGTACATTTAAAAAGAAATACAAGTAGGCATCAGAAGTTATTTTTACAGTAAACACTCTTCGTATGTTCCCATGTAGAATGTAATGTCTGCATAACAACTTCTCGAATGTCCAAATTCCCTCCTATTCACATAGTGTGGAACAGATGTTGTCCTGCTTTTTATTACTTTAATTTATGAATCATACTTAGGCTGAATTATGAAATTAAAGTGATAGAAAATGTTACTTAAGTTTGGATTCTAATTCTGTATCTTTAAAACTTTTTCCTACTTTATTTTGGACTGATCATTTGGGTTATTTTTCCCTCAGTTGCAAGGTCAGATTTCCCACTTGTAGGTGAAAATGTAGCTGATCCAGAAAAGTTCACATGTACAAAGAGCCAACTTTGAGCAAGAACTGTGCATCCTTACAGAAACTTGAGATCCATAAATTCAACCATGCTGGAAAGAGCTTTTTGTTTAAAAGATCGAGCTAAACAAAATGCAATTAAGGCTAACAGGACAAAAAGTGTTCCTCTTGAGATTCATAAATACACTCGTGGGAGACTGGAAGCAAAGAGAAAAGACCAATATAATTCTAATTGCGTCTTGTCTAAGCTGACCATTTAAACAGACAACTTTTCCCAAAGTCAATTAGTTGGCCCAGTTCATGCTTTTTTTCCCCCATTTCTTAACCAAGTGAACTAAATGGGAGTTTTCTATGAGTAAATCAAGGCATTGGTTTTAGAAGTTTTATTCTTCTTTGATGATAAATTGTGATCTGGGTTCTTAACTGTATTAAGAAATAGTTCAGCTTCTAAATAAATCTCATAAAATCCTGGCAGTGATTTAGGAGAGCACTGCTTCTCGTTTTACTTAAGCAGGTTTGGAGAAATTTGAAAGGTGCTAACACAGTACACGTACAAAACTATGGACATTCTCACTGATGTCATGTCCCTTGTAGATCGGTCTTTGCATCTTTTGCATACGTGGAAATTCATTTACTATGCTTACTGGGAAAATAACAGGCAATATGAAACCGTCTCTTCCCAAACAGAAGAACCAGTTTAAAAATCAGTGCCACGACTGGAATATAATTCTTATTTTAATTGAAATACTGCCACGCTTACAACTGTGTAACTATACTTGTCAATTTGGGTTATATGAGTACAGAACTGATATAAATTTAGTTTCAGATTTGTGAAAACTGCAGCATAATTTTTCCACCTATCCACTGGATTTCTAAGCTCATTTTCACCCCTGCAATAATGTATTATATCCTCAAATTATATAGCCTGAGAGGTGTCCAAGAATTGAATCATAACTCTGCATCTTCAGGGTTCTCAAATTTATGTTTCCTTTTCCTTTCTCCTCACTTTCTCCATTTAGGCCTCCTCTCCTATTTCCTGATGGCTCAGCATTTCCATTACACATTTATTAGGAAAATAAGTATCACTAGGAGAAATTTAGAGGGGAGTGGAGACTCTTCTATTTCACCTAAATGCAGTTGGTGGCTCATTTAGCTCCAGCCACAATATCTGCTTAAGCTAACTATCATTTACCTAATTTAATTTGCAATGGGCTGGTGAAGTGTGAGGTTTGGGATCCAGACGTGTTTCCCCACAGTTATCAGACCATTACAACATGCAGCTGAGTGGATTACGGAACATCCTAACTATTTTCCAAAAATCAGGTCTTCTCTTGTATTGCTATTTTGGCTGCTGCTTCAGGCAAATGAGCTACTTTTAATTTTAAACTGCTTTGACTGCAGAAGCACACGTCACACATGGTGACCAACACCAGCAAAGTCTGCAGACGGACGCAGCTTTGCAGAAACCTTGTTGACAGAGGACATCAACCCTGAATCTGGCTGTCTGTGTAAAACATTGACTGCACATTTAATTCTCATTCAGGACAAGTCCCCATACAAGGCTTGATTCTCAAAATATCATTAGCATTTAGTTTTCCCAATCAACTCGCCTCTGTAAAGAAAACCCAAATCTTATATTTTATTCCAAAAGGCTCTAAACTCCTGAAGAGGCAAGACATGCCTTCTGCAGAGCTGATCACTCACCTGAGTCCCTGTGCATGTGCAATTCCTACTGCAGCTGGTGGGTCACCCAGTCACCCACAGATGGTACAAGTAAATCTATGCTTTAACACATACACCCACACCCTACACCGTGCATGCTAGCTAGGTAACTCCTGCTGCACTTCTCTTTCTCCTACCCCCTCCTTCATCCCTCCATGTCCACAATTTTTGCTGAAGTAATTTGCTCACCAACACACAGTGAGGAAAAGTGTCTCTGATCTCTCAACTCCACGCATGTTCAACAAAACACGCCCGCTCACACACACACGTGAAAAAGACAGGAGAAACTCCTGCTATGGACCCTTGCACTTCCAGGAAAGACATCAAAGTTAAGAGAAGCACCTTTTATTTGGTAGGAGCATTCCTGGGAAGAAAAAAGGGAGAGGACAGGATCTGTCCTAGGAGGACTGACCTCCAAAAGCTGAGCATTTCTGAATGAATCAGAATGAGAAAAAGGGTCAGATGAGGAGGCAGAAGTACATGGTCAAAGATCTTCAAATATACAAAAGGTAAACTGCCCATTGAAAAAGGACATGAGGTAACGGGCACAAATTTGAACATAAGAAGTTCCATCTAAACATGAGGAGGAACTTCTTTCCTTTGATGGTGGCAGAGCACTGGAACAGGCTGCCCAGAGAAGTGGTGGAGTCTCCTTCTCTGGAGACATTCCAAACCCGCCTGGTCATGTTCCTGTGCAACCTGCTCTAGGAGCACCTGCTTTGGCAGGAGAGTTGGACTAGATGATCTCCCGGGGTCCCTTCCAGCCCCATATTCTGTGATTCTGTGAAAAATCCATCAGCCTTTTCAGTTCTATATAGGCCCAAACAGCCTGAAACATGGATTGCATGTTCTCCTGGAATTTACACCAATTCACATGCCTGATGGACATTTTGATAGATGGGAGAGGGAAAGAATATTTCAAACCATGTTGCCATTTGGGATATATTTTACATCTGAGATACAAAGTACCTTGTTCAAAATATGATTTCACAATTATGACATCACCTTTAACACTTTCATTAACATACTTGTCATCCTCTAAGTTTAGGTTTTTGGGGTTTGGTATTTTTTTAATATTAAAAGAAAGGAAGATCACTACTTTTGGGAAGAGCAGAGCAGAGACTTTAGGCATAAATGAATACTTAGACTACAGGAGCACTTATTTCCTCTGCATATTATTTCCTTTGCGTACCACCCTTTCCTCTCTAAGAACATAACAAAATATTCACTATTAGAGAAAAGGTTTTCATGGTCAGCACATCTCCATATGGGCTCATGGGGCTACATCTTTTGTGGGTTATAAGTTTGCTTTAACTTATACGCACATTTGGCTTTACTTCCTCAGCAAATGTCTCAAAACCACATGCAGGTTGGTGTAATCACAAAGCCTTTGCAATATGTCTGTATGTCTTTCCCTTTATATATGTAGTCATATGCACGTTCATGGACCCACTGCCCACATTTTCCTTCAGAGAACATTATTCATGGCAGTATCTCGTAATGACCTGAGAACTCTTCTGGTTAACACAGCTGTATTCCCATTGACAGTGAAAGGTTGCAAAACACATACAGTGAATCAATTTTTGTAAGAGTAAGGTATGTTTTCAAGTTCTGAAAGGATCAAACCTTTCCTATTGCAGATAAAATTGAAAAGAAAAATCAGTTAAAAATGTATTCACAGACCCTATTCTCCACTGGGGAGTGTAATTCCTTCAAATTCAGTGGACTGAATATACAGTCTTCTGTATATCTGATAATCTGTTCCCTGTTCTAAATAGTATTTGATTCCACTAGTGCTTTGCATGTCAAGTAATATACTTACACTACAAGTAATTCTACTCTATATAGAGAATAGCAGAGCTAATATCACAAATGATGGAAAAGGGGTAAAGAAATTGCTATGTCCTGGAACTGGGATTTTAATTAGTTGAGTATAAATATATATAAAGTTTAGCTGGCTATGTAACACGGGTGCCCCTTTTGCATGTGTGTAGTTTTGTGGTTAAGTGTTACAGAACTCATTCACAGTAAACGAAAAAGTTATGTGTGTCCCACAGTAATGCATAAAAATTGTTTAAAATGTGAATCAGTGAAAAAAAGTGATTACCTTTCATCATATGTGCTTTTTCTTTTTTAGTTTTCCACAATTGACTGAGCTTATGTGAACAGTTTATTTCAATATCCTGTACAGACAGTGTAATAGAAGGCTCACTCCTGCCATTTTTGTGTTGGAGAAATTAATTTTCATTGATTTATTTTACTTACAACAACACAAATTGAATAACCTTTAAAAGCTGGCAAAAGACAAAACTGAAGATTTTCATCGAATATTCAGATTCATTTAGATTTCACCCATTCTTTTCAAAATGTTTTCTAGACTTACTTGAAAAATGGCAAGAAAAGCAAGAGCATTTATAGTAAGACAATTAATACTTATTAACCATCTGCCTATGAAATCCCAAGGGAGAGGGCATGTGACACAGCAAGACGAGGCGAACAGTAAGCCCCTTCATTAATGGTGGCCTTATGTACTCCTTCAGGCCACAGTGTGAACACAACTGCTCTGCAACCTAATTTATGCTACCACATACAAAACAATTGCAGAAAAATACACAGACCTACTTTCTGACAGTGCACTGCCTTACTGATGGCTGAGTGGCTGAAACTTAGTGACACCATCCAGAGTCAGACTTAGGAATACCATCAGGCTAGGCTTTGGATAAACTTCTAGTAAAAGTGTTGTCCTTCTGCCAAAAAAAAAAAAAAAAAAAAAAAAAAAAAAGATGTGTTAGGAGTTTGATTAATTGTATTTTAATACAATGATGCAATGACCAGGTAAAAGTAATCTCCTAATGGCTCAGATGGGCCGTTAGCACAATGTCTAAGCACAGTTTGGCTATCAGATTTGCTCTTAGATCCCTGTGATGGTTTACATAAACATTTCAGACACTTATCTTAGCTCATTTCATCTACAAATCAAGATAGGAACTTCAGCATAATCACTGGCAATTGCTGGCAGCTGTTTAGTCTGTGATGGCGTTATTTGAACTGAGTTATTCTTGGTCTCAGGCTTCATCTTAGTCTTGAAGTACACAGGTCTAACATCACAGAAAAATGAAATCATCTTCTTCGGCAAAGAGGCCACACACATACTCAGCTGAGGTTTAAACTTCCCTCAAGAGTTGGTTGTCACACAACGTAGGAATACAGCAGGTCTCTCTTCCAAAGGCTGGGGAGACATGTGGGGATGTTTTCCTCATGCACAGTTTGTTAAGTAGGCTGTTTTCCAATTCAATAGATACATTTTGGCTTGGAAAGAAGTTATAATATGACAAGATCAAAATCAACAATGACCACTAGAAGACAAAGACACTTTCCACACTCCCTGAGTCATGTAGAACTGGCGGGTCACAAATTTAGTTTCTACCTATTCTGTAAGGGGAAGCCACGACTGAAGCACAGGGGGGGTGCATCTTGTTAATCCAACAAGAACGGATAACAGTGGCAGTGAAGAAATTGTGGTATGGATTTCAGGTCAGGCTATTTAAGCAAGCACAGTCTTAATTGTCCAGGGTGTCCCGACGAAGCAGTAATTGTGCTGACATGCCTTCTGTGCTGTAGCTCAGCCAGCTGGTCAAAATCAGCCTGGGTCTGCCTGTCCCTGCTCTGTGTAGACCTTTGACGATAGTGAAGAAGCACATTTAGTGGATAATTTCCTGTTGTACAGGGTGGAATTTATCTACAGAGTGGAGATATCTACATGTTACTTGTCTAAATCTAAACTAGCCATGCAAAGCTCACCTAATCATCATAGAAAGAAACAGGCAACCTTGGAGACTGATTCATCTCACTTGTTTCTGACACCTATCATGGAGATGATCGGAATCACCCTTCAATTTTTAAGGGCAACATAGTTGATTGGCACAAGTGACTTCAGGTATTTAAAGTTGTGGCATAAACTTTACTGCTGGTGTGCCTCAAACCTCACTTCCCTATCCCGCAGTTCCATTCCCAGTCGGTTACTGGACATAATCCTAATTTATATAGCATTTTGAAGTCTATGGTATATTATCTTATGTTCATTTTGGCAAGAAGAATATGGAGATTCTTGAGTTACAAAACAACACTAGTCAACTGTTCATTGACAGGGCAATTACACAAATAAACAGTCCTGCCTTCAGTCTTTAAGCAATCTTCTGTTTAGAGATATGCTAACACCTCCAAATCAGTTCGTCTTGTTTTTCTATTAATAAACTTATCAGTAATATATCAATTAACTGATTTAGTTGGTATGCAGGAGCTTAATTATGCAATGAGACATCGGTGAGATAATGCACACCTCTGATGTGGTGTAAAACACCTAGTGGAACTAAGTAATCTCAAAAGCCTGAAAAGTATGTTGAATTGCAATATTGCATTGTGTGATCTCGGGCAGTGCAATGAAACAAGAACAATTTGAAAAACCTTTAAAGGAAATATTTAAAATTACAAAATCTATGTAAATAGGCTACTGAGTTATTTTGTTGCTAACTCATGAGCTGTAATAACAGCTGTGTTCTGCTCAAAATGTTTTAGTCATTTTTGTGTATCTTAGTGGCAATTTCAACAAATGAATGAATGAAAGGGGAGTGAAGCATCATAAATTTCACTGATACTGGCTTGGAATATCAACAGTCCTTCCTTCCAGGTGAAAGGCGTTTTTCTGTAGCTTTATCATCCTTAGTGAAATGCATAGCACATCATTCATACATTAGATGAAAAACAAACAAATCCCCAAATCTCAAAACCTCATATAAACTCTCCCTCCTTGTCTTCCAGAGGAAAGAAGAGAGGTAAGGAAAAAGCACACGCAAAAAAACCCTGTTCTAGACAGGGAACAACACTGTTGGGAACAGAACTGGATCAAGTTGAATCACACTGAATTGAATCAAAACAAAACAACCTCAGCATCCAAGCAAGAACAAAACCTTTGGAACTGCTTGTTATACTGCTGAAGCAATATGCTGATTTTATATATGAGCATCAAAGTACTTTTCCAAAAATAAACTATTTTTGCAAAGTCCCTTTTAATTATTATTTCTTCCATTTTACTCATCATGGGCAGAGGCTGCAGAAACTCAATGTTACAGAGACTCTGGCTCTTAGACCTGGGAGGCTACAAGACCATTTAAACTCCCACTGTACTGTTAGCAGAAAGCTTATTTCACCTTTTGCAATTATTTTTCCTAATTTAGTAGCTAGAGGTCATGTGTTCAAACAAGTTCCTAATAGCTTCTGTTCTATCCATAAACTTCCCCATTCAAGTAGTTGCACAAGCTAACGCCAGCTTTCCTACAAAATCTCCTACCTCTAGAGAGTAGGCATTATAGCCTTAGTGGAAACATGAGGATGCTGAGCAGCTCTGACAAGGAATCCTGGAAGGTAACAGCCAGGGCAAAGAGAAATTTATTTTGACTTTTGTTGCCGCATTAACATTTTCACTTTTTCTGCCATGGTGTGCGGAATGCAGGAGTAGACCCCAAAAGAAACCGCTGATGTTCAGCAACGTGCTCAGCGAGGAAGGGGCAGCAAAGGGATGCCTTCCTGCTGAAGAAGAGGCTGACCCTTTGACCTTAGCTGTTCCCACTCACATACAGATATAGAAATGTAAGCTACTCAGCATGATGCCAGTTAATTTAAATTACCTAACATCCCAAAGGGCAGCTCCCTGCTGAGGAGCCTTTTCTTTTCTTTTTCTTTTGACCTTCTAATACAGAGTAACTTTTCACAAGGATAAGTCAGATGGTCAGCTTGGGAAGTATTCAGTTTCTGTGGCCTTTGGAGGTTCGTGCAAAAGGTCATCTCAGACCACATTCTGCTGAATAAGGGGTTAGAAAATTGCTAAATTATTCTGAATGGCCAGATCCTCAGTCCATGTAAAATGATGTAGCTGCACCAACGTAGCTATTTCACTTCTCCAACAGTTAAGCAATAAAAACTAGAAGACAGATTTCCTTCTTCATGACTGCAATTTATTTAATTACTCTTCATCCAAGCAGCAAAGGTCCTGTCAGCCCACAGAAGTTGTACTAGTTGCCTGGTGTGACAGCACTGAATCCAGCCCTTTGGGTCATAGGGTGGAGCAGGACCTTTGGGGCCCCGGTAGGTACATCCCACTGGGCTGCCCTGCAACACCACAGTGTCTTCCCTGCTTGGTGACCCCCCTGTGGCAAACTGCTGCCTGGCAGATGAAAGAGTCTCAAAACCCAGAAATACACTGCAAACGTAGAAATTATGGTCACCATTACAAGAAATATTAGATGAGGAACGTTACAGAGGTTACATGCTCAGGGACAACCTGATAGAGTTGTTTGAATGGTAGATAAACAATGAAAGCTCTACAAACTACAGGTGTTATGAAAAGTTCTATTTGACCATGGGATCTTTGCCTAGGTATGATTCTGTCCACAATGTAAGAAATAATAATGCTTTCCTCATGTAGTTAAAAGTAAATTGATCAATTAGCAAATCAAACACCCTATATGCACTGGAGACCTACATTTACCTTTCTCTCAGCTCTGGGCTTTCCACCTCTTTTCTTTATTTTTGCTGTTTACTGGCACTTCTGTTTAGGCCCTGCTCCCACTGAACTTGCATTCAAGACACTGAGCATGTTCAGCTGAGCAGGTTCAGATTTGCCTGAAGAGCTGACCTCCATTTCTTGATTCTCCACAACCTGTGGGTCTTCCTGTTTGACATTAATTTGCTGAAACATGATTGCTTATTCTTTATTAGTCATTTGTCTGGCTCCAAACTCTGATCTGGTGTTGTTGGAAGGCTTTGCAAAGTGGCTCATTCCCCCTAGGCACCTCCTTTGCTGCTGCTGGGTGCCTCAGTCAGCCCTGGCACAGCCTGAGCCCTGAGGATGCTGCCTGATGCCTCCTGCAAGTTGGTTTTCTCCTGCTGAATTCTCTAAGGCAGCTGGTGTTCATTTCAGCTGAAGTACAGAGAAGAATTGGCTTGTTTTTCTAAAGGTTCTCCATTTGAAAACATTATTATTTTTTTTGTTTATGAAAAAATCTCTTTTTTTCAGTTAAATTACACGACAGTTTTATATTGTCTAAGGGGGGCCTCCAGAAGGTGTGAGTTAGCATTTGGAGCTCCTGCACAAACAAATCCTGAGGGGCTTCAGTCAGACAGAAATGCTACCATTTTTTGTTAAAGGTCTATGCAATGATTTCCACTTACTGGGCTAGTGGGAACTGATAGCAAGTGTTACGTATGTACAGAGTATAAAACATGTATATAATTTTCTGCTAGAAAGGGACCTTTCTTCCAGTATTGTATTATGCCTGTGAAGAAAGCTGTTAAAATCATATTCTGATTAGTCAGGTGAATATTTTTTTCCACTGTTAATGATAGCCTGAATCATAGCTTTCTACTTTTGGGCTTAGTAAAGAAGATGTGCACTCAGCAGCAAGATGAAAAAGAGGAAGTTGATAAGAAGACCACGAGCTCTGGTCCAGTATACCCAGTTTAAAATTCTGTGCAAGAAAATTTTGTCACTTGTAGAGAATTTAATTACAAGCCTCAGAAGAAAATAAAGCATGTATTCTTTCCTCCTCTGTTCGTGATCTCCTATCAATTGATATTTATCAGTCCAGTCATGTCTGTCCTCACCCTCTTGCCCCTCCACGCTCTATCCCATATGGATGCTTTCAAAGGCTTCTTGCCTTGAAAGGACCAGGCACAGCTGACAAAGAAAGGTTGGCCCTGGGGCATTCACAGGAGAACCCAAAGAGCTGTGCCTCATTACAATATGGATTTCATGTGAATTATCAGTATACTCTGAATATATCTGCTGCTAAAGGTCTTCCTTTTGAGAAGGGACCGCTCCTCTCCTGACCATGGGAGGTCTGTGCTAGCTCTGCCCATGGCTGTCCACATTGAGACCGGACCAGCTGCACCTCCACCGCGTCACTTGACCCAGACCGCTTCTGGTTGCCATTTGGCACCCATCTGTTTCCTCAGTTCAAAGTGCTTGAAGTAAGGTGAAGACTGCATTACAGCCCCCAGGGCAATAATCTATGTAACCACAGCCAGTCTCCTCTCAGAAAGAATGTGCTGGTTTAATTCTAAATATAGCTCAAGAGGAGCATGAATCAGTAGGCGTAGAGCATGGATGAGACCAGTACCCATGGAGAAAAAACCCAAAGAAGGAAATTATTTGCCACATATTCATACCTGTGCATTTCCTCTGCTCAAAGAACCTCCAGTTGATCAGTGAGGCTCCCCCAAATCTGAGCCCCAGGTGGCCCAGCAGTTTGCAGTAAGAGTTATTTATTGAGGTTCAGCTGGGGATGTGCAGAAGTAAAAACACTAAATTACTCCAGCATGAGCTAAAGAAGTAGGTAACTGTGATCAGGGACTACAGCAAATCACACATGCTACAGGTTTGCTCAGAGGGGGCCCTCTAACACCCACTCACCAGTGGGTTACACCACCTTGCTACTCCAATTTACATCCTATATCAGAGCCCCAAGTTGTCTCTGAAGTAAAGTTAAAGTTGAGTTCAAAGCAACCCAGCTGCTTCCAGGAGCTGCTGTGCATGGGGCAGGACTGGCAGGGGAAATACTGATTTCTCTTTGAAGTCCTGCTGCTAGATGGATGTTGATTGTCTCATGTTACTGTAAGCATCGAGTAACTTAAAAGCGAGCTCTCAATTTACTGAGCAGAGGACAACAGGCAATGGAAAAATATTTGTCAACTATGCTAATGACTTCTATGTAAGGCCCACATGTCTGGAAAGCAAATGAACTGCAAATAAAATTTATTTCTAGAAATAATTTTCCAAGAAAACTGTTAGATACACTGGGTACCAATGAGATTATTGGCAAGACAAACAGCAAAATACCTAGGCGCATTAATTTCTCACTGAGTGGAATATAAACAATTTGGAGTTGGGCTTTCATAGACACAATTTTAATTTGAGATACATATACTTATATATTTATACTTTTATATATTATATAGGCAATACATTATACAAATTATATGTTATTATTTTACTAGGATATAACTGAAAATGTAATAAATTAAAAGACAGAAAACACTTAACAAGTACAAGGCATGAACTTTTAACAGATTTCCTCATATTTTCCTCTTGATCATTGGAGTGCAGCAGTACTATATCCAAGACATACTCTGGAGCGAATAGTTTAGGACCTAAGTTCTGTAGTTCAGCTATGGCCCTGGCAATTTGGGAAAACCTCATTGCTACATGAGCTATTTTGTGATATGTTTGACAGCTGGGAAACTACAGAGCAAATAAGATTGATTGTGCAAGGAAGTCTGAGGTTGATCACATGACTGATAAGATTTTTATCTGCCTTCACTTCCAAGACTGGATGGTACCACTTGCCCATAAATTAGCTTCACTTTATCAACATGCGTCACCCTAATATGGTTCAAAAACTTTATTGGCGGTTCAGTTCTCTTATCTCTGTCTCTGAGGCTTCTGAAAGTGGCCAGAAGTACACACCGTAGTGTGGTAAGATATGCAGTACAGAATCACAAAATTGTTTAGGTTGGAAAAGACCTTTAAGATCATTGAGTCCAACGATAAACCTAGTACTGCCAAGTCCACCACTAGGCCCAAGTGCTACACCTACACGTCTTTTAAATACCTCCAGGGAGGTGACTCACCCACTTTTCCTGGGGGGGCTGCTCCAATGCTTGATGTATCTGAAGGTACATAATTTATTACATATTATGAATGTGCTTGCAACTACAATTACCTCATACAAACAACTTTGCTCACAATATATATCAGCCTTTGTAAGGGAGAATTAAGTAGCCTGGAAATACGTTTAACTTAATAATGTCATAATGTATGACATTCATTGTAATGGTCTTTGTTCTCACAAATGTCATTTGCAGGCAAACTGTGTCTATGCACCCTGATTCTATATTGGTCATACAAACTATCTTTCCCCCAGAATATTGGACAAGAAATAGCCCCTTTTTCTTGGCAGTCTTACGGAAGTGGAGAACTGTCAGCATATACACTGAGTTTATATAAACAATGACAAAAGTTTGATTGCACTGGAAAGATCTAACTCCAGTATCATAGCTTTAAACCAAAGCGAGTGTCTATGTATGCCAATTTTTCCCACTGCAAACCTAGCTATTTTTTGTACTCCACCTTTTAGATCTTAATAAGCAAATCCTTTGCTGTGGAAAGGTCCCAAAGAAATCAATAGGTATCTGCAAATCAATAGTGTTCTTGAACAGAAAGAGATTACTCCAGAATTTTATATAAATAGAAAATCATACTGAATATCTGAACTATCCTTTGATGGTTTTTTGATTACCACTGTATAGCATTCTATAGATATATTTAGCCGTGGTATAACATAGTTGCACAGTATTATGAAATGAGGGTGGTATAAGGATCAGTATAAAGTAGAACTGAACTGAATCAAAAATTAAAGTTTTCCATGAGGGACTGGCTGTAAGTAATTTGGGCTTGTAAAAAATCTATCATCAGTGAAGAATAATTCTGAATTAGTAATATAATCTTAATTAAAAAGGTCAGCAAAATTTAAACCTTGTTGTAACAATACGTTTTTTTCATTCTATATCATTTGTACAAAGGTCTAAGTACTGGCAGTTTGGATAGAAAATCATATGCATAAGCACCAGGAGGTTATTTTTCCCTTTAAAATAGACTATTTTTGTTGCAAAATAGTGTGCTTAATTAGATTATACCGGTAATTTACTTGACTGCAGAGGGATGTTTTTTCTCCTGCTTTAAGTGCTCTGAGACTAGTGATGATATCTACTGAGTGAATTTAACCATGGTGCTTTCAATATCTTGAAATACAAAGTTTCGGAGGTGACCCATGATCTTTGTTAATTCTGATCTTTATCATGCTGGATAGAAACTTTTCCCAGTACATTTGAAGCTCCTAAGGATACACACTTATTATCCATGGAAAATCTCAGGCTTTCATCTAGAAAAATTCCATCCCTGTGTGATATTTAAGGGTCTAGCTGCTGAAGCTTTGCAGCATTGTTTCTCTCTAATAAGCAAGCATTGATCACCCAAAGGTGCAGTTTGTCTTCTGAAAGTGATGTAGGAGCAAATATAGCCCCAAATGATGACTCATTCCACTGGAATAGCCTCTAAAGACTGCTACGAAGAAATATGTTTAATATTGCTATATAATGGCTTAAATCTAATTGAAAGAATCTTCACTACCTTTCATTTAAGTTCCACTAAGTTTTTTTAATGAATGTAGGTGGCTGAAATAACAGTATTTTCCAAATCTAAAGTATTGACTCAGATCTTTACCTCAGGCACAAAAAACCCCCTATACTTCCCTGGGATTTTAAACTCTTCGGCAAGATAAATGGATGTGTATGTGTAAATATGTGCACACACTAGAGAAAAATAAAGCTGCAAATCTCAGCTCAGGAATATCCTGCAGAGGAATCACTAAGATATCCTGATTACTGCCCCCAGGAAGAACCCTGAAAGAGTCTTTGGAGGGTTCTGGCAGAAAAGAAGTTTGATACCATTGGTAATTAAATGGCCTCTAGTTTTTTGAAACTGTATGGTTTTTTTTAAGAAAACAGGAATGTGTACATTTTTGTTGAGAGAGTAACGTCACTGTCTTCCTCCAACAGGATTAACCTGCAAACTTCTGGCCAACTACTCAGGCCACAGAAGGAAAGAGCTTTGTGCAGGGTTTCCCTCTTCATTTGCGTGTGCTGGACGTGGGCATCTTCTGTGTGTTGAACACACACTGCTCTGCTGGACACCTGTGCCTGGAACACGATTGTAACCTCATGTCGGTCTTGATACTTTTCACCATGTAATTGTTTGTCTAATAATATTACTTAAATCTTATCTGAGTAATTTTGAAAAGCAAAGCACAGAATTTTTCAAATAGTACCACAGATACAAGTTTTTGTTAATTCTAGGTACAGCAGTGATGATTTTTGTTCACCTCTATGGAGTTGGGTATTAATCTTTGAGTGTGATTACGAAGGTAATAGCCTATAATAATATGCCTGTAACAAGCAATAACAACAATTACTACTACTACTGCTACTTCTACTACTATAATTTAAACAAACCCAACCTCTTTCAGCATTTCCCCATGTGCTGTATGCTTGAATGAAGGTTAAGACAGGTTAAACCAAATCTGCCATTTACACAGGGAAATAAGGAATTACAGAGGAATATCACATATAAATGACGTATATATAAACATAAACATAGACACAAGTATATACACACACAGATATCCTAACACACATATGATGTCAGTAGTCCTTCACAAACCAAAAGTCATTGAAGATGAGTCTTTTCTGACTTTGGGTGATTTTTAACTGAAGCTGTTAAACTCTGCTAAGTACCTACCTCCATTTTCAGGGAGGAACACACAAGAACCACTGCCTGTGGTTCCTGAGCACTGGCCATAGGATTGACTACATCCCATAAGGTTAAGGTACCCAAGAGTGCAGTCTTGCCTACCTGGAGAGATTAAAAATCACTAAATAACCTAAATCCAGGCTGAATTCCCCAGGTACTGAGGAGCCCGACGTGGGCTTCCAGCCCTACCCCCCAGGGGCTGCCAGCAGCAGATCTGTCTGGCAAAAAGAACATTTCTGTATTTTTACAGTAGGCAGTCACTAGACAAAACTACAAGAATAAACCCAGAAGTATGTGCTGAAAATGGTGAATCCCACTCTTCCCTTGGGTAGCACTTGAAATGATTACGGCCGGACTCTAAACATGGTGTTATAAAAAGGAAATACCCTTTTGTCACTGTCCTCTGCCAGCATGACTCCTGTCATTCAGCTGGAAAGTGAAATGCCATTTATAGAAAACTCTGTGACACAAAAGAGATGCAATACTCAGCAGAAGATGAACCTGAAGGATTGACTTCGGTTCAACACATTTATTGAAGGAACTTATGTTTCCAAACACATTTTTAATGGAATTTCCATTTTGTTAAAAGAATGAATGAAATAATGAAACTTTCAAATAGAAGCAAATCCCATGAGATGAAATTTTCAGTTTTTAGCAGTTCTCGTTTCTACAGTGCATCTATTCTATGAAGATCTGGACTAATCTAGGCATTTCCCCAAAGCTTGGAAGAGTCATAAGATTTATGGCAATACGTTTTGTAGGAAAAGTTTATTATCAGAATCCATACTCTTTGAAATAATGTGCCAACTGTCCAGCTTCTACTAGTCACTCGCTCTTAGACCAAAAGATGGTATTTATTTGGATTATGATTCCTTAGCTCATAATATGTGTCATCTTAAAAACGTGGTTAGAAAGGAAACTCTGGAAGCTACACTCTGCACTATAAATGTTATTCTTATTTAATTCTGTAACCTTTTCACTCGTCCTTAAAATCTTATGGAAAGATGAGTTCATTTCAGAAACAGTCCTATTTTCTTTTTATAAAGCAAGGTCTAGAGTCCAGTCATAATGATTTTGAATGCCAGCTTGGTATAAACCTTATAGATTAGCACAGGTTATTCAGCATTCCAGGAAACTGATCCAGGCCCAAATTGGAAACACATTATGTAACTGTATCTGGCAAGAGAAGAAATTAGATTTATTGATTAGGGTTTTTATCAAATAATACCTCACACGGAAGTGTGAAGCTGTCTATGGGACATGCCTGATTGCAATCACCGACCATTACAAAGGAATAAACTGGCTTAAGCACATTAAAGCATTTACAGGAGCAGTGTTAAAATAAAGGATGTCATAAATTGTGTGCTGCAGCACTTTTCAAACAGCCAGTCACCTCTGATGTGAACCTTACTGTATTTTAATTGTCTGAACTGTGCTGTTATCACAGTCTCCTTCTTTAAGAGCAAACTCAAGTTTAGCCTGAGGTCATTGGAATGCTTGATAATTTTTTAACACGCTTACCATTGCCTCAGCTTAAATAACCTACAGTCTGCCTCACCAGAAAATGCTAAAAACCCCTGCACGTTTGTCTAATAAGAGGTTTTCAAGCAGCCATTCCATGCAGAAACTTGTTTTTCCGTTAGCACATAAAGAAGGAACAAACCCTGGCTAATTACTGGTCAGCTACTGTTTTATGAAACCCATTTTACTGGATTTTGTTGAAAAAGTTATTCAGAAGCCCCCACCCTCTCCTCTTTGCACCCCACGCCATTCAGTCAGGTGGCAACCATGCTACTGGGTTGCACATATTCCTATTCCCAACCACAGGTGGAAATTTTTATTTTCTTAGGCAATTTTATTACTTTAGCGCATCCTAGCATTTCTGTATGAAAGATCTCAGCAATACTCCAGAAGTGCTATGCGTGTTAAAAAGGGTGTAAAGAAATGGCTATTTATACAAACACCTACAAGCAGGAGGATGATTGTTCCTCTCCAGCAAAAAAAGGTCAGCTGGCAACAAGTCTGCCTCTGCTGAAACTCAAGGGTGAGTCCAGTGCCCACGGGCAGCTCTAACCATCTTTCAGGTTTTCACAGTAATAAATCTGTTGTTGTCAGGTTGTTGGAGGATTTCACTGGTGCTGTAGCCACCACAGTTAGGGAAAAATGAGCTTGAGTACTCCTGGCCATGTTGCAGTCACACCTCCCCTGCAGGCACAGCCTGGCTTCAAGCAGCCTAATGGTTTGCAGTGCATGAGCTTGCACGAGCTGTGATTTTATGGAATATATTCTACTCTCAGTTGCCTTGGAGTATGTATGCCACAATTCATTTGATACTGTTGTGTTGCGTTACAAGCTCTCCTTGGCTGTGCTGTCCACCTGGGCCAAGAAAGAGGAGAACTTTCCGGCCTTATAAACCTCAGTGAGGTTTTGTGTTAAATATTGTAGCTGGTATTTCAAAAGTACTCACTTTTACTGCCTCGAGATTTCAGAGTGCATGTTGTAAGATTTACACTGTTTACCACTACTTACCGGTAACTGGATTGTTCCTATTGATAGGGGACCTAAGAATATATCAATACAAAAATAGAAAAACATATATTTATATATCACTATATACTAATTATACTTATAGAAAAATCAATAAATTATTATCATAAATAATAACGATAATACATTTCTTCAAGAAGGCAGGTCTGATATCTATATTTTAAAACCCAGAGTACCACATAAGGAAGTTGAGTAGTTTGTTGTTTATTCAGTGGATGAAGGCTTAGAAAACACCACAGCTGTTAAAAAGGAGTAATAATTTATTCAGTTACTGAAAAATAAATACAACACAAAAGAAATGCAGATTAATATTTGCATCTAATTAAAACTATCAGCTTTATTATACAGATGCATTAATATAAATCTGGAATAATTCTGTGTGTACTTTGTAGAGGTAGAATGCAGAATTGCGGTAGTTTTCATGAAAGCTTCTGTTGTACTACTGGTCTTTACTTTTATAAGAAAAAAAATATTAATATGAGTGTATGATCTTGACTGAGTACCAAAACTAAAATTGTTGCAATGAGTTATGGCATTTCATTTTGGAGCCAAGAGATTAAACATGGTTACTTATCAGTCACCCAGCAGCTTATTTAGTTTGTCACTCATCTGCACTGAACTCGGTAGTCCAAAATCAATATACTGCAGCTGCAGAATAAATACAATATATGCCCTTGGAAGAGGAAAGCATGTGGTATGTAAAATGATGATGGGTATGATGATCAAAGTAAAAATGAACAATAGATTTTTATTTTCTACTTTCCCATGGAGATTCTAATAAAGAGGAGTTAGCACTGTAAAATGGAAAGTACTTTCACCTGCACATGTCCATTCTTCACTTCTCTTACTACTGTTGCAAATATAAAAAATAGATTATGGAAACTTTTGGTTTTCTAAGAAAACTGTTCTTAGTTCTGTCCCAATAGGAATATTGTGTGAGTGCACACACTTCTGCACATATTTTATTACTACCGTATACACACGTATGTACAGACAGGCATATACCCACAGACACACATCCTCTATGTACACTGAGAAGGAAAGAAAAAATTTATAGGTATAAATTAAATTTTTACATGCTTATTTGACTAGTAAAAATACCAATTCTTCGTAGTGAGCTTTTTGTTAGATGAAATAAATGTTTAATTAAATGAAAGTATGCAAAGAAGTACTCATATCCAAAATGCCTTATGAAGATTATCTAATTAATCCCTACAATTTCTCCAGGTCCCTTTGTAATATTTCTCTATTAAGATGCTATTTACTCCCACTTCTAGCTAATTAATGCGAATGCAAAATAAGAACAGACCAGTCCCTCTGGTCACAGCGCATCTACCTGCCACAGCTCATTTTTCTGCTATCTATCATAATTTTTTATTTATAGATATGAGGTGTTTTTAAATCCACATGACTTTGGGCCATTTTATGAAAGGTGTTTAGATAACTAAAGATTCAGACAGGTGAGACTTCGAAAAGACTTTTTTCTGAGGTCAGAACCTGCTTTATAAACACATAAAAATGCAACATGTGAAGACAGCCTCTGTTCCAAGGAGCTCTAAAATCTCAGCTGACAAAATCTCAACTGACAAAATCTCATCACCTACTGTTTTTTTCAATTTAATATATTTTTGTCTCTTGTGTGTTCCTGTCATATATTTCCAAAACAATCTCTTCTTTCTCTCACCTCCCTTTGCCAATGTAAGTTCATCTGGCCAGCTACCTGCTCTTCTGCTCCCTGTTGCTGGCCTTTAATGTTCAAACACTTGCAAGTGACTGTCCTGCTATGATGCCAGACCAATTTAATTTTTGCAAAACTTCATGGCAATGCTCTGTTTGTACAATTAACCGCATGTAAACCTTTTCGTTTTCCCCTCTATAGTGATGTGCAATAAGGAATCATTGCAATAATTTAACAACACAGACTACTTAAAAAGAAAAAAAAGGAATGCTCTATAGTTAGCATAAAAAGTATTGGTCAAGAGGAGAAGCATTGAAAATGACCAATGAGAAACCTGTATAAAAAACTGAGCCTGTACCCACGGTGACTTTTACAGCTGACCCGGTCACTCAGACCCATCCTTTTGTACCTATAAGATAGCTTACACTATGAGTGAAAGCCAACTATATCACACAACTTATTTCTCTGGTGTAACTCCGAAGCACAAGCAGGCTAGCAAATTGCCTGTGGAGCTGCCTTTTACTTCACTGATGGTAAAACAATTCCATCATAATTCTCAGACATAAAAAAAAAAAAAATACTGAAGAAGACCAGTAAGAGGCAGGTAAATATGTGAATCAAACTTAAAAGCACGAAATAACAAAAGCATACTAAAGTTCTTCATGCTAGATTGCTGTGAGAAGACAGGGTTTTGCAGAAGAGAGGAGTTTAAAACCCCGGATCATGTTAAAAAAGAAAACTTGGAGCTCCGTCCTGTCCCCACCATCACTTCTCCCTGCTTGCCCCTGCTCCCCAGCCATAGCTGGTTTCCACCGGAGTCATTTCTCTGCAGCTCACACCACAGAGATGTCTCCTTCAAAGAGGTTGCAGAGAGTCCATCACACAAAAATGACTGTAGTTTCAGGCTTCATTAACCTTTTGTGGATTTACTGCTGATGGCCTGGTAGGCACTCGGCTTACCAAACCGCTTCATTTATGGGATGCTATACTAGCTAACACAATGAAATATGTTACCAGACCCGCCTCTTCACCCTAGGATGGAAGAATTAATAAAAGATAGGACAGATGCAAGTGATTCAGATAATCTTATGAAAATATTTATGGGGATTTTGATTCCTGAAAATAGTTTTTTGATGGCTTCGTGGGACCCTTCTGTTTTTTCTTCCTGCTCTTGAAATATGGTAGTGTTCAAAGCAACAGACATGACCTTAGGTGAACTATATGAAAAATATGTAAAGAAAAGCAGGTACACCAGGAAAAAATATAATGAAAGTGGCCTCAGAGCTTCTCCACCTCTCACCATTAGTTATCAGAACTGAACTGTCTGGCTACATAGAACTCTCTTGTGCTTGTTGCTTGCAACAACCTCAGCCTCACTTCATTGCTCGGTCCATTCCTTCCCTCCACTCTGCTGGAAGAGTTTTTGCAAGCTGTCAGCAGGAAAAAAAATACACACACAAAACAGAACAAAAACCAACTTCAGCTGCTTCCTAATGTTTAATTAACAAGGGACTGAGAATCAGGCCTCAGCACTTCTAGTTTGAGTGGGTGACCTGCCCAGTCACAGACGGTGGTCGCTGGAACGCAGAGATGCTCCGTCTGGATGTATCTCATAATAAGGCAGCTCCAGCCAGCCATCGGAAGTGCCGCCAAACACATGCTCACGTCAAAAATAGAAATTTGCCTGAGTAGTGTGTTGGCACCGCTTTGACAGGTATATGATTTATAAACTATTCCTCGAGGGGAAAAGGAAGGCAAATTGTTTGAACAAAAGTGTCGGTACTTTCATCACCCTCTTCCTTGGGCAGCGTTTTCTGACCCGTGGCTGTGTTCCAGAGCTCTCCCGTTCCGAAGGACTGCCGAGGAGCTTCTGCCTCCAAACAAAGCTGGGGGCTGCGTTCCTGGAAGTTAAATTATAACTATAACTTTGAAGAGAATTGAACT
>JAHREE010000215.1:3781805-3832107 GCA_033628505.1 Tringa tobata
CGTCTGCAGGACAAAAGATGCCATGTCGAGAAGAGCATCCATCTCCTGAAGAGCATCTATCTCCTGAGCTGTGGTCGAGGGAGAAATACTTGAAATGCTGATGCCTGCCAGGTCATGTGCAATGCGGCGCACTCTGGCCTCAGCAGCGGTACCCACTGCAGCATCAGCCTCTGATTTTTACGATATTTTCCTTCCCTACATTCACAGAAGGCCAAACTGTTCCCATTCTTAGCATTGCTCTGCCTATGTAGGCTATATGCATGCTGTTTTGCTAATCTGCATGAAAGTGCCCAGGTATGGAAGCAACCAGCAAGACATTTTATCTTTGAAGGGATCTCGAGGCCTTTTGAGTTTACTGTTGTTGCAGTCATTATTGTTTAGCATATCCTTGAAGGTTTGGTCTGAGGGACAGCTGGTGGGAATGCAATTTAGCTTGTTAAAATGCAGCAATTATTTAAATATACATCAAGCAGGAAAGCAGAGGCAGAGTGAGTTTCCTCTGTTAAAGTGTTACAATATGGGTCTTTCTGGGGGAAAGAAAAAAAAAACAAAAAAGAAAAAGAAAAAAAAAGAGGAAAGGAAAAAAAAAAAGGAGCAATACAGAAAGAAATTCAAGCACTTTCAGGCCTGGAAGCAAATTTTTGTATTGTTGTCTGCAGTTGTTCAGCTACAGCTTAAATCTAGTTTACTCTTAAAAGTTTTATGTGTGAGAATGAAATGAAGAAGAAACCACCCCCCTGTTTCTCAGGGGGTGACCGGCAAAACCTCCAGTGTAAACATAGATGCTCCTGTAATAGCGCTTACTCACTTGGGGAGGTCTCTTGCTGGTATAAACCTGATGTTTACCAGCATGGCTTGTCAGTACTATGTACTTGCAAACACTATTGCAATGGCAGCAAATCACATCGAGCACAGATGGAGCCTCGGAGTGACCTTTTTAGTTAAGAATTAGAAACGAGGATGCCACAAGCAGCAGGAATATCCCAGTGGATGAGTGCAGAGCGTGGTGCAAGGCAGTTATAGCCCAGTGATTTCTAATCCCAAAGTCACGCTCGACTGGCAAGGCTCAGTACAAGCACCCCAGGAAAAATTTTGGCTGTGACTCGTGCAGGGCTAGGCTGGAGGCTTCTGCACCTCTGCCCGCTACCCTGAGGCTGCAGAAAGAAGCCAGGACCGTGGCTGCGGTCTCCTGAGTTTATCAGCTCCAGGAGGCTGGAACTGGCAGCAGAGCGTCCGTAGGGGAGGAGAGCAGCCAGGGGAGGGTGGGCACAGGGAAACGTGAAACACTGCTATTTTTGTGAATGGGGTCCCCTAGGCACGGTAGAAAACGCGGCGCTTGGCCTCTCGCGGTCACACCGCTCACGCTGGAAGGATATGGACATGATTTCTTTCCCGAGTGCGACCTGTCTGCTCTAGTGGGATTAGAAAAGGTGTGGAAGGGGCTGCCTGGGCTCAGAAAGGCTAATACATCCCACCAGTGCCCACTGGGGCCTGTGCGCTGCCCTTGCCTGCTGGCCAGCTCAGACGGCAGTCCCTCCCCGAGCCCTTCCTGAAGGCCAGTAGCTCCGCTGGCTTCCTCTCGCTGGCCGGGAGCCAAATGCCACAATTTGGTTCAAAGTATCAAGGAAGACCTCCTATGGGGCTGGTTACTGAAACCCAGAAATATCACATTGTTGAGGGGAGAGGGCTCGCTGCTACCAGATCAGCAGCGTGTATCTGCTAACGCTGCACATTTCTGTGCATCAGGCATCATTGACATTTTATCCTCTGGTTTGTAATAACTCTTTCCATGCCACGGGCTCGCCACAATTGCTTCGCTAGCACCTCCCCTCAAAAAATCAAGTGCAAAAGGAAAGGCCTGCTTGTTAGAGCTGGTGGTCCCTTCCCGGTGCTGATGGCACCTCTGGCTGGTAAAGCGTTGCAATCTGCCGCTTCCCAACGGCGTTCCGGTTTAGTTACACCCCAAACGGCTCGCCACGAAGGGGTTAAGGCTCTAGCAGCCTTGCTCGGTGGATCAAATTCTTGCAAGAGCTGGGCTCTCCTTGCTTTGTTCTTTAGCGGGATGCATTCAGCAGGAGCAGCATTAACACTGTGGGATCTGTTGTCCTCCTGCCACCAGCGCCCTTCCTCTCCTCCCTCTGACTTCAAGGCAGCGGGGCTTCTGCCCGCTCCCCGTTTGCGTCTTGGAACAATCTCACCCTTTCTTTCACGTTGTCCCAGCAGCAGCAGCTCCACATCGGCAGGCTCTGCCCCTGCGGGGCCCCGGCTCGGGGACAGCAGCAGCCACCCCCACTTCTGCGCCGTCCGGCGGGACAGGGAGAATGTGCCTCCCCTGGTCACAGGGGAAGGAAGCCTGTGCTCGGCAAGAAATCCGAACAGATGCCACTTAGCTGGCTTGGAAATGGCTCTTCAGTTGCTTGCTATCGCCCGGGCGGCCTGGCCAAGCATCCAGAGCTCATCCCAAATCGCTCTCGTACCAGAGGCTTTGCCTTTTGTCATCTGTACGCACACACTGTTGGCATCTTTATTTAAATCCTCAGTCAAATATTACTCCCATTCCCTGGCACTGGGTCCTGCAGGCAGGGAATGGCCTGGAGCTGTGCCACCAGGCTCTGCCAGCCCTAGACCTGGATGGTCACATGCAGCTCCTCACCGAGGCTGTGCTCGCACCCACTCTAGCTTCTTGACACTTGAATTTCCTATTAAAACCACAACCTTGTTTACAGCTGTCAAAAGTTTTCTAATGCTTATTGCTCAGAACGTATTGCCTTGTGTGGAAATCTCCCTGCCTTATGGCATGTCCTTAAAAGTGCAAGAGTTAATGGTACCTTCGCACCCATGTCAGACATAGGGTGCTGTCTGCAGAGCAGCTATGGCTGAGCTGAGCTCTAGCTGGGAGTGGAAGGTGCCTGGGACATGTCCTGAGGCTTTGTGGGGTGTGGGCACGTGGCCGGGGTCTTGCAGGGGCTCCCTGGCTCCCCAGCCGTGGTGTGGCCACCAAAGGAGCATGGGGGTTAACACTCTCAAAAGCAAATAATTTAAAAAATTGAAATACGTTCAAGTAACCATCCAGCCAACCATCTGGGAGTGCTGCAGAGGGAAGTGGTTAAGGACTTAAAGCACATGGAGGTTTGCAAAGCTGCGGAGATTTGGGGAGCCAGAAAACAGAGTGCCCCATCTCTTAGGCCTACTCAATTTTCAAGAGCCTGTTCAGGCTCCCTGGTACCAAACCCCAAAGTGTTTTGAACTGCCACCTATGCTCTCTATCAGGCAGGGGACAAATGTGGAGTTTGGCAGGACTTTGCCCTGAACGAAGCCCTGAAGACAACATCTTGGGGACCCTGAGGCATCAGTTCAAAAGCCAGACATCTAAAATGTCTTCCAGCAGCAAAGCCCATTTGAAAGAAACAATATCACAATTGTGTCATCAACATTCATTTGAGTGTCCAAACCCATTTCCTTTGAGTGCTGTGGCATCCTTCCTATTAGCATTCATTTTCAGTCAACATTCTTGTGAGTCAAAAACTATTCATGGGTTGGTCAGTTTTAAGCAGATATTCGAGAGCATTACCTGGATGTGCATTCTGAACTGAAATTAAAATTGTTTGTCCCATGTGAGCCTGACAGAAGGACTTCATAGTGGCAAAGACTAGCAGTGTAGTCCACAACTTCTTTGACCAGCCAAACCCTCTATCCCTTCCACAAATGGCTTATCCAGGAGCTGAAGGTTATGAAGAACCAGCTGCAGAATTATCCGACAAATAATTCATAGGTCTGAGCAAGATTAATGACACACATCTCATCTATGTTTAAATTCATATCTGAATAAAGCTAAGGCATTACAACCGGATTCAAGTGGAAAACAACAATTCCACTTTAACAGGAAATTCCAAGGTTTCAGACAAAAACCTTCTAAACTTTTTCACAGCTTTCAGGAAAAAGACATGGTATTGTTACAGTGGCTCTCTAAATCAATGTCTTTAGGTGCATTTTTCAACAAAAACTGTCTTAAGGGGGGAAAAGAAGGACCCCTTATGTTTCAGCAAAACCAAAATCTTTCTTTAGTGTCTCAGAATGATCTAAACACAGTAGTGCAAACATCTCTTTTCTCACACCTTCCTGTAAGAAGCAGCCCAAGGCATCCTTCAGGCCCATCAGCTGAATATACCTCCTAGTCTCAGGGATGATCAGTTCTGCCCCCAGAAGGATGTGGCAGAAGCTCGGAGGGATCAGACACCACACCATACCTTTGTTTTGCTGTTTGCCTCTTTGCCTTACAGCTTTGTCTCCATTGGCTCTGCAGCATTTTTACCTCCTTTTTCATCAGTTGCTCTTGATGAATTTAAGATTCTCTATCATACAGACTACGGATTTAGAACAAATAACCCTTTCATTTAGTTAATACCAGCAGCATAGCTATAAAGCTGTAACAGTTTACGACTTTCAGGACATAACCTGCAACCACAGACAATACAAATTATATTACACTGTGTTTTATTGCTCTTTGAGGCCCACTAAGAGGCTCAGTGCTGTTTCATAGTCCAGAGTAGCAGCTCTTTATTCTTTTTAACACAGAGCTGAAAAATACTTTAATTCTCTTACAAAATGGTGTGTTTGGTTTTTGCGAGTCTGCCCTCAAAACTACATGCAGTTCACTTACTGCAGAATGCAAACAGCACTTTCCATACAATGAAAGGAAAGAGTACGCATGCACAGAGAGAAATGCCTTCTTCTGCATGCACTGCTCTCTGCACAAAGAGGAGCTCCATTTTGAAAAAAAAAAAAAAAAAGAAGCAACCAAACAAACCACACTCTGATAATCATTTGCAAAGACATGATATCTGAGAAGGGAAAAACCCTCAGAAATTGCAATTCCTCCCTAAAATGCCCCTTGTTTATTCAGGCTGTGTATTGAGATGCTGAAGGAATCACAAACGCTGCTGGCACAGCTTCTTAATCCTGCCTCTTCTTCTCTTGGCCTAAGAGTGGGCGCGGGGAGGAACAGAAAGGAGTAGCCATGTTTTCTTTAAATGGAGGGTCTAAATAAAAAATGAAGGTGATAGAGCTTCAGGAATTGCAAAGGACCGGAGGGAGCGGGCGAGCACAAACCAGCCCTGCCTTTTAAAACATGGAAAGGCCATGTACTTTTTTTTTTTTTTTCCTGCTGCACCTGCTGCCTGCGCAGCGTTGTATTATTGAAGAGGGCTGCAGTCCGATCTGCATATCAAATAGCTGATTTGTAGATGAGGTCATTCATTTTGTGGTCGTATGTTTGCTGTGGTGGGGATGGGCTGTTGCCTAGCAGTAGGCCACAAAGTCCCAGCAGGTTTCTTGAGTCAGCAGCCATCCTCCGCTCCCCTCACCACTCCCCTTCCCCTCGTTGCCAATTCAAATCCAGTCTTGACCTTAATAAATAAAACTCCGAGACGTTCGACTCGCTTCTAAGTTCAAAGCGCGGGTGATGTGCGGTGAATTGACAGCTTCCTTTGATGATTCATTGGTTTGGTGCCTCGATAAGCAAAATACAGGTCCAGAACCCTTGGTACCACGTGAATGGAGGGATGACAGATAGCGCCTGGCTGCAAAAACACCCTCCGAGAGGCTGGGGCTGCCTTGGTGCCGGGGTATGCTGCTCTGCTGGTAAAACATGGAAGAGGGGATTAAAAGATCAGCACCACATTTATTTAAGTATTTAAACACGTCAGAAGCGGTTTTGTAAAATTTAAGCTAGTTTTCGTGTATGACTCTCAGGGAATCAATTATGCCTTTCCTGTTAATTTTGACAGCCACTTCACAGTGGGCAATGCTCATTTGAAACACTTTTTAAGAGGTATTTTCTTCTTTCAAAAGCAGCTAAATCTACTTACTTGTGAAGTACAGCACATCAAGCTGGTGAAAACAGAAAAAGAAATCAGTCACCGTTTCAAATTAAAAAAAGAGGAAAAAAAAAACAGGGAAAAGAAGATGAAAACACTGTAGTACAAAGCTGCCTTTAGAAACTGCAATACATATATGTTGTCACCCATTGGTGTCTGATAAGTTGGCAGAAACTGCAGTTTAAGTGCTTTTATTTTAGGAGTGATCTGCTGACAAAAGACACATGTGCAAACCATGCCATTTAGATGAAGGAGTCATATTCACTTTTTGCAAAGTACAATTTATTTATTTTTTCCAGATTATAATGTTTTCTAGGAAGAAAGGAGTACAAAGACCCCTCAGCCCTAAAACAAAACCAAACATCTCAGCACAAATTGGAGCCTTGATAGCTCAAAGCAAAAGCCTCACAAACATCTATTAGAAGCAGGAAATGTCTAATGGAAAACTTACAAACATCTGATACATGAAAGGGAAGGCACAAAACAGGAAAGCAGAGGCATGAACAGCTAATTGCTGTAGATTCCTCACAACATTTGCTGAAACACAGCAAGACACATCAGCCAGCTCCACAGCACTGGGGTATACAACCACCATTAAAGTATTACTAAGAACACTTAGAAAATGAGGGCTTAAAAAAATTCTAATACTTTGGACAAAATGAAGTTGATTCTGCTTGTGACAGAGTTTACAAGGATGCTTTGAAGGTGGCCAGAGGCATCCTGGCATGCTGCTTCTCAGCTAATCCCTGTTATGAAAGCTTGCAAAGAGAATTATTTTAAAAAGAACGCTTACTATTCACACCAAAACCTAGGTATACAAGCAAGCTCTGTGTCTTGCCAGTTATTGCGTATATATCCAGACTCGGAGCTGAAACTTGCATTTAGTTTTGACAAGCTCTGGTCCATCTAAGGAAAATGTGAAGTTTTGAGCAACCGCAATGCATTGTGCTGGAGCGTGGACATGCAGCAACTACACAGAACCTATTCTGGCCCCTTGTAAATGCTTGCTGCTTGTCTGATTTGAATAAAGTTATGCCTGCTACTGTCAGAACTGAATTTGGCTCATGGTCTTCATGCAAATTGCCGCTTGCCTGAATGTGTGCACCATATTAAGAATGCAAATATGTTTGGACTAGATGATTGTTCCTTTATTTGCTGTACACCCTAATTCACAAGGAGCTGAATCAGGGTAGATTTGGTGCGTGCAAGAAGGCAGACCCAGACAAAAATACATGAAACTGTTTGCAAATAAGTTAATTATGTCAATAGATCTGATCTTAATAGCCACCCTTTCTGATGTTATATATATGGTTTCCTGGACATTGCCAACAGAAAAAAAAAAAAAAAAAAAGAAAACACATTTGAAAAAAAAATAGTCTTCAGGACATGAAATGAAGTATCTTTTTCCGCACATACCCCAAACGAGATTACATCCTGGATTCCAGAATTTCCTACCTCCAGTGCTTTGAGCTCTGAAGGCCAGAATGTACCATTTTATCTTTGTCTGAATTTCAACCCACAGACGTTCTGTGAAGTTAATCGTTTGTATTTTTCTATTGGAAAGGCATCCAATGTTGAGCTGAAGACATCTGGAAATCTAAAAAACAATCCCTCCTTTATAATTTGTTCAAATGAGTGATAACCATACCCATTAAAAATGTATATCCTATTTCTCATTTGAATTTCTATGATATATTTTTTCATTCCTTCTCACTTCCAGCTGTTATTCTGGAACTTTGCCAACCTTCTGTGAGGCACTTGGAAAACGAATTAAAAATTAACATCTGAGAAAAGAGAAATAAAAAGCCCCAACAAAGTAACATTTCTAGATTTCAGAAATAAAACAAAACTTTAACTACAAAATTAATTCGGTAAAATTTTAAATTTTTTGTTTGCTGTCAATTTTTCTTGTTCACGTTTTACAAAATATTTTAAATTAATTAGAAGGGAAGGTCCTGAAAATTAATGATACCCTGCTTCCTAAGGAAAAACAGAACAAACCCAAGGAAACAAACAAAATCTTTTTGGGCATATTTTCAGAGCACGCTATTCTTTCCTGTGGGAAAATTCACACATTCCTTACACCGAGATATTAAGTTTGAACTTTCAGTCATTTAATTAGTTCCCAATTCAACAAAGCGTTTAAGCATGTTTTCGAAGCACAAAGCACTTAAGCACATTCTTATTCGGTCCCTGAATAGGGGCGGAGTGCTGAATCACACTGGAAGCTCTCACGGCGGAGCCCAGGGCAGGCTGGTAGGCCACAAAGCCTGCAGGCTTCTCTCTGGTTTTATTCCCCAGCAAGAAGGGGTATGGCAGTGATTACATCACGCCAAGAATTAAAGCCAGGCCTAGTCTGAAAACCCGAAACTTTTTTTTGCAGTCCTATAGAATGTCGCAAATTTATAATACGAAATTGGAAACATACGTCTGCCATAAGGAAAAAAAAAAAAAAAGGGTATTCCACTGGGGATTTATATTTGCTCATTTTTGGCTAGTATAAATTTGAATAAGTGTACAAATGGTAAATAATAATCTGATAAAGCCCTACGTTATAACTGCGCAACTAGACTTTCGCTGTGTTTTGGATATATGGGATATGAAAATGTAGGTAAACATAATTACATACACAACCAAACAGAAAAGTACACAGTTTAGGCTTCCAAAATCTTCAGCTGCAAAGTACCTGAGGGATACATGCTCCCACAAATATATACACTCACCCACACGGATACAGCACACATGTGGATTGCAACAGTGTCTTGGAGAATCCAGTAAAAAGACGACGCTACATATCAAACAGATATAAAAAATAAATTTTCAGGTTAATTAACAATAAGATTATCTTCTCAGTAATATTTTCTCTCTATCTTTTACATTTAAGTTTGTACCAAGAAGTCTGTTATTTCAAACTGTGTTTTCCCTTTTTCCTTTGACCCCAGGGTGTTCAGCAATATTTTAAACTTTACATTGTATGTTAAAATCGTAATATTGCAATTTCTGATTATTTCAAATGAGATTTGTGTCTAAAATAAGCTTGTTTGAAATTTAAACATTCAGCCTTTTGCTTCCAAGACTCCCTGTGATATCAGTGAGGAATGTAGGCTTGAGCCCATTTCTGGGTAGCCTTTTCAACAAATACCTTTAGCAATCCCAGAGGTAGCAGTCAGTTCTCTATAGAGATAAGCACTTAGCAAATGAAGAAAGCAAAGAATTAATGTGATTCCTAAGAATTTGGGACCTGCCTCCTCGCCACAATGCCATGCTGGTTTACAAAATTTTCAACTGGGCTGCTTAGTTTTACGTTCGCTTTGCACGTGGCAATTCTTTAATTGTATTCCTTTGTCTTGTGTCTTTGTAAAGCTTCAAGGTTTGCCAATCTGATTTACTTTCTACATATTGTTTCCAGCTCTGCAGAGCCAAATTCTGAAAAGATTATACTCATCATATCAGGTAATGTTCAGACTGAGCAAAAATATAAGGAAGTGGGTAAACACTACTCTATATTTTCTATTTCACTTACAAATAATTTTCTACAGTGGCATTAAATATATATATATATAAAAACACTGTTTGCAACTTAAAAAAGGGATTTGTATTGCAACAAAGTTGAAAATGTCTGTTTACCCATTTTGAAATTCTCTGGTTATTTTAATAAAATGGCGATACATTTTATTTTTTTTTTTTAAAGAAAAACGTCTCAGAAGGTTGAGAAATTCTACTGCCAAAGGGCTTTAAGCAGGGAAAAAAGAATCCCTGTATGCTTCACCTTTGTAGGGCTGGTAAAGCCTGAGGAAGGGGGAATTGTGCTTACGCAGAGGAGGACGCCCATCATGCATTCGCTAGCCTGGAGATGTCAGCCATTTTTCTGCAGGCTCTCCCCAAGCGCAGGCTGGAGCTGCCCTCGCTCCACCATCTCAGCCCAGCTGCTCCTCTCCTCTCCTCTCCTCTCCTTGCCCCGAGAGTGCCTCCACTCACACAAACATCCTCTGCCTTACTACCGGCATAGCCAAAAATGTTTTCTTTAGGAGAGAAACAAATGAGGAATGGGGACAAAAAGAAAAAAATAATATAAAAAATTTAAATAATAAAAAAAAGAATAATCATATTTTCCAAACAAGACAAAGAAATGTGAGGCTCGTCCTGCCTGCCTTGCTGGAGAGAGCTGCTCTGCATTCAGGGGTTAGCCTGGGTGGAGAATGATGCTGTTGTCTCACAAAGGACTCATGTTGAGCTGAATCTTTGATTACAGGACAAGTGCCTGCATTAGGCCCCTCATTGCGCTCACATTCTGCTCCTGCCATTTGTACAAAATTTCTGAGTGATCTCTTTGTGAATATGGACCCCAACTGAATCAAAGATGAGCTCCTTTCCCTCCCCCCACTTATTTTCCTGCAAGCACCCCATTTCTCTTTCCCTGCTCCTCCTCTCTCTGATCCCTCTCTCCCTTTCTGCTTTCAGACCCTTCATCAGGTTAGGAAAAGGCACTGCTATGGATCTAAAAAAAATAAGCTGATGAATGGTAAACCCTGGAAATAGAGGTATGGGTGGCTTTTTGGTGTCTTTTAAAACTTCCTTCTCAAATTCTGTCATGTTTCCTACACGAACGGTGCATAACCTCATGCTTTTCTTAATAGGATTTATGCTTGTCGCCGCTCTGTATACCCTGCCACGCTAGATAGAGGACTCCAGAGCTGCTGCTGTAACCATGGCCACTCCTAATTCTCAACTCTTGGCAAATTTCTCCCAGTGTTAAAGGCAACGTGAGCGAAAGATGCGCCAGCAGATGCACAAACATGATAGCCCTGCATCTCTCTGAGTAAACGACCTTCTGCCTAAAACCTGCTGAATTCGTAGGTATTATCTGAGAACGCTCTTTTAGCAAAATCACCTAACTGTCATCATCTGCGATGTGGAAAACAAAGCAAATATATAATCAACCTAGATTAAAACCCAGCTTCAGTCAAATGTCACGCGGGCCTCACGCAGGCTCTGGAAGCTGGATTTTTTATGCATCTGCCCAAATTGAAAAGGTTATTTCTCTGTCTTCAGGATGACTCTTGAGCTGAAGGCAGAGCGGAGGGATGCTGCCCTGAAAGAAGGGGAGTTGCTAGGAGATAAGTCCAAGATTTCAGACAGCATTGGTCGGAGTTATCTCTAATTGACAGCTGCTTACCCTAAGGGTCTAATTCTAACCTTGAGACCAAAACCATAATGAGAGGGCAGCTTTCCTTCACCCCTGTTTTCTAGCCAGGGCAAGGAGATTACTGCGGGCCTGTTCTTCTCTGGTTTTTGTTATGCATCTTTTCGTGGGGCAGCCCTGTGAGACTCAGAGCCTGCTGTGCTTTCTGAGGCTATAGTTTGCATCAGTGAGCCCTGTCTGATTCATACCACCTGAATAAACTTGCTCTTACAGTTAAGATGGTCTCACTTTTTCTTTTTTTTTTTTTTTTTTTGAAAGGGGGAAGGGTGCAAAGAAATTCTCTTCAACATAAAATGATTTAAAGACTTATTTTTTTAAGCAGATATTTTAGAGTAAGGTCTATGGTTAACCCTTTTTCAGGGGGCCTTAGACTGTGACTGTTTAGTTTTAAATCAAGTCCATGCTGTTAGCAAGTTGCTGTTATTTAGGACTCAAAACTAAACAAAGAGAAACATTCAAAGAAAAGCGATTAACAGACCCAGGAAAATAAAGTGGAGTAGGATTATTTTTTTTCCTCCTCTTTTTCTTAAACTGACTAGTCTTGCTAGGATGTTGATTTATGAAGAAAAATCTTTTGGAAAACTTTGACTTGTATTTTGATCAGAACTTTCCTGTAAACAGTAGAAGAATATGGTAGAGCCCTGAGTCAAATTTTGTTTTTAGTTGTACTGATGTAAATCTGGCCTTCTTCCTCTGAACTCACTGGAGCTACTCTGGATTTATATTGGGGTGGCTGAAAGCTTAAGTTGGCTGAATATTTCCTGGGGGACAATTAAGAATAGGGAACGCAGTCATGTTTAGAAACCCAGAGAAAAACAGGAAAAAAAATAAAAGGGAAAAGAAAAAGAAAAGGGAAAAAAATCCCAGGAACCATTTTTAGAAAATAATCCCATGAATTCTTGAATCTCAGACACTTTCACCTCTAACAATAAAAGTGTCTTGTTCTGCAAATTTTTTTAAGCAGGTAAGATTAACTAAAAATTTATATCTTAAGCCGTATTCAAAATCTGCATCTTTTGCAGCGCTCATCTTTCTGAGAGAGAACACAAGCAGGAACCAGTTTGTAAATGTGAGGTTGCTGTGGGAATTGCCTCTGACAGACACTATGGGGCTGAAACGCCTGTGATTGCAGCCATTTCCCCTCACTCTGCATAAGAGCAGGTAACCAAGGGGTAGCAGAAAGGAACCGCAGCTCCACAGTGTCTTTCCTGGCAGGGGGACAGCATAGTCCCAGCCCCTTCATCCTCAGCCTCCAAAGCCTGCCAATTCTGGATGATGTTTTGAGCATGTAAATACCTACCCTTGAGAAATGCGCTGAGATTACGAACTTGTCCCACAAAGGCTGACTGCTAGCACTGATGTTTTCAAAGTTAGCAGTGTGATTGCTTCGATTGCATTACGGTATTCTTATTCTGGAAGCAGAGTCCACTGGGCAAATTAATTTCTGAAGGAATAGCTGAATGCCTGCCTGGCAAAGTGGATAATGAGCGTATCGCCAGTGAGTCAGAGGGGAGTCAGCAAGGGAGGCTGGACAGTGATAAAACGGCAGAGAGGGAAGCTCAGACCTTGGCATCACTCTCATCTCTGCTCTTGAGGGAGTGTATAAAAAAGACAACATCCAAAGCCCTTAGAAAAATAGCCTTAATGAGTCCCATAGAATGAACCCATAGAAAGGGCTCTGTGGAGGCTGGAGGAATTTGAAAGTGCAGAGAAAACCAGCCCAGCAGTGCATACATGCATATCCATAGCTGCTGGAAACCAGAGAATCTCATCTTCAGCTTCATTTTTTGCTGTTTAAGTTATTAGCTGTATTTTCCTAATATACTGAGTCCTCTTATGTACTGCATATGACTCCTAGAATTTTGTATCATTTAAATGGAATTTCTATATCCTTAAGGCTTCAAATAAAACTAAAAACATGGTTCAGTGACATATTTCTAATAATGTCTATTTCTATAGCAATTTCACTTCTCATTTAATGTTGCATGTATTTGAAAACTAATGTTTGTACCAATGTTTGATGTGCAATTCAAATTTGTGCAGAAACTGCTGCAAGAATACTTGCAAGGTTCGTTCTGTTTCTCTGAAGATCAACTCTCTTTTCTTAGCACTGTCTTGGTAAAGTTACCTAAAATATTTGTTTCTCCATCTGGAACAATGAAAATAATGAAAATGAGCTGCTCCCATGAAAAACTGTCATCTTCACAGCAGAAAGCAAAAAAAGCAACAGCACAGAAAAAGAAACATGGTCTTCACAGCTTCCAAAACTGTGATATAAAATTAGGAGAACTATCACGTAATTTCACAGGGACATAAAGGGGCGTAAGGCACCAACGCTCTCTGCATGGGTTGCTATAATAGAACTCTGCACCTGAGTTAGGAAATCTTCCTTAATTTTTATCTGGCTGTGCACTTCGCTTTCCTGGCCAGGACAGCCGGTCAACCTCAGGGAAAGAGAGAGAAGATGCTCTGTGAATCAGGCTTGTGAAAGCTGCTGAACTCAGGAATAAGAGGAGAGAAATGAAATATCTCATGAGTCTGAGACCACATCCCAATTCTCTGAGTCTCTGGCACGCAGGCATTTTCACCAAGGTGGTGCCAGGACAGGGTTGTACTAGAGGTTTGGTACTGGTGAGGTACCCCTGTACAGCCCCTCGTCTGTAAGCTTCTGATGGTCTTGTTAATTCTTTTTCATGGCTCTCTAGCAAAAAAATTCAAAACCAACAGCTGTATTTAAAAGAGAAAAAATAAAAACAGTCAGAGAGGTTTTGATTCTGTCCCCACTGAAACCAGTGAGACTGCTACAAGGTCCCAGTTTAGAGCTGTGGGGGTACCCTATGTACCACAGTTTCAGTGGGTACACAGAAACCATCTGTTGCAATACCTGGTCACCGATGCAAGACTTTTTCACTTATAATAAAGGAAGACTTTAACAAACTCCCAGGAATAAATCTGTGTATGTTCAAACCAGGATGCATATATGCTCTTATACATGGCATCAAGCTATACGATAAGTAAAAATTTCCCCTTGTACAAGTTTACAGATATCTAACATCTTTACCTATTCCTTCCAAAGCCATTTCTACATATGATACACAACAGAACAAAATAAAGAAGTCTACAAGTCCTGGCACCAGGACCAGCATTCCTTTGATAATTAGCAAAACTAAATCTGGCCACAGAACATAATGATGTTTCTCTCATCTTCAGTAGTGACTAAAATATTTAAATACAATTTTCCTTACATGGTATTCTAAAACTTTTTCTCCAAACGCAGACAATTTTTTTGTTCGATCGGTCACTGAAAAACAATTTATGACTTTCACAGTATTCTGTATATTGTTATATTTACTCTTTTTATTTTTCCCTCCAGTTCCTAGAAGTCCTCCTTGATGTGCAACAGTGTGTTTTGAAAATCAACATCTTGCTTCCTGCCAGAGCCAGTAGATATGCCAGCCAGTATTAGCTGGTTTCTGATTTTTTTCTCTTTGTGCTAGGAGGGGAAAAAAAGAAGTAAAAAAATTTGCTGACTTTAGATCTTAGCCTATCAGATGAAGACTTACTGGTGCATTAGAGGCCTATTCAAAACAGGGCTTTTCTTGCAACAGGAGCCCCTAACAATTGGTAATGAGGACAGATTCCAAATTGTTTGTGAGCAGCTGCTTAGTAGGTAAGAGCTTGTTTGGATTCAATTGAACAGTGTTTTTAGAAGCAGTTACTGACCCCTGACCCTTCCTACAGACTGGGTTGATGGGATTAGGGAAAGCTAGCGTTCAGCTTACACTTGGCTATAACAAGCTGGCAAGAGATAACATACTTTTTAATTATCAAGTTACACCTCTGCCAAAGTTTGTCTGCGAATTTACAGAATGGGTCAATGAACTATAAGAAATCAAGCTAGGCTATGTGATAATAGTTACATAAGAAAACAGACTTGGAGACATAATTAATAAATTTATGCAATTTTCTTTTTTTTTTTCCTTTGCAAATATTTCGGATTTTCAAATCTTATTCTATATGCCTTTTGTACACATTGTAAAGGCATGTGTTGCATGTGGTATTTATGCCAATGCACCTTATAAAGTCAAAAAAGTCCTGAATTACTTCTAAGAGTCACCAAAAAGGTGATCAAGGGAAAAAACACCCATGCAATACATGAGATTTAAATTGAAACAAAGAGCAGAGTAACATTAAAATTTGAAGCTTGATTTATTCTACCACTCTGAGACTGGAGTAATATAAAAATACTTGCTATTGGCTAGAAGCCAATTTGCCTAGCAGTCTACAACCATAAGAAAAGGAAACAATTGTGGCATTATTTACCTGGAACAATTAAAGATAATTTTTGACATAATAATAAAAAAATCTTCAAAGGCCCTAGGGATTTTGTGTCTTAATTTTAATTAATTAAAACAAAACCAAAATTATAAAGCTTAATTGTTTTAAATGATTCTTTCTCTGTTTTCTTCCAAGGCTGAAGTGTGAAAAATTCTCCAGTTCAAGCTATTTAAGGCCAGTAGCTTTCTGTTAGAGCATTCGGTTCTGGGAAATTCTTGGTACAATAACCAAAAAATTTATGCGCACCCAGACTGATCCTTTAATGGGTTACAGAACTTATTGATAAAATAAAGCATAGTGAGCAGTGCCGCTTGGTAAGCAGTATAGATATGTTGAAAGCCACAACATGAGTAGGAAGCTTGGGTGGATTTGCCAAGGGGGCTTGGAGCGCTGGAGCTCTGCTCTCCATTCCTGAAGGCCACCACAGACCCAGCAAGTTTCTCTGTATCACTTGGGATTTCTCATACTTGTTCTTTAAAATCTCTTTTATATCAGGGAATAAGGGTCTCAAGCCCAGGTTTCATTTCTAGTACACCAAATTTCCTGTCCGAGCTGGAGCAGGTCTGATCATCTGTTTAAAACAGAGAAGTTGTCTAGGATTGAAGAGCATCTTTGGACTGGGAGAGACACGCCACATCCTTGAGTCAGGACTTTATCATGGCAGTTACCACATACCACTGTTTCATGAAGTGTCCACCTGCCATCTCAGAAATAGCTGCACGTTTTCTTTCCTCTACCCCTATCAGAATTTGGCTTCTGAATCTCAGTGCTGCAATGGTCAGAGAGCTTTTAATTTCCATCCTGAAGCTATTAACGGCTAGTCTATACTCATTAGTTCCTTTGCCAGTAATGTCTTTTAGTTTGAATAGTGCCTTCTCTTCCCAGCTGTTTACATCCCTGACATGTTTATACATGGCAATCACTTCTTGCCTTAAACTTTGTTTCACTAGGGTAAATAAGCCAAAATTTTAGGCTCTTTCGACATAGCTACTTCTCCGTCTTCCTGATTTTCCCATAGCCAGTTTCAGCCTGTTTCTATTTAAATTTTTCATTTGTGATGTAAGTATCCAGAATTGTATGCAGTGTTTTGGAGGGCACCTCCAATGTCTGCTGCTGTGTAAATACTTTGGCCTATACATCCCAAGACTACATCTGCTAGGCTGCCTCCCTGCTGGTCTCCCAGGTCTTTGTCCCCTTGGTTATTTAAAAATGGTCTCCCAGATTATAAAAGCAATGTAGCTATTGAATTTTGCACTATTGAATTTCATCCTATTTCTATTACTTCAGTCTTCAAGGTCACTTTGTTTTTCCTGCATAATAATCTAATAACGTATTGACAGTGCAAGTGGAGGACACAGGAGCAAAGTGTAGCAAGAGAGGAGGTGTGTGCAGAGACCAGCTTTAGTCTATTGAGGTTAGTCTTCCCTGGCTGCCTCTGTGGCCAAGGGAAGGAGAATAACTTATCTAGAAAGTGAGTTGGAGCAAGAGCCTCATTACCTGTTTTTGTCAGTGTCAGGTTGACGGTTGGACTAGATGATCCGAAAGGTCCTTTCCAGCCTAGGCAATTCCATGATTCTGTGATTCTATGAATTGCACTTGGTGGAATTCATACATCATTTGCCATAGGAAGATGCCAGAGAAAGTAGTTCCACTGGAGTTAAGTCAAACTTTGTGAATACCCACAATGTCTCTTTAATTTACTTTCTTTACCAGTATGTGCTTATTGTTGTTTCTTAGTCGTTCTGCAAATATTAAACAGGATTAATCCCGACACACACACTTTAGGTGATTCTTCACTAGCCTTCCTGTTTTTGCAGTGGTAGCGTACTGGTTGCTGTGCTGAAGTTCACATTACCCATTTAAAAAAAGTTCCAAACAGGCATTAGTATTTAGTATGGCATAATTTTTCTATGACAAAACCATACTATATGGCCTTTGAAGTCCTCAGGTCTAATTTCACTGAAATTTGCACTGCTGGGGTCAGGCTAAAGCACCCTGTAGGTGCTAGGATGGCTGTTTTTAATACACTGCATTTGTGTAGTCCCATTATGTGGACTGCCACCAGGTTGATAGGTTTATTCCAGCCAATTGCTATGGGAATTTGGGTTTCATGCACCTATTCTTCCAAATTTGTGAGACTGCAGGTTATCTGAGTAACCTTGATTTGAGTTTAATAAACTATTTGGGTATAATGTTCACTTTGGTTGCTGTCTCCTTTTCTATTTGCTTCCTAGTGTGTAATCCTGTGTTCAAAAACATGAGTCATATTGAAAGTTAAAACAATGTTTGGATTTTTTGGGCCAAATATAAACTAACCCAATCAAATGTGGAGTTTTCATGTATATCTCATGCTCACTGCAAAGACTTTCAAGTTCCTGCCTTTTTCTCCACTAAGCACATGAAGAAAACTTTAACTATTTAGTCTGATTTCCTTTATGAAGTCAGATTCAGTTTGACTTTTAGCAAGTCCCACTTTTGCCAAGACTCACTTTAGACCTGCATTTCTTGACTTCGAAGTCATAGTTTTCTTTGGTGATCAGTCCTTTTTTCCATTCCTTGTAGGCTCCCCACTTATGCTTAATGTCATTTTCAAGATGGTTCCTCTTCCAGTTAGGTCTGGAAAGTTCCCATACAACATTTGTTTTTTTCTCCTTGCCTGGCATACAGATTCCAGATAGCTTTAGCAGGTTTGACACGGAGACACTCCAGGCTGCCTCCAAAATCAAATCCCTGAGTTCCTTAGTTCAGTCGGCCTCCCTAAATAGTTACCTTGGGTTGCATCCAAACTCAGCAGCTTGCTCACCCGGCGCAGAGCCTGCAGTCCCAGTTGCTCGATCCCGAGATAGGGCACGGTGTCAGAGCGAGGTGCCTCTCCCTCCTGACTCATGTGCCCAGATTTCCTTCTCATCCAAGTCTAAGTTCAACAAGGAAAGGGAGGAAGCGTGTGCCAAGGTTTTGCCCTCATACGCTTGGGAGGTGGCCAAGGCCTATTTCCAGATTCGGGAGCTCAGAAGTACTCCTGGCTGTCGTTAGTTTAGATGAAGTTCCGTCTTTTTGAAATGAGGAACTTTAATGAGTTTTAACTGCATTCTATTTTTTCAGTTAAAAGAAATCAAATTCTGCACACTGAAGGCACTGTTAGTTAACAGCAATACTTCTTCAGATGGATGTATCAATACTGTCTGAGCCAGTAGTACTCTTTTTATCCTCACAACAGAATAATTCTCTGCTGTATGCATCTTTGCAATGACAGCATAATAATCTTTATTAACGTCTAGATTTTATTCTGGGATCAATAACACACTCCTATCAATTTCCCAATATTCCCAGAATTTATTTCATCCTATCTCCCACATGTGATTTTATCCAAACAAGAATTGTTTCACCTCACTGTCTCTCCTTTCTTTACACATTAAGGATATGCATTTCTGGAGAACCGCTTTCATTTGGATGTTATCTTTTGTCAGCATATTATGCTTACCAGTAGAGTCATCCCTACTGAAGTTTCATTCAGTGCTTCAAAAATTCAAGTTCCTCCACGTTGTTGCCCAGGTTTCTCCATTAGAGTAAGAGCATCTAAGCTACTGCACCTAATTCCACATCTAAACTGGACTCAGCACAGGTCTTCTACTAACTGTACCCAGCTGCTCATAGTGACATTAACCTTTCCCCTGACTAAAGGGTGCAGACCTCCACTGCTGTGTGGGTAACATGTAGGAAATAGTGTTCCTGCACCTCATGAAGAGGATTCTCACTCTGAATTCCTTTACTGTTGTGAGGTGTCGAGAGTCTGCAGAAACACTTACTTACAAAAAATCCACCTTCTAAGGCCAGCCATGGCCTAATGAAGAAATAATTTTGCATCAGATTGACAGATCTTATTTCTTATTCAGAAGTTTTAGCAAATACACAGTGTTGTATCTTCAAATTTAACAAGTCAAATTTTAAACAATGTCTGTTGTACTGAAATAACTGAGGATTTCTGCAGTAGTACAGTTTCTGCGACTCCAGGTTTGCTTTATGAAGTTTTGTATGAATTAAAATCATTGTCTCAATTCTACATCTCTATATTGATGTACATACAAAGCCACACACATACATAAACATACACATGTTAGGGGAAACTGTAGTTGCACCATCTCCGCTCACTACTGGGCTAGTGATAACATGTGCTCTCAAAAGACACAATGGTGATTTTAATTCAGTTAAATTGTACAAAGGAAATAATGTGGATGTTTCATTTTAGCTTTATACATGTGCATGTACACTTGAGTATGTGAGCGAGATTAGAGGGAAAGAAAGCGACTGCTGGAAACACGGTGTGAAAGTGGTCCAGTGTTAACGCTCCAGATTAAAATAGCAAGGAAGAGCCCTGTGACTGCTAATTAAAATAGATATGTAACTTCCCAAAATATTTGATAAAAAATTAATATTAATTACCAAAGTTTCCACAGGAAGGAAGTAGCAGCATATTAAAATTATCTTTAGTTTATTATGATTTCTTTCAAGACAAATTAAGAATATCTAGTTTTAGATATTATAGGAATGTTTTATGTTCTGGGGTTGTTTTCTCCCCTTCTCAGCCATATGGATTTAAGACAAAATAGTCATATCCATAGGAAACATAACTTCTATCTATAAAAGGTATGAAAGAATTATAAAATAAATCTTAAACTATGTAGTGACATAACAACACATTTTGAAATTTGCAGATCTATACATAGAGGGGCATATTTTATTAGATGCATAGCTTATTTGCAAAAAAAAATATGGTTTTGGAGGTAATAAAATTATGCATGAGATTGAGCCATTAGTTTGTTTGAATTGTTTCTAACTTTTGAAAAATCAAACATTTTTACCCCTTAAATTTGTGTGAACATAGATTTCTACTGCAGTTTAAAACCCCTAAAATGAATTTAAATATTTTTGGGGGTTATCTAACACTGTCTAAACAAGTTTATGCACATTTCAGTTATATTAAAAATACATCTGTTTTTCTCTTAAAGTTACCTTTTTTTTTTCTTAGGTAATTAGGGAAAAAGTATGTTAGAGGTTGTGTGAAGTTTTTCATATATGCCAAGAAATGGAAAAAAAAAATCTATTTATTTGCACTAGTGTATTTACAGCTTGATAAAAAATCTCCAAAGACTGTTTATGTAGAAATTTTCTAGAGATTTTGTGTTAGTGCAGAATGTGGATTCTAGTTATTTTACATGCTTATGGGTCTCAGACTGATCCCTCTCCACAAAAGCACATTAGTATGTGTCTCACTTAAAGAACGAATGTACCACAATGCGTCTGTTTATTTGCCTAAAATTAAGCATATTCTTGTACTTTTTTTTTTTCCCTAAATCCAGGTTAGCTTGTGAATAATAATATCTTCTGTACTTTTTACAATTTTTGAGTCTGTAACTGAAAACTTTTTAATTGTATGTGTCTCAAATCCTCTGTAAGATGAAATAGTAATGCATAAAATAGCTACTTATGGACAAATGATATAAACTTAGGAGGCGAGAAGAGGTATTTTCTTGTCTTGATGCTATAGTGTGTGTCATCTTATCATACAATACTACACAACAGAATCAGTGTGGGTTAGTTACATGAATATTTTTTGCTTATGCACTCCTTCTGAGGTCTGTTCATCAGAGTATGCACATAACTATCTAGAGGAAGTTTACAGTATCCTCATTTAGAGGCCAAATTTTCACAGGTAGCACCTACTGAAAGTTGTTTACTTCTTGCAGCATTTTACATCTGCCACTAATGCAATGGAGAGACTAAAAACCAAACAGTATTATTAACGGTGACAGAAAGCTTTTAGCCAAGCTCCCTATGTGGTGATGGATACTGTTTATCATATTTTACTTGTTGCTTTAAACTTCCTCTGTCAGAATGAATCATTGATATAGAAGAAGAGGGACTAGATAACATGCAATGTGATTTGTCTAATAGCTAAGTTCCTCTAATCAAAAAATGTTGGGGAAAAAAGAACAAATAAGGCATGTCTATTTGCCAAAAACTGCCCTGGTTGTACTCAGGTATCCTGGAGTATATTTTCCCTTTTGTATAACATACAGGAAGATGCACATTAATGTCAAGGTTTAAACCAGAAATCTTTTAGCAATACCATAAAAAAAAAACCCCAAACATTTGCTGATGATTTCAATTAACTTTATTTTTTATTTGGAATTTTTTTCCTCATGGCAAAGTTGTACACAATCAAACCACTTCTACAGCTGCTGCTCTACCTCGACCAACTCTTTTTGAGTTATTTATGTGTTTCCAACTCTTGGGTTTACCAAGCAGTATGAATTAGCACAATGAAAAATGACAGAAAAATCTACTAATTTGTGGCTGTTTTTTAAGCTAAACTAAAAGGCCGGTATTTGTAACAATAAATGTTTCTTAAAAAGGTGAAAATTCTTACAGATTTGAGAAAAAATTTCTTGTACCAGACCCAAAATAGCTGTTTAAAAAGTAGTACAAATATATTTTAAAAGAATATCATTTTTTTAGAACACACTTTTAACAATTTCACTGTGTAAAGTTTAAAAATGAAATGCTTATACTCTTTAATTTCTTTCAGCTTTTGTTCCTAAAACATGTTACAAATTTCAATTGTTCTTTTGTGAATATTTTTGGTCAATTTGAACTGACATATGTGAGTGAACCAAAGACTTTTACGCAGCTCTTTCTCCCATAACAACAGACATATGAGTATTGATAAACAAGAGTTAATCCCTCCACTTCAAAATTTGAGATGAACCTGAATAAAACATTTTAGTGTTCTTTGATCTCTGAGGGTTTTTTTTTATTTTTCACTTTTTGTGTGCTCCTTCACTTTCACATTCTGATTCAGAAACATTCCTGGAGTAGAGATGCTCTGAGTACGTTAGTGTTTTAGTTCAGATCAGAAAAATACTTTTGAAATATATCTCCCAGTAGTCCCTACCCTGGTTCATGGCATGCAGAGGTTTCTGAGTGCCAAGCTGAATTAATTTTGCATGAAATTAAACTGGAAAATGTGCTCCAGAGGCACACCTACTGCACTCCAGGCACAAGTAACTATTCAGGCTATGGGACCAGAGTAGAGCTAGTCTAATAGTAAATAAAAAAGCTCTCAAAATGTGGATGTTAGGCCCCAAGAACCATATGTCTCTGTCTATGGTCAGCTCCTCTTGGTCCATTCTGCTTGCTAAGGCAAACATAGTTTCCATATAATACCGATTATATTGAACAGGTGACAAAATATCATGGCAGAAATTTTAGTTATATTGGAATCAATAGCAAAATACCTGTTCACGTCAGCTGTTTCTCTATTGAAAAACTCTTGTCATCATATATGCTGCTAATTTTGCAGAAAGAAGAGACATAGATAAGTAACATTGACCTTTACAATCAAATTCAGTATGAACTTGGGAATTTTTGTGCTGTTCCCATTGAGTAAACTTTAAATGTGCTAGTGTATTGTCTCTAAGCCTATTCCAAAGTAGGGCACGTGTTTATTTACAATAACGGCTCAAAACCATTTTCTTAGTAAAGCTAATATAGGTCAACCAATTTTTGATACTGGTTAAATATTTGCCTTAGGGCGATGATGAACTGTTTACTAAGTCCTTGCACATAAGGATTTGGGAGTGTAAGATACAGATTTAAAAAATCCACATTTATTCTTACCAATATAATCCCACATCATTAAACTTTGCCGACTTGCTATTTGTCCCATAGAAGGTAGTCAAAGGGTTTTCATTTGATATTTGTGTGAGCAGTAACAGCAGCGAATTAAATATATATTCCCTAGCTATGGAAGGTGTCTTGGCAAGGAAGAGAATAGCTTTCTCAGTTTCAGTAGCAAAATAGATCTTGAAATATCTATTTTTAGATTTAATAGATCCTGTAGTTTAAACTATGCCTGTAACACCAGTTCCACCTACTCAGATTTACCAACTGGTTCACTCCATCGTTTACTAGAAGCAATTTCACTTAACTTTATGTTACCCAATGAAAACACTTTTGGAGCATTCTTCTCATTTAAAAACTGGTTTTATTTATAAAGGTATAACAAAATATCTTTCAGTCCAGCAGAGCTCTCTTCCTTCTCTACATATCTAGTCACATCCCTGTAATTTAGAACCAAAATACATTTTTACTGCAGGTAATTTTCACTGCTGTCCATCCTGCTGAGCTAATACAGCTAAGAGAGTGAGTTGAGTCCTACTTGTTCTTATGCAGAAATCACAGAATTAATTCCTGTTAGAAGTCCAACCTGTTATACCTGTGTAAACCTTCGAAGGGTAATGGGGTTGCACAAGTGTCAGTAAAGGCATAATAGGTTTAATCAAGCATAACAGAAAGTAAATTGCTCTGCAAAATCCTCATTACTAGAGATGAAGTGCATTCATCTGTCTCAACTGTTAAGCCATAAGCTGTCCGGGCAAAGGCAGTTCCTACGACAATGATTCTCTGATTTCAGGTGAAACCTCTAGGTGACATAGTACAAACAAGTAATGATTGTATGATAATAACCTGGATTGACTACTAGACAGAGTAGCAGTTTTCCCAACACAACTGTTTATGTGCAAACTCACTACATGTATTTTAGAAATTGCAGTCAAAGACGATCAGTGAGGACAACAACTGTATTGCTTTTAGTTACATATCCAAATAATGTTGAACTATGTAGGCAGGTTCTTATTCAAGAATGCAAAGTTAATAGTCAGAGCTTTTTTTTTTTTCCCCCCAGCAACATAACACTTTATATTACAAAAAATAACCTATCAGCTCAAATTAAAACATTTTTTTCAAAAGCTATTAAAATACTGTTGTTGGGTCACCAATATCTCAGCCTAAGTTTAGGAGAGTGTGAATAAAAATTGGCTTAAATAAACTAAATGTCTCTGTTCATCACTTTCCTAGAATAGTGTAAATAACAGATTAACGGTATATTTCGAGAGATGAGCCACAGTAGACAGTGACATTGTATTATGACATACCATGACAATGTAACAGGGTCTGAAGAATAATAATCTGAGAGCAGGGATATAAACTCTTGTTTATGGAGAAACCATATGTTGCATTTTGTTAAGACTAGCAGCAATTATGTCAGAATTTGGCCTCTTGGCATCCCTGCTACACTGAAACCAAAGGTCTGTATAGATTGTTAGAGTTTAAGGTCTGAAGGACCAGTGCAGTCATCTCTTCCAACAACCTTTGCTGGCAACAAAGAGCTGCCCTCAATTTGTCTATTTTTGCCTGCCAGACATTGGAGTAGGTTTCCTTTCTTAACATCATTGAAGTTTTGCTCCTCATGAAGATGTTTCTGGACTAAACACATCACATCTATTGCTTCTCTTGGGTTAACTGCATTTCTTTGGTAAACTAAGCAGATCGAGCTCTTTGAGCTGTCCCTGTAAGTCATAAAGCAGTGTTGATGCTGAGGTGGTCTCACTATATAAATGAAGAAATGTTCATGAAGGGAAGCAGTATCTACTATTGGACCACTTTCATATAAAAAGGCAGAGAGCTTTGCAATCTTTTATATCATTTTAATAACATGTCTTCAAACCTTTCCCATTTCATGAATTATTGACACAGTTTTCCACAGCTATGGCTCCAGTGCTGAGTGGTCCTAATGGATATTCCCCCATTTTATCCAAGGACAGTGCTAACGTTTTCGGTCAGCATGTTACTTTCAGAGGTCATGTTCAGCTGGTTGTCCTTGGTGTCTCCCAGGTTCTTTCTGAGTTATTCTTATACAAAAGGATTGCACCAAAGTAGCTAAACAATCGCTGGCTCCTTTCTTCCTTTTTTTTCTATTTTGCTACCCTTATTTTGATGACATTTGCAAACTTCATTAGTAATGATTTTTAAAGTTATTGCACAGACTGTGCTGACAAATGTTTTAAGCAGTGTCGATCTCCCAGAACAAAAATAATTGCTTAATGATAATTCTTCATGTATGATTACAATTTAAGGCTGATCAATAGCTTGTTTCCAATCTATATGGTGCATGCCAACTCAAATTTATATAATTCTGAATTTATTGGCAAATAAAATGTCATGCAGTACCAATCCTGGACATGTCTATTCTATCAGCCTTTTTTACCTCTACAAACCACACTTCCTGTCTGATCTGAAAAAGTCATCAAATGAGCTCGATTGCATCTGCTTCCCATCTTTATTGGAGTTAGCTGTATTTCCTTACATTAATTCTGTATGAATCAATCCCCATAGCAGATTTTCCATTATTTTGCCGAAGATCAATGCTGGATTGACAGACCTGTAATTACCTGGATCTGCTCATTTATCCTTTTTGAAATATTCACACATCACTGGGTTTGTTCCAAGCATCTGGATTAGTGTTTCAAAAGTTATTTTAAAATAATTGTAGTGTTCTAGAGGAGTCTGGGTCAACTCTTTCAGAACTCCTGAATGCAAGCTATACAGATTTATTGATGCTAAATTCACAACTTTCATAGCAGGCAATTGTGGTTTTAGGGTATGCCACAGAAAGTTTTGTAACTCTTCCCAGTAAGGTTCCTCTCATTCTTATCCTCCTGGTAAAATTCTTTCTCTTTCTTATAGCTTGAACTATAACATGGCCCATGACCAGGCAATGTCTAGGCCAGTGCTTGGTGGTATGGGTTAAACCCATGCAAGGGAATATGTTTAAAATTAAAGAGTTACAGAAAATTGCTCACCACTGCTCAAACTTCTGTTCCAGCCTTGTTTTGTTTACCTATATAGAGATAGGCTTTGAAGTCCTTCCTGAAGGACTTCAGCACACAGTGGAAATGTAAAGCATGGTGGTACGGCTATCTGTAGGAAGGTGGTGGCCTTTGTGATCCTGCAGTTAACTCTACCTTAGCTTTCCCTCACCACACCATTCCTCTACATGAATATCTTGTGTATCCTTCATCTCAGCTCTGTTTGGAGAGGAAAGGGGGGGGAACGATCCTCTCTCCGTTTTGTCCACTGTACCTTTCATAGATCATGGAGACCATGCAGATACCACCGACTCAGGTAAGGGCAGCAGAGACAGGCAATGTGTGGCCTGGATAAGGCCAGAATGGGACGGTGTCTCACTGCCCTGGTCACTGCAACACCACAGTGATCTCAGAGACAAAGTGTTTGGGGATCATTTGTTGTCATATGCAGATAAACCCACAAACCACCACAGGGCTGGGCTGAACTGGCATTAGCCTATTACCCACATTACCTGCTTACATTTTTTGACAGACTAGCATAAGTGTATTTTACTTACCAGCTCCCAGTAGACTTCCTCCATCTTCTGTGCATCTGGCTGCCACGGGTGCAGTGCTCCTCAGAGAGGTGTTAAAGGCACATCTTTGTCTAGGGAGCTGGAAAAGGCCTTTGAGGTTATATCATCACAGCAGCTAAATCATGGTGGACATTGAGGTGCTCATGGAACTCGGTTTATTTTTTTGAAGTTAAATAACATAGCCTTAAGGTTTTTGGGGGTTCTTTTTTTCTTTCATTTTTCCCCCCTTTTTCTTTTTTTTTTTTTTTTTAAGAAAAGAACCCTAAAACATGCAGAAAACAACCTCCTAAATAAACCAAAGAAAATTGGAAAGAAAGATGGCTTTGACATAATCTTGGGGAAAATAATATTGCAGAGTTTACCACCACCAAATGTGCGAAAAGGTGATTGCTCCTTCCTAGCTTGCCTGAGTACACAGGGTGGCTGTTGATCTTGCACAGAATTTTCTTCCTTGAAAGGATAAGAAAGAAAAAAAGAGGGCAATATCAAATGTCTTCACATTTGTTTAGAAATTTAAGATTTTTATGTAGCAATTTTTTTTCTTCAGTGTGAGAATTTGCAGTTATTCACCTAGCTGATCAAATTGTTGAAGAAAATAAAATGATGCAGCTCACCTGAGACAGTACTGTTACCCAGGGGCTGACAACTTATACCCAGACAGCTTTAGGACAGTATGTAGCAGCACTGTTTTGTTGCACTATCTTCCCTTTCAATGCGCAGAACTGTGTTTATCAGACACTTGCAAAAAGGGCTGTGGGACTGTAGTCCACCATTAATCCATTATGTCATCCTCTATGTGGTGAACATCTTCTGACCTTGCAAATTAGCATAATCCAGATGTGGAAATCAGCATCTGCTGACAGTCAGGTGTTGTCTCCTCTTTGAAAATGAAATGCATCTGGCACACCATACCTGAACGGCTGCTAGAAAACTTGTGCCTAGATGCGGATGCATATTAAATAATTCAGATTTAAGATACACTGTTCATAGTCTTTGGAGAACAGTTTCCACACTGTGGTTGAATAACAGGCTTGGGAGAGGAGGAAGCTCAATCAGTTGCATTACGAATTCTTTATCAGTGGCAGAAGATGATAAAATAATATCAGTGTCTAAGCTTTCATATTTGAAAACAGCACAAATATACAGTCCCTATATGATATAGGGCTCTTCTGAGATGGAGTTTATTAATGTCTGCAAAACACAATGGGATTTCTGGATGAAAAACAAGTTCATAGCGCTGGTCTGGCAGGCTTCAAAAATTCACCTTGGAGGAATGGGTACTTATTTCCCCGTTGGAAAAAGAAAGAATGGGATTATCAACATGCTTTTAACCACGAAGTTTTGATGGAAAAGTGTTGTTACCTTCCTCTGTGAAAAGTAGTTGTTGGTAAGGAAATAACATATTTTCTACAATTTTCTGAATGGCTCTGGAAACAACAGATGAATTAAAGAACACTGCAGGGTCAGTCTCTTTATTATGAAGATTTTTTTACGTTGTTAAATTCTGAATAGGAAGATCTGAAATGCAAAAGAAAAATCTAGCAATTTCTCATCTCCTACCTGTTTTGCTTTGGGACATACTTTGTACCCCTCAACATAACAAAGGGTGGGAAATCATCAATAAGTTGCTTATGTTTCCTTAAAGCAGAGCAAGTGGTACTCAGCACTAGATTGTGTAGTGTCCCTCTACCCCCTTCCATCATTTTTCTCACAGAACTCTGCTCACCCCAATAAAATTTCCTCTCTATGTCTTCATGCTTCAGCACTAAAAAGTGACTTGATTGTAACAAATGTTCTAGCTCTGTGCTTCCTAAATTCCATATTAATTGATTAAAATAATGTATCTACTGCAGTTTATTTTTTACCTTGTGTACCAAAAATAAGGTAGAAATCTTTTTCTAAAATGAAATTGCAATTAATTCTTATGAAGGTGCTATGATTATAAATGCTATTACAAATATCCCACTCTAAAACCCCAATGAAATATTAAGTAGGTAATTGTCAGATAAGAAACTGTTAATAGTACTTGCTTGCATTTAATCAATGTACATACAACAATAATGTTACATAACATTAAAACAGTTTTGATCACTGTCATTTTCCTCTCAAATCAGATGCTGACCTGCATTTTCTGTCTTGTAATAACACTATCAGTACAATATCAGCATTCACCATACAGCACAGTTATCCTGGTAAGAGACAGATGAGGAGTGCAAGGAATTCTGAATACTGCTTTGAGAATCCACTATGTTCTTCCTTCAGCTTAGACACAAGGAATCAACTGAACAACTTTTCAAATTCATGGACATTTTCTAAATGAATGTAAGGCACGTGATTTTGGAAAACTGATCTGTTAAGGCCACGTTAATTTCTTGTTTAACTCAATTGAAATCAGCGATACTCCACTAGAGATAAAGGTGATAAAGACACTCGGGATTTCTTGGGTGACTCCTGTCTGCAGGGCAAGACATTCACAGATCTGTGGATCAAGAGCTTTCCGCAGAGACAGCTCTTCCTCCTGAGCTGCCTCTCTGGACACAGAGCTCCTCCATGATCACCTGTTTACTTGGGCAGCAATTCCTCCTTGATAGAATCACAGAATTACTCAGGTTGAAAAAGACCCTTGGGATCATCAAATCCAACCACCAACCTCACTCTACAAAGTTCTCCCCTACACCATATCCCACAACACCACATCTATTAATCTTTTCCTGAATCACCATGCAAAAATGCTGGTAGATATGCAAAGACAAGTTGCCTGGAAAATTCACATTTTGTTCCTCCATATTGGCTTCAAAGTTCTGTTGCAAAGTGCAAAGGGAATCATTGCTATAGAGACTACTATTCTTCTTCAGGAGTGAGGGCCTCCTGTGGATCTCATTTGAGGAAAGGACCCTGGAGGATGTAAGTCAGAACAACCTTAAAATTCAAAGAATGTCTCCAGAGAAGAGCCATACGCTTGTATCTTTGGTTAAAAAAAAAAAAAGGGGAGACTGGTCAGATAAATTATTCAGCCCTTTAAGCCATGGACACCTCTGCAGCATATTCATACTTATGTGAACAGACTACAAAAGGTCAAAATATAGTCTTTCAGAGAAAAACTTCATACAGGTTTTTAGCAACAAGCACTTCTAGTTTCACTAGCTTCTAGAGGAAAGTCATTGCAATGAGAGTTATGAGTAAGAAGAAAGGCAGACAGTAATATAATTTCTTAAAAGATTAATGTAATGAGTTAAGTAGTTCCCTTCCCAATTAAACAACCTGGAAGACAATTTTCCAAGGAATGTTGGAAAAAATAATTTTGGTCTTCAAAATCAGAGAGCTTTAAAGGATGCGCTTCTTAGCAAAGCTACTCTAACTTTCAGAGCTTGCAAAATTCTCATGTGCCCTAATTGGAAAGGGAATAGAAAGGAACTTAATACAAAAACAAACTTTCTGAGCTGTTTCTGCTCAATTTCAGCCAAATGCTCTTTCTGTGTTTTGCAGAAATAGGATGATTACCTTTCTGTCTAAATCAGATACAGACACTGAAGAATCTTGTAAAGGAATGTGTCCTTTATAATTAATGTGTGAGTCACTGCGTTTGTTAAAATTAATAAACGGGTTCAGATCTTCCTGTTTGTGCACCATGTAGCGCTCCTAGCTATATTCCCATTGTAAAATCTTGACTGTCTAGGCTTTTGTTTTCAACCTCTCAGCTGCAAAAATCTATTCCAGATTTAAGCTCAGCAAATTTTGGGTTCCAAATTTTGGGACCTAGATCAAACTTATTGTTGCAAAATTTCAGAAAACAATAGTTTAGATCCAGATACAATCTTTGGAGCCAACATGACAAAAGACACCAGGATTTTCAGCAAAAGCAAAAGAAAAAAATATAACTTAACACAGAATTCAGAAAAAAAAACCCATAGTTGCAAGATCTCAGAATCAAGTTGGTAGATCCTAAAGTTGCAAAGGAAGGAAGATAAATTATGAAAAAGCTCTTACTTCTCGTACTCTTTGGGTCTCTGCTCTTAATCCATTTTTTCTTCCCATTACAGTGGTGTTAGTGTTGAGGATGGCCTGATAATGCAGTCCTATCCAGATAGTTCTTTGTACTCACTCATTAAATTCCCACTGAAACCAAGAGGAATTCCACATTCAGTCTGTGGAGTGTTGTTCCTGGAGTCAGATGAAGAAAGCAGGAGAACAAGACCAGGTAGCTTCCATCCAAATTTGTAATATCTACCGGAAACATGTATCTGGAGGGTTCCTCCCACGGTATGATTAAGGACTGTGTAATTTCTAGCCCAGTGGATTCTTTGGTGTCTATGAAAAAGACAAGTCTTTTTGCTCGATAAGCACAGGACATACTTCTATGCTTAGGAGAAGTAACATCTGTTATATCAGTAGAAGTGTCTAAGGATGGGAAACCTCCTCCAAAGCAGTTTCTGCTCAAGTTTGCTCTGAAGAATCATTTGCTCCATACCTGGTTGTCTTTTGCAGCTGAAAAAAGACAGTTTATCTTGAGAGAAGATGTTCTATACACATCTTTCAGTTTGACCTTTGATATTTAGCTGTGAGCCAGGGAAATCCTATATCTGCAGGCTTTGAGAGCTTCCCTGTGGAGAATGCCGGGGACTGGGAGGAGCAGCGATGAAGGGGTGGGAGGCACAGTATCTGAGTATGTCCCTGCTCAGTTATTCTCTCATACCTACTGGTGTCCCCCTGTGTGGTCACAGTCTCCTGTGGAAAGATCAGCCGTGTCTTGTGCAAAAACACAAAAAACCATAGGATTCTACATAGGTGCACATGCATGTGTGAGAGAGCAGATAGATCAGGTAAATCTTGAAAGAACCATAAAACAAAGAAAGAAATTTTAGGTTCATCTTCCTTTTAAAGAATCAGTTGAGCCAGATCCAAGGACTAGTAGAATCTGAAAAAAAGACTCCCAGGAGTTGCAGATCATGCCTACAGCATATCTGTTCCTTACTGGAAACATTCTCTGTGAATGCTTTCCATTTATATATAAAAATGTATTTCTAAAAGTGGAAATATATATATACATCTTTTTTTTTTTTTTCCTAGGAGCTTTTTGGCTCACTGTTACAAATGTCCTTTTATTTGTACGGGTTTATTTTTGTTAATCCCTCTCCAGACTTCCAGAATTCCAGCCTTACTTAATTTCAGTCATCTGCTTCAAAGTACGAAATAACTCACACAGGGCTGTCGATACTGGACATCCAAAATCCTTCCCTCATGAAATCTACAGATGTGTAGTGATATCGGGGGAGGGGACAGTTAGAGACATGTTCAAGACCAACTCACAGCAACCCAGGAATAACCAAGTCTTTGTGATGTGAAAGACCAATAGACCCTATATAAGCACAAAGCATCACTTTTCCCTTTCTCCTTTTACTGCCCTTTTTTTTTTTTTCACTTTCGTAATATGAGTTAAAAATAAATATGTATGCTTATTACTTTTGTGAGATTGCTATGAATTATTTAGCTAAAAAATAATTGCAGGAGGCACAGTAGGGGAAATTACCCACAAAGCCAGCAAAACTGCAAGTCAACCTGCCGTCATCAGACACACAATCATCATTAATTTTAATGAGATGCAGGAGTATGCAGTTCAGCAGAAGGAGGAAAATGTAGCCACTTCTCAAAAACCTGCACTGTAGGCTAAGGGAACTTTACTAGCACTCCAGATCAATAGTGGAGACAGCAGTCAATATTAGTAGACCCCACAATCATCATTAATTGAAATCTCTCAATCTTCAGTTTGCATAACAAAGCACCTAGTGCCTTAATGAAGAATGAAATATCTTGCAATGTTGCTCCTGCAACATCCTTCTGGACTAACACGGCCGAAAAGCGTGGCTTGACCCTCACTTATAAGCCCGTCTCTGTACCTCCAATGCCACACACAATCATACATGTGCATGTATGCATACTCCTCATATGTCAACATACCGTAATGCAGACAATTAAATAACATCCAAAAATTAAGTGTCTGAATTCAAATAAAGTATGTCAAGAAACTTTAAAAGGCAGCAAAAGAAGGTAACAAAACAAACCACCAACTAGCCTCACATTATACAGAACTAAAAATGCGGATATTGGACAAAATAAATAAGTGAAAAGGTAATCTTCGAATTTGAGATGGAGAAGTTGGAGACAGATAAAAAAGATTTTGAAATGTAACAGCTGATATTAAAGCAAGTTTTCTGTTTTCGTCTTATTCTCTCTCCCTCTTTTCTTTTTTAATAGAGTGAATAAAGAGCATTTGGAAAAAGATCAGGGAGGCTAAAACATAATAAGAATCATTTGCTAGTTGTCAGCCTAAATGTTAAGATGATTGAAGCTTGCAATTGTTCTGTCCTGCCATATGTTAGTGTCTGTGTAAAAGAATCTGATGAAGATGATGAGATAACAATTTTCTGGCTGTAATAAGTAAGGGGACTAGGAAATTGCTGGGAAAATTGTGGGATTAGGGCCCATTTATGGCAGAAAATTGCGAAGAACTCTCAGAGCAAATGCAGGAAGGTAGTGGCTGAAATATTTATTGATTCCACAAATCAGTCTTTTTAAAAAGTCTGGCAAAAAGAAATGTTTCCCGATCTTATAATGCAAACCCATACTCACATGCATACATTAAAAGTTATTTATTTCCACCACAACTCTTTCATTCTCCCTATCCTCCCCATGAAGAACAGTTGTGAGTGAAGATTCTCACATATAAGCCCCTTTTGTATTCCTGTTTTCTTAACTGCTGTCTGCTGTTATTTCATGTGAGAGGAGAAACTGTAATGTCCCTTCCAATTCTCTACCATCTCTCATGAATTATTATAATTGATAATGGTAATAACATATAATTGTTCTCACAGCAGTTCTGTTCAAAAGCCTGAAGACAAATACCTGATTACACAAACTAAGATAAAAGTACAAATCCAAAAGGCTGTGCTTTTCCTTTCTTAATTTTCTACCTTGACTCTTGTCTTCACATATTAAAATATTCCACAACATTTTCCTTTTTATTTCTCTGTTTCTTTTTTTTTTTTCTCTTTCATCAGCCCTTTATGCTTCCTCTTGTCATTCTGTAAGAGTAGGTGCAGTATTGGTCCTAGTTCACAACTCCTTTGATCTCTTACTTGTCTATTCCATAGATTCTTCTGCTGTGGTTTTTCACTTATGCAAGATTAAATATGAGAAATAGCAGACACAATTTGCCTGGAGCTGGATTAACAGAATCGGGTTTACTCATCTTGAAAAATTGTTTTTAAGTGTTATTGTTTTTCATCTTCTCAGCACAAAAAACAATTCTTGCAGAACTTTTCTGTAGAGAAACCGAGAAAGCTGCTATGACAAAACAGCCAGTAGCCCAGCAGATCAGATGCTCAGTGGAGCTGATGAGTGGGAATTAAATGCCAAAACTAGTTCAACCTAATTCCGGTAACTTGAAGCTTAACTTTCTGACAAAATAGTTGACAGTTCAGCAGTTTAGTAGCAATTTTTCTCTGATACTTCTTTATTCTTGATTTGACTCAGAAATTCCAACCTTAGAACTACTTTTAATCAAAGAGCTATCCTTTTTATATATATGTGTTTAAGTTAATCAGTGAATCAGCACTGAGTAATGAAAAATTGACTTTGACTTTGGGAGTACACTGTATCCTTTTTCTTATGATTGCAGGATATATGTCAAGCTGGTGCTTGGCCGAACAATAAAATTAATGTCCAAGAGCTTAACGTCTTCAGACAGATTTTACCTGAGATTCCAAACCTACCTCAGCATTTTGAAGCGTGCTGAATCATATTCCTACTTTCCCTCTAAGTCCTGTTTAAATGTTGTTTTAAATAAACAACTAAGAAACCCTAAAAAGAAGGGAAAATTTAAATAAGACTGACCGGCTTTTTCTCTCTTTGAAATTTCCTGTTAAAGCACAAAACTTCATTAATATAGGAAACGGTGTCTCTCTTGTCTCTATGGACATGAAGTACCATGATTTCAGGCAGACTTTGGGGAGGAGGAACAAGCTGGCAGTTGCTCAAATATGCATTAAAAGGGAGGGCTGCCAAAAACTGGAAAATTGAAGAATCTACTCTAAGGGTAATGATAAGAAAAGGAATTAACCATTTTGATCTTTAATAATCTGCCAAAATGATGTAATCTGTGTCCTTTTAATCTTTATCTTGGGAATAAATTTTGTTTCTTTTTGTTCTTACTGCAATTTTTGGTCACAGAAATGAGGTGAGATAAAACTGTAAAGACTAATATGGTCCCAAAGAAAAAAGCAGGCTGTTGAACTGGTTTGGGGAATGTGGATTTATTTCCATTGAGAAAATTGTATCTTATTATGATAACTTCCTTGAGTAAACTGTAGGCACTCGTTATCTCTATTTTGCCTACAAAATACAGCTTAGTTAGCAGTACTTTCATTTCTGTGTGAGAAGACCATGGTGTGAAGCACAATATCCAGGACCATGCCGACCATGCCACAGCGCAGTCAGCACCAAGAAGGAATCAGGCTGTAGAAGGGCTCTAGGTAAATATTAATATTAGATGCACTTGTGGATTTCTGTCTGAAAACACTTTGTTGACACTCTTTTTGGGTGTTAAGCTGTTTGCTGACTAAGTTTCAAAGCGGGTGTTAGTTCTGTATAGCAGTTTTTTATGTTGAAAAGGAAGTAGAAAATTTGCAATTTTTTTCCTTTGTGTGTTAATTTTTTTCATCTGTTCTGCTTCAGAGGCTTCAGGATACACTTATGATCTACTTTTTTTCCTCTTCCCTGTAGGTCATGCCATCTACAGGATGCAGTGAGGTTCCCTCTCTTAACCTCGATGAGGTATGTTTTACCCTCCAAATTCACAAGATTACACAAAAGATCTGACCAAAGAACTTGATCTGCCTGGAAAACAGAAATATAAATAATCTACTTCACATTTCTTTTGAGACAGAATTTCTAAGTTGAAAATATTTGGAGTCTGGTCTGATGTTTATGTAAAAGTAAGTAAGACTAAGATATTTTCAAACTTTTCATCAATAATTTCTGATATACAAATTTTATCTAGAACTAGTTCTAATAAAAAGTTTGTTAAAAGGGGCCCACTAAGGAAAGAGAAATAACTGAGAATAGATGAAAAGGACAAAAAAAAAATAAAAGAAAAAAAAACAAAACACTGTTAAATGATTCTTAGAGCAAAAAATAATTTTAATGTAAACGTCTATGAAGACATTTATGATTAACATTATTTTTAATCAGTGATGAGCTGCAGTGTTCATTCAAACAATGTTAGTGCTGCTTCCTCAACCATCTAAAGCTCAGGCAGAAATTCTGAGAGGATGCACTGCCATTTTACAGTTATGATTACGATAATGTCAAAATGTCACTAATGAAATGAGGTAGTGTTGGTAGACACAAACATTTCTCCATTTCTGGATGGCCCCATGTCAGAATTACCATGCATTAAGAAGTTTTTAAATTTTGGAAAGAGTGTCTTTTTTTTTTTTTGTGAAAGGCAACTAGCTAAATTTACAGGCATATTTTGGTAATACTTACTGGCAAGTTTTATAGAGCAAATGGCTATATTCTATTTATTTGGGTTTAGTTGAAATAAATAAAAAAAAAATAATTCTTAACCTTAAAATCTGTCTCCTCAAAACTTTCTTCTGGGAATTTACTTAGTTTTTTAAAAAGTCTTCTACGGGACTATATATTGCTGAACTGTGCAACAAGATACATAAAAGATCTATTGATTAAGTAGGTCCAAGGGCAAAATAGAATCAGGCTGAAAAAGTGAGGTAAAGCTCTCAATCGGTATAACTAGCAGTGGTCACTGCATAGACATTTTCAGCAGAGGTCAGCTCTTTTGTTTTTTACCACCTTCTTCTTCCAGTCTTTCCAAGCAGAAATTTCAAATTACACTGCTTCATCTATAAGGTGATAATCTGCATACACACAAGTTGCCCCTTTGGAACAGAATTTCCTATTATTTTAATCTCAGTTTGCTCACTGAGCTTTAAATCGCGCTTCATCACAGTTCTCCCTTTACAGATGAGGTTTTTATTGCTCAGCACAGGCACAGAATTTGTGCCTTGCTTTAAGGCTGGTAACTGATAACAAAACACTAGATGGGAATGATTTGTCACCCAGTATTCTGCACATGCTGCAGCATGAGAAAAAAAAAAGAGATTCTCATAGGGAAAAAAAAAAAAGCATACATCATTACTGAAAGCTCTGAAGGATTTTGAAAGGGTTTCTTTGCCATTTTTCTTTTAAAAAATCCAATAAGGGGATTCCGACAACCATACAGCTATCAAATTTTGTCAATAAGGTTTCATGAACACATGATTCCCTGTTATGGCATATTAAAAATGTTAATAATTCAATGTGTCTGTACTTAACTCTAAAGAGAAATCCGGTTCCGTTGTTTAAAGACGCTAAGAATTTATTGCTTTTTTCTCCAGAGAATGTGAGTGCTGACTATGAATGTGTCACAACAGTTATGTACCTAGTGAAAAAGTTTTAGAAACAGAAACTACATTTTGCTGCAATCACAGCAGTATAAGGAAGTAGCCAGCATTTTTCATTGATTTTCTATCAGAGCGACAGCAAGTTTAAACCTTTCAATCATAAACGTAATAAAAGGATTGGTTTTGCCTGCCATACCATACTGTCATTTTTAAAGTAAAGGGTTTAGAAACAAACAAACAAAAAAAAACAAAATCATTATAAAAAGCAAAGTAGATGGCTCTGGTCTGGATTCAGAAGGGGTCACTGCTTTGAAAATGGAGCTGCTTGAAAGGGCTCAAAATTTATTTTGATTCTTTGACAGTTTTGCACTCAAGGTGAAAGGAGCTGCTGACGTCAAACCCATTTGATAAGCAGTGATTCTCCACTCTATCTGACATTAATTAATTCTCTTTTTAGCAGGGTCAACAATCAGAGCAAAGACTAAATAAATCAGGAATATCTTTGTGGAAATCAATGAAGTTACACTCATGAAAAGTAAGCGTGAGAGAAGAAAGAACCCCAATAAATGTAGTTCATTATTCATTTCACTTAATTGCTCTGGAAAATAAGTGCCTTTGAACTTGCTAAGCCATTAGCAGAAGACACGCAACCCCTGTCTTAAAGAAAAGGGTGATTAATACTTAAGTGTTTCTCTGCATCCTGAAGACATCATATGAAATGATGATCCCACCACTGGGAGCTTTCACCACTGGACAGCAATCGAACCATTTCAAAGGATCAGGTGGGAATGAGGAAAAGACATGTTTCCTGGAATTCAGAGTTAAAATAAGGCTTTGATTTTGCAATTAGTCTGCAATATACTAATAGACTCTGTGAAAGAATATCTAAACTACAAATAAATTCAATTATCTTTAGCTGTTACATCTTCTGTCAACTCATTTTGCTTCCTGTGAGGAAAGGTCTGTCCTTTTGCTCACTCTGTCTCCACCACTTACTCTGGTCTACCTTTGCCATTCTCCACATGCTGCGGTAGACCTGATCCTCAGGCCATACAGATCTTCTTAGTTGTGACCTGGACCCTTGAAATAACGCTTCTCACGTTCTGTAATCAAGATGCAACTGCAGAAGCCAAGACACTACATATCATTATCCTGTGTTATTTTTAAAATCTGGGACGCATTGTTATAATGAAGATATTCCAAGTTACTGGTTAATCTAGACTTTGAAGAATATTTATTTTCAAATCACTGTAAAATTAAGGAAAGTTGGTTACTATTTCATATCAATCTCAAAACCATTGTCAGTAGGAAAAAACTTTTGCCCTTTATATGGGACTGTTATCTGTATGAAGCTAAGAAGATAGTTTTAAACTATTAAATTTGATTCCTCATATCACTAGTCTGGTTTCATGTTCTTTAATTTTTCCAGGTGATTTAACTGAAGCTATTTGAAATCTTTTTTAATTACCAATGAATTAACATGTCTTTTGGTCCATAAAATATGAATTTGGATCTGAATATCCTAATTATAGGAAAACTAGAACTACTCTTCTATTTCTGTGTTACGAATTTTTCAATCCATCTAGATCAATAAAAAATACTTCTTGATTATTTGTTGAATCTATAATTTGTAGACACAACACATGCATCTTAGGGAAACTAAGTCATATATAGAAGCTTTTGCAGAAATGTAAGTTTTCCAATGTGTTACAAATAACACAAGTCCACTGTGTAACATCATTGTTACTCCAGAGTTTATAAGAAGGAAAAAAATATTGAATGGCTATTTATGGTATTAAAATATTTCATGCAGCATTTGACAGTCCACGTTCACTCTTGGTTTACTAGAAGGCAAACCAGTGCATAACACAGGAATGTTCAGGGACATTTACTGATACTGCAGGGCAGTATTTAGAGAACTGTGATCCATGTGTATGATTAATAATGTAATTTCATTGTTTTATTTCCATTAGTAGAAACATTGATGTAGACCATCTATACTAAGTGTAGCTTAATTGCTGAATTACTTTTCGGAATACAAAACATGGGATTGAATAAGTATCTGAAAGAAGATGGAAAAAGACCCAATATGCAGCCCAGTTTTGCTCTTTTTCTGTGTTAAGTATTGATCTGTTTGAATCTCAGTGTAGTATAAAGGCATAAACCTACACCTTTTGACTACTGCTTACATTAAGAAGTTTATGAGGCTCAGAGTATGAAAACCATGAATTTTCTCCAGAAAAAAAACCATAGAATGACAGAATAATTCCCCTGCTCAAATCAGGGTCACCTACAGCAGGTTGCTCAGGACTGTGACCAGTTAGGTTTTGAATATCCCCAGGGATGGAAACTCCACAGCCTCTTTGGGCAACCTGTGCTCGTGTTTCACCATGCTCACAGTGAAAAAAATTTCCTTACATCTAAATGGAATTTTCTGTATTACAGCTTGTATTTGAGATAGTCCAATAGAATATGGAATGTAGAAAGACTGTAGTCTAAGGTGAAGTGGTTTTTGAACCAAGATATAAGAGGTTTGGAAAAGGAAAACTATAATCATATCTGTGATTCGATCCAAATATCTACTTAGGTTTTTTTAGATATTTCTACAAGGTCCATTATAATGTATTCTAAGTGTATGCATGTCTTCACTATCATAAAAGTCAGGTCCCTCCTTTCCTCCAAATCCCAATCTCTTCATCATACACTCTGTGTACAACTTCACACCCAAGCTCTCTTTCACAGTAAAGTGGTTAGACCTTTCTGGGATTAAATTTGGTTGCAGTTCTGAGAACATTTGCTCAGGCAGGCTGTAAAACACTTCTCACATTATTTCAAGCATTTTGAGCTGGGAATACAAACAAACAAACAAAAAAAGCCAGACAACCAATCAACCAGAACAAACAAATAAAACCCCCACAGGTGTGCAAGCAGAAATCTGGCTGAAGTAGTATGCAGTTTAAATCCAACCAGTTTGCTCTTGAAGCAGTTAGCTCTAATCTAGATGGACATGTGCTGTTCAGAATGACATAGGTTGGGGATCAAGGACTGGTATGAGCATCCTAAGCAGTGTAGGTGTAGGTATAGAAATCTTAGATGTTGAGAAAGCTTTGAGATCTGGCATTTTTTCTCTTCTGAGGGTACTAATTCTTGCTGAAACCTAAGGGATCAACTTGTATTCGGTTAAGGAACACCAGATCCAAATGGCACGAGGGTAATATCCTTTGTGTAAATTGGCACATCCTTGCAGGGTATATGACCAAGGTAGCAATACAGTATGAAAGAGGAAGATTGCAGAGGAATTGTTTTGAGATATAATTCAAGATTACTCTGTTCTTATGCTTCTTATCACCATTCCTGCAGATATCCTGTTTAATAAATTGTCTGCTGCTTCAGAAACTTTTTTCCAGATATGAGAGATGAGTGAGATTGAGAATCAGGTGAGATTGTCACCTGAGAAGTGTTGCAATGGCCTGTTGTTCCTAAACCTGGAATCTTTCGACCTTACCTTCCACACCTGTCTGAGGCACCCAAGATAGAGACGGAGCTCCTTTGGGCTGAGAGGAGTCAGTGGAGGCAGCTGGAGATCTTACCCTCTGCCTTGCTCTCTTGTACGTGGTTTTCTCTTTCACTTTGACTTTATGGGGTGAGGGGGGAACCTCAGTTAAGTGTCTAAAATTAAATGCAAGAAAAGCAAACAAAGCTTTGAATGGATTCCAGTCCCCCCAAACAAGTGTGTTTTGTATTATAATCTGTCCATTCTTTCTGGATTGACAGTTTTCTAAAATTACCTGTATGTTATCCCCAAAGCCAGAAGGTCAACAAACCAGAGAAGTGGCAGTGTTGAAAGAAGTTTAGGGAAACACAATCAGTTTGCACCCTTTTGCCAAAAAGATGATTTTTCCTAAATTAGAAGCAAAAGAAACTCTCAGACTTTCTAACCAAGTAATTTTGAACTAAAAGCAAAATTTAAAAAAAAATCGAGCTTTTGGAGAAATTGTGTTTTTTTGCTAATGACATAACAAGACAGACACTTCAGACAGACACTTGTATTGTGATTGCTAACTTCTAATGAAATTGTATTGGAACTGAATGTTTATTGGCAACTGTAAAGTTCTGCTTGCAGGAGAAATAACCTGTGGCATTTACTTCTGAGAAAAGAAAGGTGAGTGAAAGACATCAACTTTTTAAAAATGAAAATTACCTTGTTACCCTTGTATTCTAATTACACGCTATCGTAAACAATGATTAGGGATTCCCAGATCCTTTCTGTTTCTTTGCCTTAACTCAGACTGCAGATCAACATCAGTTAAAATTTATTCCCTTTCTTGGGATAGCAGATGCAAAAGGTGTTATTGCCTGCTCCAGCTTTAACAGCCGGAGTAAAATCAACAGCTCAGTCCTGTCCCAATGAAAACAGGGAGTTTTTTCAATCACATGTGTAGGCTCTAAATGGCCATTAAGATCCACATATATCCCAGGCTGGCTGCTGATCTATACCTCTCCTTCTGAAAAAATCCCTGTGACCTATGGATCTTCTAGTGCTATGCTGAAATCTTGGCAATATCTCACTTCTAACTCCATGCAGAATCAAACAAAAACTGCACAAAACAGAGATCAACACAAAGTCAAAACAAGTCTGTTCAGGTCTGGAAGCCATCTAGCTCTGTAACTGGCTGAGTTTTGAAATATTTGACAAGTAACAGGGAGAAATTCTGCTTGCCTAAAAGATCTGAAAAGGTTATGAGTTTGAAGTGGTATGTAAGAAGTTCAATTTCTTGAACGTTTTTGAGTATTTCTTTCACTGAAGCTCAGTTCCTAAAATACAGTATATACAGTGGGATTCTAAAAAGGACTAGATGTTTATACATAAACTGAGAACAATTCTAGGTTAGTATCATGTATGGGCTGAGTGTCTAAAAGGTAGTTACAAGCAAGTGCAGGAACTTCACCACATTCACCAGACCCCACCTGCATCCTTTGCCTTTAAGCAGAACAAGAATTCAAAAGGTGAAAATTCAAGGAAACGCAATTCTCAGCTTTCCATAACTCTGCAGAATGAATCATTCAGGAAAGTTTATCACAAGCATTTCAAAGGACTCAGAAATGCACATTCATATGTTGCTTGGATTTCAACCACGCCCTGAGGTCCTCACACAAAATTGGCGTCCTGTTGTGTCTGGTATTGAAGAACCTCACAGGCAGGTATAGCTCATATATTGTGTTGCTCTGTCTGTCCAGTCTGTAATTAACTTTTCAACTCATCTACTAACACTTATTAAATCAACATGTTGTTGATTCCTACATGTTTTTTGAATTGCTAGATTGCAGCAATGATTGCGTGAAAGAAATCCTAAAAGAAAATGAAGCTAAATGTCTTCTTGAGCTCATTATTGAATCTCAGAGTAACTCTAAAAGCTTTAAACAGCCAGCAGAAAAATGATGTCCTAATAATGTTCTGTGTTCCCTTTATTAGGCCTCTGTAGCTACTTATAAGCCTTTGGAAGGATGCATCATCATTACTTATTATTTAGATTTCAGAAGAATCCATAATGTGCTAAATGCTTCTACAATACAGATGAAAACACAGTCCTTACCCAAAAATGGGAAAGATCTGAGAGAAGATGAAGGAAACACAGGGAGATACTTATTTTTAGATAGCTCTACTCCTAACTTAGACAACCTTTTTTCTTCCACAAGAATCTGAGATACAGTTTCACTAGGCCCTTTTTCACTTATATTCGATCTCTTTTTTCAACTCGTGTTCACTCATGGGGTAAATGAGACCGATAAGCAAAATGGATTAAATAGCATGGTCTGAACTCCACTGAAATCAATAAAAGACTTTCTGCTAACTTCAGCCAGCTAAAAAGTGTGCTTTAATCAGCCAGGTGCATTTAAGTGTCACCATTTCCTTTAAATTAATTTTAAATACAGATAAAGAAAATTATCATAATTGGCCCAGATTCTATTTCTGGGACATCCAATCTTGGAACGCTACAGCCTGAAATACCTCCCTTTTTGTACATAGGAGAGAAATGGGAGTCAGACAAACATATAGCTCTGCTTAAACTATTAAACTTTGCTCAATAATATTATCTATCAGAATCTCTGATTTCTTCAGGCTATAAACTGCTTGTCCCCATCTGCTTCCAAAGCCTTTAGCACTTTTTTGACATTTTGAATTATTATTACTATTGTTGTTATTAATATTATTAATAATTATTACATATTTCAAATGGTGGCAAGACAAATTAGGTGTCCTTTACACAGAAAGTGAGGAGTATGTTTTGACTGTCATCAGTGGGACCTTTCACTGTGTTTGTGATCTGAAGTGTACTGTTGATACCAACACAAATACCAATACCAATGCTGCTGATAATTGTTGTGATGGCCAAGTGTCCCATTTGGCAAGTGCCAGCAGACCTTAGCTCTGCACTTACAAGTGCACATTATTTAATCTGTATTATTTCATGCACTATGTGAGGCTGTAGAATTGTAACTGAACTGTATGGAGAACATGTTTTTCATCTCTGAGTGCATTCTAATTCTGCAGAAATCCCCCAAAAGACAGGAAGTAATTTTAATGTCCTTAGGAATAAGTGAATTTCTGAATGAATAGAATGAGTAGAATGTGCAGGACATTGCTTCTTGTTCCCACTCACTAAAAAGAGTCTGAAACTCAAATGGACTGGATGTTTGACCTCTTCCTCCCCTGATGGGAAATACTTTAGCCCAGTCACTCTATGGAATTAGGTGTATTTCATTAGAAACATCAGGGAAAACAGATACCTGTTTGAAATCCGAATCACGTCTGACAGATTTTCCTCTGAACCAAAAAGTGTGTTTCAAATACCTTACTTCCTTTTTTCCTTAAGGCAACAGGAGACCACCGATATCTGTTTTTTTTTTTTCTTTTCTCATTTTGTGTACAAACAATGATAATTTTCCTCACTCTGCTTCTAGAAAAAAGAGTTCCTGTATGAGTTCATTTCAAACCATGGCCAAGATGACTGATGACTTCTCATTCTGTTAATAACATGCATAACTCACATGCCTATTAGATACCAGACTAAAATTCTATGAATAATATTTTTTCCTTCTTGTAACTCATAAGGCCAACAACTATGATTTTGCATGTGGAAGTGTAAGAAGTATATTTCCTTTTCTTCTTTCATTCGTGCTCCTCATCTCCCTTTGCTGTGGTGGGACAGGCACAAAAGCCTGAAAGCACAATACAGTCCCTTTAGCACTCTTTTCTGTCCTGCTGTACAAAAGAATCTTGCAGATGCACCTTGAATCCTGTGTCTATCTCATCTGAGGATACTTCCACAGCTGGGATACTATGACCCCTAGAAAGTAAGGGAAATTGGATGTACTATATATGGAATATAGGGGATAGAATGGTATTAACACATTGTCACTGTTAGTTAGTGCCCACTTGAATAGATAGCTGTCTATATCTATCTGGGGGTGGATGGATGGTGGGTGTGCAGAAGACGATTCAAGCTTATGTGGACAAAACACAGAATCACATAATGGTGGGGGTTGGAAGGGACCTCTGGAGATCATCTAGTCGAACCCCTCTGTCAAAGCAGATTCACCTAGAGCAGGTTGGACCGGAACACATCCAGGGGAGTTTTTAATATCTCCAGAGAAGGAGACTCCACAACCTCTCTGGGCACCTTTTATTCCATGATTTAGCCTCAGCTCTAGTCTGCCAGCATGTGTGTTGCTGTAGCTTCTGACACATCTTTCCCCTTAGATGATTTTCCCGTACAAGGTCATGTTGCTGCTGTTCAAAACGACATCACAGAGAGATGCTTTCACTCTTTCTGGAGTCCCATCTTTGTGTATATTTGCTCTTAGAGTCCTCACAAACTGTAGTAAAGGACAGCAATTTCCACAAAAACTTGCTCATGAAGGAAGTCACCCTGGAAACAGGGGACAGTGTCATTTTTATTGCTACCAAGCACTGCAGTGTCATAGGGGCTCCAATCAGGCTCTGTCATTGCAGAGAGCTGACAACCATTGAGTAAATTTATGCTCAAATAGAAGATGACTGTTGAAGCTGCCAGGATTCATTCATGGGAGATCTGGTGGTCAGTCTCTGATTTGTCTTTTGATGAGACAAACCAGCTCCATCCAGAATCTGGACGTTTGATTTGTAACCATTGAAGGCTAGCCTGCAGTGGGAAATCCACTCACAACTTCTTGACCACCACTTTTTAGGCTACAAGTGTTGTCTTTAACAACAGCACTGAAGGAAGTGTTGTGCTAAACAGCATGGCATTAAACAGAAGTTTATTATTTGAAGATGCCTGTGTGGTAAGCTGCAGGCAAGGGTTTTGCGAGTCGTTTCTGGTGTTCCCGTGATCCAGCAGCAATATAACCCTGTAGAGACACATCCCATAGACAAGTATTGAATTACCCTACTACCGTGTGCTTTCTTAATGAAACATTAGCACCTTTGGGACCTGACAAGTTTCATCCATGATTACTTCAGCACAGGTATTATGAAGAAAGCAATCTGAAAGACAGAAATATGTTTTGATATTTATTTTAATTCCAGAATAACATATCTGTTCTAATTAGAGAGGTAGCTTCCAGGCAGATGTTCAAACCACGTGGGAATTTGTATGCCAAATGCAAGATTAATGGGCTTACATGCTAATGAAGCACTCTTTCACTTTCCACGCCAGAGAATAAAAGCACCAGCCCTTTAGTGGTGAAGCTGAAGCTACATCCTTCCTTAGCTGCAAAGGTTTATTCCTGTGGGATTCTTCAGAGATTATTTCACTGATTCATCGAACAATCTTTTTAGCCTTATCCCTTTCATGCTATAGTAAAGGGCTTTGCCCTTTTCTCCTCACATAGACAAAACTCATAATTTGCATGTCTAGGTTATATAGTAGCATTGCTCTGTGAAGTATTTTCATCCTGCTTCTGATGAGGCATTAAACAGAAAACACTTCCCCTAAACAAATGAGTACTGGCTTGGTTATGAGAAGTGACATTTCAGTCTGCCCCGGATAATAGACCAAGAGTCAATTTAGTATCAAAAAATAGCAAGTTGCCTGTCTATATGAAAGGTTTTTGGTTTTGTTTTCTTTCAGTGGTAGGCAAGCTGACTGAGATTCTATCTCCACCATGAAAAAGGCCTTTATTTTGTGTTATTAAATGAAAGCTGAGCTTATCACTGACATCACAGGCTAGTCCTAATGGCTTTTACAATGGCCCTAATGGCCAGCCTGAGAGGCTCCCTGGGCCACATTCTCAGGCTGTATAAACTAACGAACAACTGGACCCTCCGTTTTTAGTACTTCCTTTCCCCCACGTGTCATTTTCCACCCAGAAGTAAGATACAGTTGTTTCCTGTGTCTGAGATTTGGCCTCACAATTTTCATACAATTAATCATTTTTATACAAGTTCCTACTTGAAATCTCAAACCTCTAGGTTCAGAAGGCCGGGTGCACGCTGTTCATGAGTATAGCCTGATCTTCTCGGCCATCTTTGCCTACACTTGTGTGTATGGCTGTGCCTGAGGGTGATTTAGGAATTCCCTCTACCAGCTTGTCATTGGTTTTGTAGAACCCAAATTACCTTCATTTTCTTTGAATTTTATGGAAAGGAAATAAAACATCATAAAATATTGTTCCCAAAAGGGCAGTTGTGTAGTATAATCTGCATTTCTCTTCTATTTCAGGCTGCCTCAAGAGGACACTGTGTTGCCAAGGTTATACAGCTATAATCATCATGTATTTATGCAAAATAAGAACTATGTAATAGTGCAGCATTAAACATGATGAGATTATTAAAAGGAAAATACAGATGAACATAAGCCTTTTCTTCTAATACTTCCTTTTATAGTTGTTTGAACCGAAGCTTTAGTCAAACACCTGCATATATCCACATCTCCATACTTTACCAGTCTCGATAGACTAAGACAATTAGTGTCTTTGTACATTTATTAAATACATTGATTTTCAGGTCAAAAAATGTTCTTCATAAGAAATTGTCTTTTCAAATAAGCTGCAAAGGATCTGTATTTTGTAAACGCAAGTGCTTGAGCACTGGATGGTTTATAGCTGGAACCAGCCACACCACAACTATTAGCTATTTGAATGTATTAACTGCTGTGTGTGGTGTTTCCTAACAAACTCCACATGCCCTTAGCTCCCAATCAGTCAAAGAACTGAGCCCTGGATTGTTATCTTAAGCCCTAAAAGTCCTTCCTGTATGGGACAGAATGAGGATCAGGCTGCCAGATTCACTGGTTCCCATCTATCCTGGCTCCAGGGAGAGGGGAACATCCCTCTCTGGATGTAGACACAGGTCCACACCACTCTTTAGTCTATACAATGGGGGGTCATTTTGCTGCCTTGCCCATGTAGGAACATAACAACATGTAACATGTAGGAACATAAGGCCATGTCCAGATTTATATAGTTTTACAGTGACGTAGAACATTGGAACAGATGCTCTGAATCAGGTCCACACCTATCCAGTGGGATAGAGTGCACCCTCAGCAAGTTTGCTGACAACACCAAGTTGTGTTGCGCAGTCGGCCCGCTAGAGGAGAGGGATGCCATCCAGAGGAACCTTGACAGGCTTGAGAGGTGGGCCCGTGTGAACCTCATGAACTTCAACCAAGCCAAGTGCAAGATCCTGCACCTGGGTCACAACAGTCCCAGGCACAAATACAGGTTGGGTGGAGAAGGAATTGGAGAAGGAAGTGTGGCCAGCAGGTCCTGGGAGGCAATTCTTCTCAGGTGAGACCCCACCTGGAGGGTGTTCAGCTTTGGAGTCCTCAGCATGAGAAGGACATGGACCTGTTGGAACGAATCCAGCGGAGAGCCACAAAAATGATCAGAGGACTGGAGCACCTCTCTTATGAAGACAGGTTGAGAGAGCTGGGGTTGTTCAGCCTGGAGAAGAGAAGGCTCCGATAAGACCTTATAGCAGCCTTCCAATAGCTAAAGGGGGCCTACAGGAGAGATGGAGAGGGGCTCTTTGCCAGGAAGAGCAGTGGCAGGACAAGGGGAAATGGTTTTAAATTGGAAGAGAAGAGATTTAGACTAGATACCAAAAAGAAATTCTTTACAGTGAGGGTGGTGAGACACTGGGACAGGTTGCCTGGGGAAGCTGTTGAGGCCCCATCCTTGGAGGTGTCCAAGACCAGGCTGGATGGGACTTTGACCAGGTCTAGTGAATAAGCTGGTCTAGTGGGAGGTGTCCCTGCCCATTGCAAGGGGGTTGGAGCTCGATGATCTTTAAGGTCCTTTACAACCTGAACCATTTTATGATTCCATGATTCTATCCAGCCTGGTATCCCATTTCTGGCAGTGATGAAGGTGCATACCTGGGGAGGTATAGAAGAAGGTGGAGGCAAACACAGATATTTCCCCAAACAGCCTCCACTAGTTGAACTGCAAGGGCCTCCTGTGCCAAGTTTGCTTTCTAGGTGTTTCCATTCATAGATTTATCTTCCTTGCTCACTCTCCCCTTGAATCAAAATGAGCTTTGAGCACCCATAACACCCTGTAGCAGCAAGTTCCCCACCTTGGTTACACATGTTGTGAAAAAATACTTTCTTTTTTTTGTATTCAGCTTACATCTTGCTTATTTTACTTGGTGCCCCACTATTTTTGTACTGGGATGAAATGGTGAGCAAGGCATCCTTATATACCATTTACACACCAGTCATGATTTCATAACCATTTCTTCTATCCCTCAAGATCTGTTCCTTTCCCACAGCAATGTCACCTGATTTATTTAGCATTTCCTCTGAGAAAGCTTTTCCACTTCTTCAGTTGTCCTTCTGTAAAATTTTTCATTTGCTGGCAACTTTTGAGATAGGGAGGATCAGAACTGCCTGTGTAAGGAGAATATAAAATCTGCCATGCCTCAGTGTTCCTGAGAACAGAAAGAGAGGAATCATCCCTTGCACAAGTCCCAACATCTTCATACAGGTTCTATCAGAATTTGTTATCTTATGTTCCCAAAAGCAGTAGTTGTGCAACAGATTTGGTTGCCTTTCAGTCAGGTGTAACATGATTCCTGAATGTATATTACTTCACACACCCAAGAAACCAGGCTGAGAGTCCACATTATAATTTTTTCAAGTTGCAAAGCTAGTTTAGAGCAGTCTTCCCCTCCTATGTTGGTAGTCAGATGTGGCAATTCAACTGTCTGGGTGACCATACTCAAAACTGGTTCAGTGAAATGATCTAAGCTAACAGACACTCTCTCCCACCCTTCCTCAAATGTTGCTTTTCTTTGTTTATTAACCTGCATCGCTCCTGCTGTCAGCAGCGATACCAACGAGTGAATTAGCCTTGCTGAAGGACTGATAAGCTTCCCCCACCAGAGGTGGGGAAGCGGAGAAAGGAATGAGCAGGTGAGAGCAAAAAAGGGGATGAAACTCCTTACGTTGGCTCTCCACCAGCAAAATCTTCATGTGAAACCATGGTTTCAGAGCTGATGAGTAGCTGCACTGATTTCATCAGTTGAGCTTTTCTCAGGGAGGGATTCTGCAGGTGGAAGGGATTTGGTGGCGGGGGGGGGGGGGAGCATTCCTGGGTGGAAAGGTTTTACATTTGTGCAGGCAATGATGCTCTGAATTGTTTGTGATTTCTTGAGACAGGGCCACTGCCTGGAACATCTGTCTTACAACACACTTACGCTCTTCCCCTCTTAAAAATAAAAATAAATGAACAGATTGAGAGAAAGAGCACAGAGGGATGGACAAAGAGGGGATGTTAACCACCAGTGCAGGGGGAGGTTGTGCCTGTAACTGGGACAACAAGCAGAGTTTTCAAAGTGTAAGTCGGGAGGTTTAAGAAGCAAAGATTGGAGAAAGCAGAATAGGAAAAAGCAATTCCAAGCTCCCAGTGACATATTTAAATAGGTTGTGCCCTCCTTAAAGTCCGGATTTGCTGCAGTTTACATCACTAATCCTTGCATTCCTCACATGCCAGTCAGGCCTCTTAAGGGGGCACTTGGGCAGGGAGGTGGTCTGTGCCTTGCCATTCCCCTGCATGATAAGCAGAAAGTACTTGCACAGATATTGTGTCCAATATGCCTTTACGGCTGTCGGACAAACAGCAGCATGTTCTCAACCCAATGCACTCAGCCAGGTCTTCTCCC
>JAHREE010000215.1:3842013-4008617 GCA_033628505.1 Tringa tobata
CCGTCCGGCGGTGGGGAAGGGCTCGGGGAGGAGCGGAGGGAGCCTGCGGTTGTGCAGCCGGTGTCGGTGATGGAGACGGGGCTGCTGGGGTGGTCTCTGGGGAGCGGGGGCTGCCAGGAAGAGATGGGATCCACCTGGACGTGGCGGCAAAACCATCTTTGCCCCCAGGGCTGGCCAAGCTGGTGTGGAGGGCTTTCGACCAGGCATGATGAGGGAGGTGAAGAGGGGGAAGAGAAGACCAAGGATGAAGTGCGGAGGTTGTGGAGCGGCTTGGTAAGGAAAGGGTGCAGGGGGACGTGGGCAGGAGGGAATTTGGCAAAACCAAAACAGAGTGGAAAGGGCCCCACCTGCAGCGTATACTCATACGTGCTGAGACAATGGCACATGGAGGAAGCTCTCATACCCTTTACAGGGAATCTGCACGGGTGGGGACCCCTCTGGTGTGCCTACCCAGCACTTGCAGGATGGGGAGCAAGCAGGAGGAACTGGAGGTCTCTTTGCAGTTGAAGGGCTACGGTCTCGCTGCAATCACAGAGAAGAGATGAGATAGCTAGCTCACATGCCTGGAGTCCTGCGATGGAAGGGTACAGGCTCTTAGGAAGGACAGGGTGGAGAAATGAGCCTCATAAAGTTCAACAAAGGGAAATGCAAAGTAATTTTGAGAAATAAATGCAGGCACCAGTACATGCTGGGGGCCAACCAGCTGGAAAACGGCTTTGAAGAGAAGGCCCTGGGGGTCCTGGTGCACAAACAGTTGACCGTGAACCAGCAATGCACCCACAGAGCAAGGAAGGGCAGTGGTGTCCTTGGCAATATTAGTAAGAACATTAGAAGGAGATTTAGTGCTGACCTCTGCTCAGCACTGGAGGGACGCATCTGGGTGCTGTGTCCAGTGCTGGGATCCCCAGTACAAGAGACACATGGACATACTGGAGTATGCCCGGCACAGAGATGATTAAATGCTTAGATCATCTAACTATATGAGGCATTGGTCCTTGGAGATACTCAAAATATGTCTGAAAATGGCCCTTAACAGTCTGCTGTATTTGACCCTACCGTGGGCAGGGACTAGATGATCTCCAAAGGTCCCTTCCAACTTCAGTGATCCTGTGATTCTGTGATACTCAGCAGTTTTCATATCCCCAAGTAAATTACCACAATGAATAAACAAGAAAGGGAGAAATAAAGCAGCCAGTATGAGTGCAACACTGCACGAGTACAATCAATATTCATCAAACAGAAAAAGCAAAAAATCAATAAGGTAAAAATTAAAGAGTAAAAGAAAAAGAAATTTTCTCTTTCAAAAAACAGGCACAACTGATCTCCACGGCTGGAGACCATGGAGTCTTTCTCATTCTGGGCATGCTTTCAGCTAATGGATCCACATACACAGTGGGGAGTGTTAAGGCTGCAGGGACAACCATTTCATAGTTGTTAGGTGAGTTGCCTTCAAAATCTGACATTGTTTCCATATAGTGACTTTCCCTTTATGCATATAGTATGCACCTAACATATATGAGGAAAAGTATATCTATATATACACACATATATGTGTACATATATATACACATTCCCTCCTGGGAAGTGTAAATATGTCCTCAGGGCTGAACAATGAATATTAATGAATTGCCAATGGATATCAATAAATTGCCATTGTTCTCTCGGGGGGAACAAAAATCTAGAAAATCAGCAGGGAATAGCTAAGACAGATATTGTAGTGTTAGTATATTGTTCATAGAGGCTTTCATTACAGTTTTTTATTAAGACAAATAATGCTGATGAAGTTCAGGACTTGTCTTTTTCACAAGGTGAATTCCGTTTTCCCCTTGCATGTTTTTAAGGAGGTTAGACACAGAGTTAAATTGACTAGAGGTAATGTTTCACACCTTTGGAATTAGAGATGTCCAATTCTAAACCGCAAACCCATGAGTGCCTGACAGTGCTGAGGATGTTTCAGCGAGAACTGTAAGACTTGTGTCTTTCTTTCCCAAAAAGAACTGAAGATTTTGCCATGGACTATCCTGTGCTACACAGTTTGATTGGTCACTAGAACAAAATCCATAAATTAGCTTCCATCTGCTTGGTTCACTGCGGACCTTTACGTTCTCTTTAATTGACAGGACCAGAGGCAACGGGCACAAACTGAAACACAGAAGGTTCTGCCTGAATATTAGGAAACACTTACTTTCTGTAATGACAATTGAGCCGTGGAATAGGTTACCCAGAGAGGTGTTGGAGTCTCCATCCTTGGAACTACTTAGAAGCTGTCCTGAAATAGTCCAGGGCAACTGGCTCTAGGTGCATCTGCTTGAGCGGTGGGGTTGGACCAGATGACCTCCAGAGGCCCCTTCCAAACTCAGCCGTGCTGTGATTCTGTGATATATAGGTATATTGTAGATTAAAGCAACCAGAAATTTCCACTATGTGTCCCTATGTAATTTCATCAAACTTTTAACAGCCTACACTAAAAATGTCCATGTTTTGCCTTAAGATGGAAAGTGTTTTATAAAGTATTTCAGTTATTTGTGAACCCACTGTTATGCAACCACTTTACTGGAGTGCAGTGGCTTTTTACTATGAGGGGAAGATGGAGAGAGTATTGTTACAAAAGTTTTAACAGTCTTTTTCACCTTCATTAACCTCCATGTTTGTGCTCTCTTTCCAGGTTGTGGCTGCAATGTTAGCACAGCCCGCAGAGGAGAGACTGCTTCATTGGGACAGAGGGAGACAGCGAGTAGGGCAGAGGCTTGATTTCCTAAACAGCAGCAGGGGATCAGGCACCCCACGAGGTAGAAGCTGGAGGTAGGGTCTGGTTGGAGGGGCTGGAACACAGTTTTGGATGCTCCTGCTCATCCTGGATTTCACCTGCGGGGAACGTGCTGCACTCCCACCAAGGGACTCATGTTAAGAAAGAGGGTACATCCCCCACTTCTGCAGTGAGACTGGCTCTGGTCCTCACTCCGACACCCACATTAAAGCAGCTCCCACAGTCTTTTAATTGAGAAATCCTTGCTGCTGGAAAACATTGCCTTTGCTGTTGACTGAAAGCGCCAGAACTATGCCTTATGGTGTCTCTGTGTGCTCTCTGCCCAAGTATGCCCAGATTATTAGCCACTAAAATACNTGGTGTCTCTGTGTGCTCTCTGCCCAAGTATGCCCAGATTATTAGCCGCTAAAATACTTTGGCTTGCTCATGATCTTTAAAGGTATCCTGAAGCTGACAGCTATGTCTCCTGAGGTCTCTGTCTCCCCTGAGCACGCACACCTGATGTATGCCAGGATTGTCCCTGGATCGTCCCACCCTGCAACCACCCAGCATTTCTGAGCCTGAATAAAACTTTCCCTAAAAAGGCCCACAGTGCCCTTGGGCACAGGAGATAAGAAAGGGAAGAGAAAGAAAGGGAGGTAGTAAGAGGATAAAACAAGGACTCAAATTAGGAACTAGAACTTGGATGAAGGATGCATGCAGCAAGGCAGGAGCAGCAGTTGCCCAAAGAGAGAAGCAAGGACAGGAAGAGGAAAGCAACAGAATAGAGGAGAGAGCTACAGAAATTCAAGGAGGTAATGCCAAAAGCCAGAAGTGAAGGTGACAGGAAAAATTTATAAGCAGTAGACACGCTTGTCCAGATCCTGCAATGGACACAAAAATCCCTAACTGTTGTTAGATAACTCCTTATCCTTTTGATGTTTGGAAATAGCTAAACAATATGTTAATTCTGCTGCAGTATTAATTGTTGCCACAACTTATTCTGTTAAAGATAATAGAGTTATATTCCTGCAGTTTCACAGGCTGCAGGTGAAGTTGCCTTCTGCCAGATGATGCTGAAAGGAAGTATTTTACCTTATTGTAGAGAGCTATCTCAGGACCCTGGATATTCCAGATAGTATATATAAATTTCCAGAGTACAAAAGTCAGGAAATGTACACTTAAAGTTAGGCAATGTGAATATTTCCTCAACAGTATCTATTTTCTTTTTACACATCAATATGCTTTGTTACAGCACTGAAGAAGACCCATGGTGCCAGTTCTCCTGCATTTCTTATGCTGAAAATAGCTTGATACTGTGCTGCAGTGAAATGAGATGCTGTGGCTAAGTGGTTAAGGAAATTTACAAAAGATTCAGCAATGTCAGTTTGCTCCTTGCTCTCTATGAGCTCTTGCTACGAGTTTTTGCTTCCTTTTCCCTCACTGAAGCAGTTGGGAAAAGCTTTCTTCTTCATTGGAGCTGGGGAACCAAAGAGGACTGAATTTTTTGCTAGCCACATTGTCTTTTATATACCAGTGGCTACTGAAATTGGAAATCTTCTGCTCCATAACACAGCAGGCAATATAGCCTCAGGTGAAGACACAGCCACCGCTATGAGTCTGTGCATTGATTTTATTACCATGCTGTCTTGAAAAGATAGCCTTATATCTGTCAGCTGCCAGGGACCTCGGGTGATAATGACTTTAACTTAAGGGGATTCTTACTAAAGGCTTGTGGGCCTCAGAATGTCTTTTTGCATTTAATTGTTATTTTGTCAGATTTCTCCCTCAAATATTGCTGATTTGTCTTATTGAATTGGCTACTGATGCAATTGCACAGTTGCAAATATGAAAATAAAATGTCTGGCAGCATCTCCAGTACTGCATGTGTATTGAGAGCTCTGGTATCTGGTAGCATGTACCGTAGATATTGGTGAAAGTTTCTTTGGCGTGTCTGTACTGATAAATAAAACTAGGCCAGAGACCACTGTCTGGCCCACAATGGGATAAAATGACTGCATTCCCACTACATAGTCTTAGGGCCAGAAGATCCTAGGGGTATCTTCTGGTCCCTGTAGCCCTAAGGCACCATTTTAACTTCTGGGCTTTTTAATTGTTGTTATTTTTATTTTTCATTTCTTTTTTTCCTTTGTAGAATCTGAGATACCATGAAGGCTGTTATTGATCAGAGTGATGTTTTCATAGCATGAAGCTGTGGGCATGTGTTGTACAGAGTGGCTTGTGACATGAGGAGTGTTTGAGGGTACGGTGCTGACTGCTGCAAAGTTAGAGCGTGTAGGGTGTGGGACACCCAAACCACTGCATTCTTCTCCAAGTGGCCTTTTGGGAATGGTCCTGGCACATCCTATCCCCTGAACCGTGCCCAGGCATTGTCTTGGAGAACTCTAAATGGGACAGGCAAAAGCCCTGCCAGGCAGTATGCTAACAATTATGCACTACAGAAGAGTAGCGGTCCCTTCCAGTGTTCAAATTCATTGCCTGGCACTATTTTATTTAACAGCATAGATATAACCTACGGTTTAAATATTTTCTTGCAGAAATATCATGGAATTAAGTTAATAAGGATGCTCTCACCTCTAACTCTTCTCAATCCCCCATAGACTATGTATGAAGCTTTCTAATTTTTGTAGTTTTCTACAATACAGGACCAAGTCAGCATTGCCACTTCAGCTCAAACCAGTAGTGTACTTGCTCTGTGCTAATGGCTATTATTATGTTGGCCTTTTTTCCCTTGAACAATTCAACTGTCCTTGCTGTTTGGAGGAATTTCTCCAGATCTGTCTCCCTCAAGGATGCCTCCTGCAAACTGCACTCTTTTGTCCCAGAGACAATCCTAAGTTCAATTATGGATTCTTTAATGTCTATAAAGTTACACATATTGTTCTCAGTTCTGAATAAGAGTTCAGTCTTTATTCTGATTTTAAAATTTCTGGGTAAAATGAAACAAAACAACAAAGCAGAGCAAAAATATCCCAGTAGTCCTCTATTCTTATCTAGTCCTAGTATAACTTTTTGTAATACAGATGGGAGACAACTAGACGTCAGACTGCTCATATCCTTTATTATAAGTAAGGGTCTTCATATTATAGCTGGGGTAGAAAGGCACTGGCTTTACTGTAAGCAGCATATAAAATTTCCATTTACTAATTCTAATGATGAGATAGAAAAATCTGAAGGTATTTTGCAAGAAATGCAGAATCGATAATAATTGTTGTAACCACAATAGTGCCTCAGCTTTCTACTTATAAAAGATCAATGCAGATTTAAGTAAATGTAGTTTGCCACCTGTATACACAAAGATATAATGATCTACATAATTAAGTAAAACCTTGGAAGTGCTTCTAGTATGAGTACGCTTAAATAAAGAGTATGGAAAACATCTATGAGGGATGGTTTCTCCAAAGGTGAAGTGTAGTAGTTACTGATGGTATGACCCCTCCTATAACATTAGAAACGTGAATTTGGAAGAACATATATATAAGATTAGGTTTATAGCACTGAATATTTTTCTATTCTGCATTTATATGCCTTTTACATCTATGATGATAATTTTTCCATTAAATCGTGCTGTTACCTCAATAAGAGGGGAAAATCTGTAGATATCTGCATAGGTAATAAGAATGAGATCCAGATCCTTGTAAATAACCATGCTATGGTCTAAGACAGCAAGTTGATTCTGTAAGAAATTGATTAGTCAATATTTCTGTAGTCTCATTCTGTCCGGAGTTATCAAAAATCTTGCTCAGCTGTTCCATGCTTCGGGCATTACTTATGACAGCAATGTCATTCTCACATCTCTTGTTTTTCTACAGGTAGGATAGTTAAAAAAATTACTTCAATTTCACAATTCTCCTGTCACTTTCTGCTATTTTTCTCTTCTGTTTTTGCTGTCTGAGTTATGGTTCTGTTTTCCTATTCAAAAAGATGAGAAAGTCATTATTTTGCTTAAAATGGCAAGAAGCTTTCTGGCAGTTTTTACTTGCCTTCTTATTATAGAGCCCTGGGGAAACTCTAAGGCTAATTTTTGACCATGACAACGAAAATCCTGCTTTTTACTGTAGTAAAGCCTGAGATTATCTTAGAAACTCGTGACTCCCGGGATTTAGTCTTTAAGACTAAGCACTGATTATTACTAGAACTCAAGATAAAAACAATCCTGCTGATTTGGAATCAACCCTGCCCTTCTAGAGCTACAGAAATAAGCCCAGTAAGCTGAATATTAGCTAGTAGGAATTATTACGGGTTTGCATATATAGAATTATTTAAGTATATCTTTTGAAATGTCTTCATCCTCATGAAAGAAACTGCAATTAGTATTTCAGAAAACTTCCCAGATAAGCCCCCCTTGCTTGCCTACCCACACTAATTGCGGTTTCCTTATCCTGTATGGTCTCTGTACATTTCACTGACTCGCTGCAAGCCTGTCCTGACAGATCAGGCTTTTCTGTTTCAGCATATTCCAGTATTCTGCCCCTTGGAGAGGCTGAGCCTGAGAAACAGCTAAATGTGCATCCTTCTGATGTCCAATGTAAATGAAAGCAGTCTTGCCTTGTTTACTCTTAACAAATCTTGACAGTGTCCCTTTAGAAAAAGACAAGGTTTTCTTAGTAAATGTGTTTGGGAAAAACTTGTTTTGATTGACAACAGTGACAATGCCCCCGAGGGATTGTGCATCATCCCATAATGCAGCTATGGCCGCCTTTTCACACAGAACAGGAGTAGTGTGTGTTGGGGCACCTGGGTGGGTGCTCCTTTCTTTCCAAATGACTTTTGTTTTGTTTTATTTTGTTTTTTTCTCTTCTGTTCCGCCCAGTTTCTAGAAAGCACAAAGGCTGTTAAAAGGCATTGGAAAGACTACTGTAAGATGGAAGAAAAAAATGTAATTGAGATAGTTCTGTCACCTACATGTTTGGGTTTTTCTTCTCTAATTAAAGCAAAATTCCTACTGGTGCAGGTTTATCTTTTGCAATGTACTTTGGCCAGTTGCTTATTCTTGCAATGCATTGTATCAATAGATCATCATCAAAGGTGACAGCTGTGTGAAGTTGTCACAATAAATATAGCATAATTTTATTATTGTCTCTGTTGTTAGATTGTATTCAGGGCTGCAACTTCTCTACTTCTGAAAAAATGTCAAACATGAAACATCTCATGACTGAAAAAAACCCTGCATACAGCATGTGTATATGGATACGTTACATGTATATGCTGCAGAGACATGTGTATTTATAGTAACATGCTGTAATTATGGCGAAAGTTCTGTCAGCATTTCCAGTATAAACATCATTTTCAGGATTTATTACACAGCTATAGGATTAGATCCCAGATAGAATTTGGCAAATGAGGCCTCAGCCAGGGTAACAAATTCTTCTGCAGACTTCTTTTTCAAAGAATTGCTTCATAATGTATACAAACACAAACAGAAACAGATGTTTGCAAAGTTTTTATTTGTGTTGGTGTAATTAAAAACCAACACAGGTTTAAGATGAAGTTCGCCTCAGAGATGTGCCCAAGTTAAAAAAAGAAAAAAATAAACCCAAAGAAAAAAAAAAAAAGGAAACTGCTCGTCTTGCCCAGCATAGTCTGCTTCTTTCAACGTTTCAGATTTTTTTCTGATGATAGTGTGGAAATATCATGTCTACTGTTCTCTCCTTCAGTTTGCTCAAGTGCGGGCCCCTGTTTCAGGCTTCCAGGGGACAGAGGACCTCACACCAGCTGAAGCCCTGCAAACCTCAGCGATGCCAGAGTCGCATGAATGAGCTGGTTTCATGAATATCTCAATACTTTGCAGACATTGCAGGGTGTGTGACTTGTTGCTGTTGGAACTTGTATTTATACGTTCAGATTCTGCTTTATTCTGGTGTTCCCATAGCTTGTGGAAAGACCCTCATTCAGGTGGAGACAGCCCGTGGAAGTGTTTATAGGAGAATTCTTCTCTGTTGAAATGTAGGTGAAGGTTTGTTTTCCTACCTTGAAGGTTGTTGCACTTTCAGCTTAGAGCAAGTGGAAAAATAGAAATAGCTTTCTGAGTACTAGCTATGCCTTTGTGGGGCAGTTCAGCCCTGCTGTCCACAGAGATGAGCTAGCTGAAACCTGCTGTCACTGCAGGGTACTTGAGGTCCCTTTAATCCTAGTTCTGCAGGTGCACAAAACAAAGGACCTGTTGGTGGACAGACACCCAGTTCTTCATGGTTTCCTGTACTCTCTGAAGGAGAGGAAGATTTACCCTACTCAGAAATACATACATCTCTGAACCTATTACTTGGACAACACAAGGAGTTCTGAATACTTTTAGAGAAGAAAGAAGTATCCAGATGCTCTCAGGCTTTTTGGGCATGGTTTGAGAGGTTTGGTAGAACCAGAAGGTCTCCTGTGAAGACAGGCTGAGAGAGTTGGGGCTGTTCAGCCTGGAGAAGAGAAGGCTCCAGGGAGACCTTGAAGCAGCCTTTCAGTGCTTAAAGGGGGCTACAGAAAAGGTAGAGGGGGGCTTTTTATCAGGGAAAAACATTTTTTTAGCTGAAAGAGGGTAGATTTGGAATAGATATTAGGAAGAAATTCTTTACTGTGAGGGTGGTGAGGCACTGGAACAGAAAAGTTGTGGATGCCCTTTCCCTGGAAGTGTTCAGGGCCAGGTTGGATGGGCTTTTGAGCAACCTGATCTAGGGAAAAGTGTCCCTTTCCATGGCAGGACATTGGACTAGATGATACTCGAAAGTCCCTTGCAGCCCAAACTATTCCATGATTCTATGATTCTAAAATGAGGAAAATAACAATTTTCATTTTGAAATGGTGAAAATGAAAGATTTTGCTAGTTGAATTTCTTAACAAAAAAATAATTTGTTAAACTTAATACATAGTGAAGAATCCTGTCAAGTTTCTGAACTGTCTGTTTCAGCAAGGATAAGAGTTCCACCTAAAAAATTCTGTTGAAATAAATTACATTTTGCTCATACTTAGCAGAGTTGAAGTTTGAATTCAATGACCTTTAACCAAGTATAAATTTTATTCTTAATGTGGATAAAAAGATCTAAAAATGAAAGGGGCAATAGAAATGTGTCAAATAAGATAATGTAGAACTGCAAGTGGCTATTGTCTGGCTGATCTAAAAGTATTGTCAAGATTTCTATCCTCTACATGCAATACTCCATACAGAGAGAAGTACCATATCAGAGAGAGGTCATATTTTAAACTGGAATGGTATGTAAACAAGGGTCTTTGAGACTGGCATGTTATTGTCATTTTTGGTACTGATGACAACTAATGGTTTACCAAGCGATAAACCAATAGTTCAACAGCAGCCAGTGTTTTGTGGCACGTCAATATGATGAATACTTCAATCACTAGAGGATAACACAAAAGCCTTGTGATTCTTTATCATAAATATATATAAATACACAGCCCAAAAGATTTAAAAAATCTCACAAATCAGCCTTCATATAACCACATTATATATAAATGTAATAATAACAGATTAAGATTCAAAGTGTAGATTTTATAGAAAGCTCCCTTCATGGCATCTAATGCACTGAAGAACTCTCTTTCTTCATTAAGGTTTAATTGAAAAGAAGGAGTGGAAGGCACTGATCTTCTCTTGTATTACAAGATTTTTTGACTGGATGGTTTTATGGTCATATAGCATGAGAAATCTAGAAGGGCTAATGCCCTTTAACTAAAACCAACACCACAAATTTGCTCTGATTAGCTCACGAAGAACAAACAAAGCACAGCTATGTTCTTGAGATTATAATCAAAGTTGCTAGTGCTTACTTTGAAACTGTAGCCAAGAGTGAAACCGCAAACAAACACACATTATTTATTATCTATACAATATAGAAGTTTGTAGGAGATGATTCATGGTGATTAGTTTCCATATTCCAAGTCAGGATCTTGAGGTCTGGTATATTCATTTATGCAATCATTATGAGCTGAGAAGGGGTAAACTATTGTGACATTGAAAGCTAACCTTTCCATTATTTTCATCAAATCTGAACCATCAATTTATCAGCCATGGTATGTGAACCAGTTCTCTTCCATCTATACAAAGGTGCAGCAAGCCTTCAGTTTGGAAAGATTAAGGTGAATAAAGGTCACTAGATCTCTTTATCTGATTGTAGCCAAGAAAATTGCTGAAAGCAAGCAAGTATGCTGCAGGCACACTGGTGATTTTTCACAATGCCATTGAGTAGAACCTTGAAATCTGGTGCAGTCATAGATCATGGACCTGAGTGCACACACACACACCCATAATGAAAAAAATAAAAATTCCACATTTCAATGAGAATATTCCCTCACAAGGCAGTGAATGATTGAGGATTTTTGTTTCGTTTGCCATTTTTTTAGTCTTTCAGTGTCTCTTATTTTGTAACTTCACCTTAGCTTTCCTTTATTATTATACATTTATTTATCTCAACTTGAACAATATAAAAACACCCATAGAAAAGCTCTAGGTGGCTATAAAATTAATTAGATTTACAATTCCAAATGATGGCCACCAAACAGCATAGCAATAATCCTGTAGAGAGAACAAATTAACTCAGCTAGCCAATAAATCAGAACAACAGAGAACTGTGTTTTCTTTTTCACCTCCAAGAATGGGATCAGAACTGGCCCAAATACTTTATCAAATAAATGGGTCTTCTAGGACACTCAGAAGGTCGCGATGTTTGACTGGGTGGGTTTGTTCGTTGCTGGATTTTTGGGGTTTTTTTTGTTATTTTTTACCATAAAAAGAATAATTAAAGACATCTCTATTTTCTGTGCGTGTTAGGTGTCCCAGCGGACTCCCAGTCAGCTATCAAGATTGAAAGTCCTCTGATGTCACTACTTCTATTTATCATCTTCTAGCCAAGAAAATAGTCATATATTTATTAATTGGTTGAGTCGTTATCGAAAATTACAGTTGGGCTAATGTTACCTGTTAGCCTTTAGAAGACAATGGGTGATGAGTAATTGCATATTGCAGCTGGGAGTGAGTGACCAGAGGCTAATGTGCTGTGGCAAAGTACAGTGCAAAAAATTTTTTTCTCACTCTCTAATAATAAGGTCTTGTTATAGCCCCAGAGAAGCTCTTGGGTGAAGGGACTACCATTTGCTTTATTCACCTAGGAAACAGCCATGATCTTGTTGCCCTCTAGACCCTAAACTTACCCTATTTTTTTTTAGGATCTAAGTGTCCTGTAGCTCTTAAAAGCATAACATCCTCCAAACATGGTGTCCCTCCCATTTCACTCTCTACCCCAAAGCAGATGGTGAAGCACAGATATCTGTAGAACATAATTCAGACTTAATATGTATCCAAATACCAGGATTTTGGTAATCTACTATTTTACAACAGGTTCTGGGAGCTGGAGAGAGAAGTCTTGGTTTTCTTCAACATAAATGTGACTACTACTAAAAAAAATGTAATATGTGCCACAGAAATCAATGTAACCAGCTTATTATTTTTTATGGTGGGTTAAGACCTAGTGGAATTACTGCGTCTTCCCATATTTTGTAAAATGAACATTTAAAAATAAATGACTGACATTTAAGGTAAAAGTGCCTCTTCACTAACCCTAGAGCTTCAAAACAATTGGAGCAAATTTGAGAGACAAAATTCACCAAGGTTAATAACAAAAAGTGATAGCCAACACTGAGCTCTGCATCTGCCTGCATGGATGGACTGCTATCCAACCGCATCTTGAATAAGATTTAAAATATAATTTGACTTTGAAATCCAAACGTATCTAGCACCTTCCTCCCTAGAGGACCAAACCAGATGTGCCTTGTTTTTATCCTGCTGGCAGCTATACATAATATCCTAGGTAGACATCCATAGAAATCCTGTGATATCTTAAAAAGGTAAATTTCATCAGGCTAAACACAGATCTAAAGCATTAGACTAATGAAATTTTAAACCCCATCCCATAAAGTTATATTTCACGAAAGTGGAAAGCAGTTTTTATTCCTTTTTGCTGCAAATTTTCTGAACATATGGTGTAATGTGGAAACATGGATAGTCAGAACAGTTAGCAGTTGCTGTGGTACTGCTGGCTTATTTCCACTTTACAAATTCATACGAAGCTAAAATATCACGCTGGTGACATATGCTTACCGGCTCTCCATTTACTGCCTGCAGCTATGGGCTCCTGTATTCTAATGGTAATTCTACAATCTGTTCACTGACAGCTCAGGGGGCCAGATGATATGCACACTACTGACAGGGACATCACTTTCATGAAACATTTACTTCTCTGCACCTGAATATTGGAGTAATCATATAGAGAGTCGACACACCATGAAATAGAGTTAGACTGAAGATTCTGAGAAGAAAATAGCAGACTGTCACTCAAAATAAAGTTCATTTTATACCCAGCAGAGCTAGGTTAAAAGACATTTCCATACACTGAAAATGCTTTCCATCTTTAAAGCTGCAGTTTAAAAGAAAAATGTTTTCCCCGTATTTTTCTTCAGTGGCTCAAGGGATAATTGCACTCCAAGACTTACATTTGAGAAATCTTGCACTTTCTTGTCCTGTGCTATTTGAATGAAGTCAGAATTATAGTGGGTGGATGGGCTCTGAAAATTCAACCCTGCCACATTGCTAAGAGCACCACCACACTACCTCTGAGGAACTTCATTTTATTTTCGTGTGCTGCCCCACAAGGTTGGTGGTAAGGTTTTGAATCCTTGAAGGTCATTTGCACTAAGTGACCTCTCCAGTCAGATCTTTCCATCTTCCTGAGGCAGCAGCACAGGTACAGCTGAGCTTTAGGTAGTGGATCACTGCCCAAGGGAACGTATGGCCAGGATGGGATTGGGCGGCTGGTGCTGGGGACTTATGTAGTTATGTCCAAAGTAGTCAAAGGACACACTGAAGTGTCCCTAAGTGTCCCTAAGCAGACACAGGCAAGGCTGATAATAAGCACGTTCAGGTGTGAGCTGGTAAAATGCATTATGCATTGCATAAATGCTATGTTTTACGGAAAAGGGTAATGACAAATTCCAAGGCAAAAGGTTAATTTAATTATGCAAAATTTGAGAAAAGGCCTAAAAGGCCAGATAATATCTTACCAACCTCTATTATTCCCACCAGAAGATAACAACCAATTATCTAACATTAGGAAAGAGGAACAGAGCAGTAGAATAAACCAGAGATTATTCCCTTGCTAATATAGACGGGGCAAGGATAAAAATCTAATGTGTAAGCCAGCAGTTGGTAAGCATGGAAACCATCTTTCTAAACATGGTAACCATCTTCCCAGCACCCATATTACCCATGAATGGAAATACAGTATTGACATTAATATATTTTCCATGTTCTGGCTACTGTGAAAGTAATAATGAAATCGTTAGCCATGTATTTGAAGAAGAAATTTCAACATTGCTAGGCAGGTGGGGGTGAAGTTAAAAGCTGGACAGCAAGTCACAAAATGAAATACTAGCTGGAAATAAAAAAGGATATTTTTGAAATATTTCCACATGCTAATGTACCGCTGAACATGAAACATCACACAGACTTAGAAGGGAAATGCACAGAAAGAAAAATTAAAATTGCTGAGAAGCAAAGTTTGCAAATGTCACCACTGGTGATACAGAATAAGTCAGTCCTTCGTGATGGTCCATTAATAATTTGATTTTTGCTGCAGTGAGAAGTGCCTTGATTATACGGTGTCCAAACTAGTATATGCTAGAACAGTGAACTCTGGTCAGACACCATCATAACAATGTACGTAATATAAATCTTCATAGCTACTTGTCTAACAAACTGAGAGATACTCCTCTGGTTATTTCAACTCATTTCTAAATTCTGATTCTTTAGGTATTCTCAGTAGACAGATTGCATAAAGCATACCCGATGTTATTAACCTGAAGTTATAAAGATTTTTTTTTATAATACCTCATGTTCTTAATGATTTTCCTCTTAATATGCTCATTTTGTGACCAAGGAAAGGCTACCAGACTTTTCATTCTATGAGGTGATCTTTCTGCTTGTTTCAAAACAAATATATTTTTGCCCCCAGAAAATACTTTTGCTTTTTAATTAAATACTAAAAAGGACACAAGAATACTTATAAGCATTGAATCATACCTACTTTTTAGACTACTCCAACATTTCAGAGAAAACATATAGCATTTTTTGACTAAGTATAGTAGCTACATTTTATAGGATTACCTGGAAAATCTTCTCTGTTTACACAACAGCAGGGATGGCTTAAGGCAATGGTGCTGTGTGGCTGTAGCTTGCTACAGAATGTGTAAACCCAGTTTTTTCTTTTATGGAACGTTTATTTATATACCTCTTGTTTTTATATACCCACACTTACAGTAGTATGTTAAAATTTTATTGTAAAGAGTGTTTTTATTTTATAATAAAATATAATATCCTCTGTTCTGTGTGGGAAGCTGAAGAGATGGGCCACAAAATCTTTTTGTTATTTTTCCTCAATTTTAAGTTCCTTCAACCACTCTGCAATACACCTTTTTTTTCAGAATTGCCTGAAGCACATTCTTGCAGTACCTCTTTCCAAGTGAGGTGGCCATAAATGCAATGGGGAGGGGTGAATACCATGTAACTACTGTCCCAAACCTGGAATGGAGAGTAGTACCGTGACTGAATTTTTATGCGGTACTTAATTTTACATCTTGATTGCAGCAGACTTTTTCAAATTGAAATGCAGTCTGAAATTCAGAGATTAATATACTGGAGCAGAAAGTGTGGAAAATAAGACATCCTACCATGTCATTAAGAAGACTTAGGTAGATTTGAAGAGAACAGCTTTCTTCACTCTGGTGTGACTGAGATACTGGGGGAAAGCACAATTTTCTACCCAAAATATGCAAATTACTCACATACGAATCTTTTTGCATTTCACTGCTAAGCTTACACATATTCAAATAATGAAATAGAGTGTCTTCTCAACAGAACTTATCATACATGTGTGAAACAACCGAGAAATCCCTGCTCTGGGGGTTGACTATACGTTCAGTGTTCTTGCTATCCAGTCCCATACTCTTTGCACACTCTCACTTTTCCAAGTACATTTTTGGTTAGTTATTCATCATTGGGACAAATACAAAACAACGCATGTCATATGTTCCTTTCTGTCCTTCTATGAACACTTTTTTGAAAAAAAAAAATAATCTGTTGGGTTAACTAGAAGAAAAACATATGACACAGAATAATGCAGGAGGCAATCTCTTCGAATACACGTTCCTGGAAATCTGAGAGAAATGCAGCTCTTTCCCTTGTTGTACCACCTCAAGCCTCCCATGAGCAACGCAGCAGGGTGGTGGCATATTGATAAAGTTTGTTTTCTGTTCCACTGAGCCACCTACACTGTGCTTCGACATGTCTTCTGCTCTGTATATTTATCACTGGCAGTGACTTTCTCGGGTGCTTTCTCATCCTCATCCCGCAGCACTGGAGCCTCACGGGCTGGAATTGAAATCACTCAGGTGCAGCCAGCGATGGCTTCTCCCTAATGTTAATCCCCTAATGTAGTCTGATGGTGGCTCCCACACTGCGCCTCTCCCCTGAAGGGGAACTGATGGAGCTGCTCTATCCCAAAGAGCATCCTCAGCAGCTCTTTTTTTGCCTAAATTTTCCCTGGTCACACTTGCCGTGGGCTGATGACTTCACGTCAGTGCTGTTCTGAGGCTTCCTCTCCAGCCCTCAGGTCTTAGCGTCTGGACGGTGAAGCTTGAGGGTGGTGCTGCACTTACAGTTTGCTTTTCTATTATCTCAAACTTATGTTCTGGAGTCTCTGAAGCTTTCAGGCTGTATGACTCCATGCTTATGATACTGGTACGGGAGCTGAAGGAAGTCAATTAAGAGACGAAGAAACCTGGTGTTTTTATCCTGGAGAACATGTAGTATAAACATTTTTTTTTAGATAGTAGTACATTTATTTTAAGATTTCTTTCAGAAAGGGAACCAGAGAGAAATACAGCAACTTTGGCTCCTAAAGGTTACATATGAAATGAATGCTGTTATATATTTCTGCAGTAGTCACTGAGCCTTCTAGATGCCTGGGTCACAGTTGTTTTGCAGTGCACAAATTGGCCCAGCTGCTTGGTGGCACAGCTTTTACCTTTGCTCTGGGGCAGGCAGCCTGTGAGAGCCAAAAGAAGGCTGCCCATGATTTGCATGAATTACCCATGCTGCAGGCACCCAGAGGCTGACCACACCATTGGGAGTCCAGGAACTGGGCAGACAACATCAGGAGAGGCTCATGATGAAATCTGGCTGCTGACTGATTAGGAACCCAATGATAGCAGTTAATTCCCAGGACACACTAACTTTTGATAAGCCTTTGCTTTCTAACAAAAACTTATCTCCTCAGCATTACCACCTTGATGTTTGGGAATCCTTTTAGTGCCTTATTCAGGTCATTATAGATCTTTTTTTGGCATAAGCATCCAAACCAAATGGCACTTCACCAAAGGTATGACAAACATTATTGGGGTTAAATGATGTATCCTGTTCACCCTGATATCATCAACAAAAAAAAAGTTTTGCCATGGATATAGCAGGTAGACCTTAAAAGCAGACAACTATTACAATATGAAGTTAAGATATGAGGCAGGAGTCTCTTGTAATAAGTGTTTTCTCGGTGTCTTTTTTGATTGTTTGAAGCCAGCTCAAATGCTCATTTTTTTCCAGAGGTTTTCCTACCAGTGCTTGGCTGCTGATTCAGTGGTTTAAAAGCAGCTTCTTTGCAGGCTAGGGATTATGATGCCACATCATGATCTTTATCTGCCCATTTCTGCTCAACTTTCTATTTTTCTTTTGCTCCAGCTGTAGATCAGAATTGTACAAATGTTCTTTTTCCTGCTTGTGAAAATCTTGGTCTATGACATGACGTATCTATGGCACTCTTATTCACCCCGTACCTGAAAGATCTTTCGTGTTTCTTCATTTCTGGCAAAAGTTGACAATATAACAGCATTAAGTACTCCTCTCCTCTGTTCCAGTGCTTATAGCAGGGGCATGTATTTTACCCCTTTCCCTTTTTACTTCCATTAGAAATGGATGCTATTGTTTTCTCTTATTTATCCCCAAGGTTACCTCTATATAAGGACTTAGTATTTGGGTTTTTTTTCATTTTTTCCCCATCTCTACAAATTGGATTTTCTCATGTTTGTTTTTGTTGATTGGATAGTGAGGCTAATGCTTGTTTACTCTGGTTCTTGCTGCTGCTCTTGTATCAATGATACTATTTCCTTTACTGACAGCTTCACTAAGTACAGCACTGAATTTCCCGAATTTCACACTGGGAACAACATAAAGAAACCTCCTTCCTTATAAAGCAAAATTGATTTTATTTTTTTGACAGCACACATCAGAAAGATGACACAACAGTGAACTCCCCGACTGACTTCTTCAAACAATTCTCTCCTCCAACCAAATCCAATTTTCACATTTGGGTAGAAAATAGGAAAAGAAAAGGAAAGGAAAAGGAAAAGGAAAACAAGCTCTCTTAATTGATTAAGCACCTCTACAAGCGCAAGCTTCTTCCTTTTCTCAACCCGAAAGTTAAAATGGAGAGATGTATATATGAAACCACCTATTCTTTGCAAACCTTTTTCTATCACAGAACCAGAATCAGTTCACTTTCTCAGCTCACATCTTCACGTTGATGTGTTGACGGTTGCTCTCACTCCCCTGGATAGTCCCGTTGTCTATTCTGAAGTTGAATGGGATCTCTGTGTAGTTCCCCTTCAGTCAGACCCATTGCTGCCTTTCAGGCACTTGTTATGATGGTCCCAACCAACTCTTCCAGTTGTCTTAGAGTTATTTACCTGCCTACTACTTGGCCTTAAGCAAGCAAGCAAGCAAAGAACTGGCTGCTGGCTGTTCAACTTGATCTGATAACAGGAGAATGAGTCACAGGACTGAGTCCTGTGCAAAGGGATCATCTACACCCATGGCTGCTCATGTCTAGAAAACTAAAATGGTTGTGCTGTTCAAAACCAAAAACTAGAATTGGTAGTGACTGTTTTGATTCCTTCAACTGCTGTTTGGGCTCCACATTTCTTTACAAATAGCTGTGAGGGCTTAAAGAAAGATTGTAACTACTGATTGCCTGAAAATAATAAACATGGGAAGAAAAAGGACTTGCAATTAGCTCCCACCCACAACAACAAAAAGCAAAACAAAACACCACCTCTCAAAACCTAAACATCCTGCTTCTATGTCTCTGCCTGTCACTGTTTGCCTGTTTTCTCTTTTTACCTTGTAAGTCCAGTGGGGCAGATACCTTGGTTTCTTCGCTCTTCAAACAATATTCGCTCAGAGATGTTAACAAAGTTTAAGAGAGTTTTAAGAAGTCTAAGACAAAATTTTTCTTCTTCTGGGGTCTAAGATCTGTCAACTCCACCTTTTTTTCTGAATAGGTCCCCTCTCCAGCCGTTAGCCTGCAAAGTGTCAGGTGCCAGCTCAGAGAGTCACCTCCTGGTTGCTTCAGACCTGGAAGGGCAATGCTATCTGTGTACAGACTCCAATGACTTCACTGTCCCCCACATACAGGGCTCACATTTTGGCTCAGCTCAAATGTGGTGGGGCCACCATACTGCAGCTAGGTCAGCCCCACTGTGCATAGGACTTAGAGGCCCTTCACTGGTGTGCAGTTAAGGGCTGAACATCTGCCATGAGATTACTAGAGATGTGTAGGTAGACTCCATGTGGACAGCTGTCTCATTTACATATGTCAAAGTACCACCAAGATTTTAATTTGAAATGTTAATGGACATAAAAATAAATGCCAGTAGATTTTGAAGCAGCAAGAAGTTAAGCTAACTCTGGGACCACGTGGCCCTTACAGAGCCATCCAAACTCAGTGCAACTCTGCAGATTTCACTACCAGTTTATCTATGGAGAGAAATAAATTCAGACTAAGGCAGAGTAGTTTAAAGAGGAATAATAACCCTGTGAATCAATGCACTTACTTTAGAACAAGGTATATTTTGGAATTAAATCTAAAATAAATTAAGCAAACTCCAAATGAATTATGCCTATTCAAAAATATGAGGATTTTTATAGGGAGTTAGTCAGGACTGGTCATTCCAGAATGGCTCCCTATACAGAGGGACTCTGAAATCAGCTGTGGGTTTTGATCCTTGCTTTGGTGAGGCCTTGATCAGGCTACTTAACTTCTCAGTTACACTTCTGTTTTTTGGAGTTTTGGGTTTATTGTGAAGAAAAATTATTTCAACAGCTCATGCAGTAGGTGGCTTTGAAGCTTAGAAAGCTAGTATTTTTTAAAGAACTATTTATGATGTAACATAATAATTTAAGCATTTAGGCCTTGAAAATCAATCTCTTTAGAGCCCTTCAGAGAAATGTTAGATATATGCAAAAAAGCAGATGTTAGTAGAAGCAGCATGTACATATCCAAGAGCAACATTTGGACCCCTTAAGCCAAATGAAAAAACTTTCATGCTTACATGCACACTCACAAACCTACCCTGCTGTGAAACTAGATATCGTTTTCTGATTAAATGCTTGCTCAGTCTGACTGTACCACAGAGTGACTGCAATAGTAATAAAGCTCCGATGTGGCATAGGTTAAACCTTTAGGAGTTTGTGGTGGTGCATTTCTGGGTAATTATAAAACTAATAAGAACAACAATAACAGTAAAAACAAGAAGAAGAATAACACTTATCTCTTACAGAGCAACTTTTATCTTTGGTTTTTAGGTTGTGCCAGCATGTAAGGTTTAAATCTGAAGTCAGAACAATTTAATCTAGTGGAGAAATGCAGTTATCTCGTGAAAACGCACTTTCTGCAGTGCTCTATTTCTTTCATGGAATTGAAATTATGGATGTATTTACTCTGTGCTTGCTACAGCAAATGGAGGCGATTCTCAGTGGAGCAAGCGTGAGTGCAGAGAGAATGTAAAGATTATGGGAAAAGTCACGTTTACAGGCAAGGGGCTTATTGTCCAGCATGCAGCATTATAATGGGCAGATCCTGGCCTTTGCTGAGGGGGACAGTAGAGAAGTGGGGAGCCTTCTCTCTCCCCCCAAGCCTGGATGCTTGCAAAAGAGGCTGTCAGCATCCTGCTGGTGTTGCTTCCCAAGGCGCAGAGCCCCGGTGTGCCTGGTGACCGCAGGGGAGTGAGGGAGGACAGAGCTCTTCTCCGCTGTGTCTCGTCCTCAGCTGGTCTACAAACCATATACTGAAACCTCCAGGGGTGGTGTAACATCGTTCCCCAGTGTGCTGGGGAACTCTTAGCACCTCCCAGTTCTCCCCACTGAAACAATGTCCTGAAAGCAGGAGAGGTCTTGGTAGAGAGTCACTGGTGTTTTCCAGGAAGCTGGAAAGGCATCAAGAGGTGGGCACTTTCTTATCTGGTACCTTTTCTAAGGTTGTGGCTCCTTCTGGCACTTCTGTGAAACTGGGAATTTTTGTTTGCATGATTTTCTGCTGGAGAAAGTCACTTACTGAACTGATTGAAAGCAAAATTTGGCAGTTTTCATAAATTTGCAAATCCAAATTTTGTAAACAAAGCTTGTAAATTGTCTAATTACTACACACTAAAATTAAAAGTTTGTTATTCTCAAATAAAAATGACTTACTGTGTCTAGTTTTATCATTGTTCTAAAAGAATAAAACTATCAAAAAGATAAAATTGGAGGTTTTTTTTAAATTAGTGTGGATGAAAAACTTTCAATTTGATCTGGTTAATTTTATTTGCAAACAGTTATTCAATAAGTTTTCTAGATTATTTTGCTCTAATTTTGGGGTACTTCAGATAATGCCATAGTTGGGAACATATTTTGGCCAGGTCTATGAAATAAGACAGGATATTAAAGAGTCTTCCAAGCCTTTTCCTCTAAGTATGGACTCTTCCCAACCCCAAATCCATCTCAGGATGAAACCCATGAGGGTATTGACCTCATCTCCCGGTGCTCTAATTTGTCCCAGAAAAAAAATGAGGCCCATGATGTGGATGTCCATCTGTGGCTCTGACCTGATTCTGGCCTCAGTTCAGAAAAGTCCTTGGCATGTTCCACACTGAAGCCCCTCGGAGACCATTGGGACCTATGTGAGCTGAGACTTGGGCTGAGGATATTAATTGCACATGCAAAATGATGACTGAAAAATTATGATAAAATGTGATGAATGTGATAATATGATACAATTATGATAAAGTGATGTTAAAAAGCAGTTATAAATGCTGTCCTTCAAGAGTGAAACGAACAGTTCAGTCACAATTCATCAGCTATTCCTAGGAGACATCTTCAACTGGATGTTTTGACAAAATATCAGTAATATGGTTATTCTCAGTGACTAGCAGAGACCCTGACAGAAGATTTTTTTTTTGGCCATCTGGTTTGTCCATTGGAAAAAAAAAAAAGAGATAATTTTATCTCTAATACTTTGACAGACCACTAATTTGTTTTAGATATAATTAATATTGGCTCAGCACCAGTGAAACTTTATTAGATTTTTGGGAAAAAAATTCTTCTGGCTTAAGATGCTGAAAACCAGTTAAGAATCAGGACCTACAGTAATTATACTGGGATTTGCTGTCATTGGTTACAAGCACAGAACAGAATAAGTTATTTATATATATGGATTCCAATGTGTAGTGAAATTCAAACCAGAATAATTTCTAGGTGTCTTCCCCTGCCTCTTCAAATCATAATACAGAGCATCTGAGTGAAAAGTGTGTTTTAATTAATATGAAAGCCCACTAAAAAGAATAGGGAGCAGCAAACTGTGGGCATTCTCACCATGTAAGTTTAACCATAAAAATGTATTTTAAAAAGGAGGCTGTTTGCCCAAGTTTTTCCATGTTGTGAATGGGAAATGCTCTTCTGAATAGTGATTTCAAATATTTAAGGTAAGATTTTGCCCAGAAGCACCTCAACAGTGGTTGCTCTTTCCCCTTTGACTATGGAGAAAACAAAAGGACATTTACCTGTTAAATTTAATGTGTACCCCTCTGTTTCTCTTTTTTACCTTCATAGAAACCTGAGGTAGAATACACTTTAAAGCATTAGATGTCAAGAATTTGCTGCTACAGGGACTCCCTAAGACTTCCACAAGTCTCTCATGCAATGACTTGCAAATTGCCAGCTTTTATTTGGTGCTCCATGGGCAGAAATCCTACTAGTCTTCCCATGGGAAGAACTTGTGGGAATAGAAATCCTAATCCTGGTTCAGTTTTTTTTGGTTGGGCTTTTTTGTTTGTTTTGTTTCGCTTTTTCTGTTTTGTTTTTTGTTTGGGTTTTTTTTTGTTGTTTTGTGTGTGTGTAGGTTCTTGTTTTTTTAAAAGGCTCTGAACTGAAGGAATTTTGTAGCAATGTCTTACTTAGATTGCTGACTTAAACTGCCACTTGAAGTTTTGATTGTACAGGAAAATACGTGATGTGTGAAACTTGAGAGAAATATGTTTTTCCCTTCATTCTGTTACTGCTATATCACTTTCCTCTGGCCATATTAAACTATTTCAGAAAGTTTGTTATAAACAATGAATGAAAATTACAATTAGTTACAAAATGCTAAACCAACTGTCAGGAAGAGCAAGAAACTACGAGGAAAGATAGTCTAGGGATGAGCATCCAAAGTAATTGTCCAGATCCTCAACCTGCAAAAATCCCATCAGATAAGTGGGCTACCAAGGAAAGGACCTGTATGCATTGATAAAAGGAGAGACTGGGGCCCATATCCTGCCAAATACCAAGTGGGGTTATGAGTCACGGGTCATCTGGAAGGGCAAAACTGGTTCTGGTCTTCAGAGACAACCAAACTGTTAGTTGGAGTTGAAAGCTCCCAGTTGACAAGAAATACATTTTTGTTTACATTCAGATGTATGAATTTTGTGAATTTCAGAATTGCTAATTAATAATACTGATTCCCTTAATTACACAGATTTTTAAGGAGTAGAGATTAGAAATGAAAGCTTTTTCCTGGGCGTCTAACGCACACAATAATGCCACTTTCTCGTGCTCTTGAAAAGATCTATACTTTTATTAATACAGATAGCTAGTGCTTGCTTTATAGTGATATAAAACTATGTCTTAGCAGTATGTGCCTGTGTATCAATAGAACAAAGATGAGAAACAGACACTGCTAGCTAGCTGTTGTAAATATAAATTCTAAATAAAAAGAAATTCAAGTGGGAATGCAATTAAATTATGTGTATTATTAAATGACATGAATGAATCTACTCTTCTAATTATGTTCAAGCTCACATAGATGAAAGGATAATGGCAGGGATGATCATGAATGAAGAAAACTGATTTCACACTAGATGGGGAAAAATTCTGAGAAGGAATCATAAAGAAAGTCTTGACACATCCTTATAAATGAGAATTTTCACTAAGGACAGGAGTTTTACCTGCAATACTGAAAAAAAACCCAAGAGTTCTTCACTGAGCAGCTCAGCTGATTTTACCCTAGGTAGTTTAAACTGCTGCTATAAAATGATGTCTCCTTACTCACACAAGATCTGCTGCCTCTCTACATTCTCGTAGAAATTGTTTAATTAATTGCTAGAAAGATGACATTTTAATTAACAATAGAAATTCTTGGGATTGGGTTTTCCAGGCAAATTTTAATCTTCTTTGTGATAGGCTTTATGAAAAATTTGCAGCTAGCATAAGAAGTGAATAAAGCCACCTGGAATGAGGAAGGTCAATATAAACATGATATCTAAGACCTGGAATTTTTTTTTCCCCATAGGCACAAAGCAGATCTCCTCTTAAAATGGAACAAAGAGATATTTCCAGACAAATCCTAGAGACAAATCATCCTGTCACATCACCTTTATCACATAAATCATGGGCAACTGTCTGAGCTTTCAGTGTCCTTCACAGTCAGTTTTCATCCTACTTTCCATCCTCAGGAGCAAGATGATGACTTTTCTCACCAGTTAAATGATAAGGCTTTACTCACCATTAGGTCTTTTTGGAAATATTAATTTGTGCTTTCTCCTTCATGCATACTATAGTGAGGTAGAAATTCTCATGCCTTGTTTTTCAGTATCTCAGTGGAGTGTTTTTGTGCTAGAATCCACGTTTTCTACTGCCTGTGTCCTTTGTATGTTCTTTGGGGAAGGAAGCATCTTTTCCTGGGTATAACACATCAGGACCCTGCGTCTGAAAATGTGCCTTTCTGCTACAGATCTTGGTCTCATGATCCCTTTAATAGAGCAAGTTCAAGAGCTGTTATGCTGCCTGAAGCATCACAGCTCTATTTTTCTGGTATTGAAAGTTTTTTTCTTACAACCACCTCAGCCATGAGAACAGGCATGGTTTTGGATAGCAGAGTGGACATACTTCAAGACAAATTATTATATCTAGTAACAACATAATGCATCAATGGTAAAAACCTTATTGCTTTAAAAGGTCTCAGTAGCTTTTATCGATGATAATTTGTCTCAGGGATGAGAATGTTAAAAAAAAAATAATCTCAAAATATCAAAACCAAAGACAGGAACTGGAAACTACAGGAGGAAGTAATGCTTGTACTGGTTTTCACAGATATCAGTGGACACTGCCTAAACCCCTATAACTCTCTCTTAATTGTTTTTATATTTCTAGCAGTTTCCTGTTTCTGAAAAGCTGTTATTACAAAGACATCTTTTATGTAGCTACAACATGCTGATTTCCAACGAGCTGGAAGCCCCTGAGCTTAAGGTTACTGACTTAAAGGCAATGACACTAGTTCATGAAATGGAGATATGAATTAGCTGCAGACAGATATTGATGAGTAGATACATATATGCCTGTAGAAAACCCAGAGATTATTTTCTCAGTGCATTCTTCTTAGATAGCATAAATCTATTTTCATCCTTTAATGTTGTACTCACTTAAGTACATGCACACTGGTGACTTTTGCATTATCATGAGATATTCCCTGGCTATCTTGGGAGCTGGAAGTACTGCTGAGTGAACCCTTTCAAATTCCTCAACAGCTTACTCAAGCTGTTTGAGAATGAAAACAAGTGTGCTTTCTGTGTTGCAAAAATGCTGTCATGTTGCCCTACATTCAACCTAACTTTGGCATTTCCTGACTTTCAGAGCCAAAATCTGTTGGTATAATTTAACTAGTTTCAGTGGGATAGTGTCAGCAGAAAATATGGTCCTCAGTGCTTCACACTGCAACTTCCACCTTGTTTTAAAATACTCTATTACATTTAACAACTTAGACATTTTAAAAACAAGAAATGGAGGAAAGCACATCAACACAGCATGGCTGAAAGTGTTTGTGACTTCTACTCATGACTTGGATTCTCCAAAGTTTTGAGAGGAAAACTACTGGGCTAATTTTGCCATATCATGACTTAAATAACTCATTTGATTGGATTTAGCTCCATTGCTACAACATAGTCTTGAAACTCTTTATCTGTCAGTATACTCTCACAACTCTTTGTCCTTTGTTTTTTACTTTCTTACAGTTTACCTTTCTATATAAATAAACTCTTTGTTCAGTACGGCACATCCCCATTTAGCCATCCTCAGATGTTCAGACAATAAGAGTTGGAGGCTCTTCACTGAACCCCTCTTTCTCCTGCCTTCAGAACTGAGGTATGAAAAAGTCATTATTACCAGAAATGTAGTAATTATTAACTGATTCTGTTTTTTTTTTTTTTTAATTGCATTGATTTGTATCCAAACCTCCTTCTGTAGAGTCAGAAATGAGTGATCATACATAGAACTTAACTTTAATTTCCATCTTTTTTTTTTTTGGATGGGGGCAGTATTGGTATTTTTGAGGGTTCATGTCAATATGAAGAAAAAAGTAATTAAAGATACAGTCTCAACTTTAACCTAGTTTGAGGTTTTCTTTGGTCTTTCTTCTTTTGGTCCAAAAAATGTCAAACCTTTTTTATTTTTTTCTTGTTTCTCTCCTCCCCCCACTGAACTTCATCTGAAGAACTCGTAAAAGAAAGTCTCTGAATTCTTACTGCTTTCTTGAGGGAACATGTTTTCGAAGATGAAGTATTCTATTGGATCAGAAGATTTTTCCAAGCCTTTTGATTAAAATGACATTCATCACTTAGGGTGCTATAGCATATGCTGAGGTGAAGAGCAGGTAAGCTGATTGCTGTAACTGCACAGTCCACAAAATAAAAATTGGACAATTTGCTGTAATTTAGAAAGATGAATGTCATGCACAAAATTATATATTTTATTTGAAGGCCAGATTGCATGACTCTAATCAAGATTTAAAATCTGAATGAGAAGAAATTGTACCATAATTATTTTCCCATAAGAGAACAAAGAGGTTGTAAAAGCACCTAATACATCACTTTGAAGATTTTGAGAAACTCTGAGTGAAGAGCTGCAGACTAGCAAGCGGAAGCTACTGCTACCGTTTACCTCAGTCTTGTTAAAATAAAAATTGTTTTACAATTCATTCAATGCTTTTTTCTTGCAAAAATAAAAGAAGCCAAATGTTTCCATATGTAAAAGTTTTGGGCCCAATTTACCTTCAGTATATCTCTTTTGGCTTCAGTGAAGTTGCACCATAGATGAATCTGTCCTTGCTCATTTCAGTTTCTACACACCTCCTTTTATCGACCTGAATTTCGAGCATTTAATTAAAATAAATCTTTTCTGCTCTAGAGCTTTTAGTTGGACCCTAATAGCCTCTGTATTTCTCAAACAGGGAAGTCATAATACTGAATGCTGTATGCCACCTGACTCAAGGCTGAGGTCAACCAGCTTAATTTATCTTTCTGTGTGTAACTTTTCTTGAGCTACTATATTAGCTTTACCTACCAATGAGAAATGAGCCTTTACGAATCTGTCCAGGACTCTGGCAATACTCTGAATTGATTCACAGAGAAGGGAAAGGGATTTTTACTTATAGCTCCAACTGTCATTGTGATTTTGAGCAACTCACTTTTCTGCTTTCCTTTCTCTTCTGACTTTTTTTTCTGAATTTTCCTATCTGTTTAGAACATCATTTCCTATCTTTATTATTTCTTTCTTTGCCAAAGGCAAAGAAACGTTTGTGCATTGAATTGGTGGAAGACCAAGGGCATATAAAAACATTACTATCTGAGTGAGTTAGACTCCAGCAACAACTCATTCAGACAGGTGAGATCTTCAAGCAGTCCTCGACCACTTGATGCATTGGGTTAGCCTACAGCACAATGAGGCCTGAGCTCAGCTGGAACTCTTACAGCTATTCCAGTAAAATATAAAAATAAATAACAAATAAAATACAATAACAATTATGACAAATATCATAATTTGGCAAAAGTTGTCAAGGTCTTCTTACATACACACAGTGAGATCACATCACCAAATTCAGATTGGCTTATACATGGTGTCTTCCATCACTAACCTTCTCCCTTGGAAAATGGAGCTATAAGTTCCCGATAGTCCTTGCCAGAGTTGTTTTCAGTAATTCAGTGAGATTAAGTGTCTGTAATAATTTACCTGGCAGAGACGTCTAACTAGTCCAGAAGTTCGTTACTGTTCCTCTTCCTTTAAAAAGCAGAAATCCAGCTTTAGATAAGAGCAAGACTCTAAGAGAGGAACACTCCATAAAACTCTCCTCTTACACTCCTCTTTAGCACCCTTACAGAGCTGGGGAGAATGAACTCTCCTCCATGTCCTGACCCTGTGAAACCAGCATGAAACGTGCATGTATAATCCTTAAACAGGAATCTATGGACATATACCATTGACCTGCACACATTTACACTCAGGCAAAATTATCCCTAATCAGACTATTTCAGGGGCAGTGAGCACCTTTCTATTTGAAAGGGGAGATCCCTGAGAAATTTAATACTTGCACTGATTTTCTGCAGTTTTGCCATTCAAAGAAGATGAATATATCTGCAACTCAGGTGAAGGGAATGCCTATGTATCTCTTTCTGTGAGAATGCAGAGAGAGGCCTTGAAAAGTTAATTTTGAGAGGGAACATTACCTTCTGACCTCTTTCACAAAGTAAGTCCTATTTAATCATCCTACAAACATTTGAGAGGGAAAAAACATCTTTAAGGTTATTGTGACATTTTCCACATCACTTTATAAATAGTTGGTGGCACTAGATCAAAAACTATATCTCTGACTTTAAGCAAATCAGTTCTGACTGACTTCATCACCCACTGAGGTACTTAATCTGGGGATGTGCTAAAAGCCTTACAGAAAGGATATCATCATTGGAGACAGAGCCATTTAGAAAAAATCTCTCACAAGGAAAATGAGGAGACAAGAAGATGGAAAGAAAATAGATGCATTATTTCTCTTTAGTTCTCACTGCCTTCTGAGACATTTTTTAACGAGAGATAAAAATGTTTATATGGATGTTTTTGACACACACATCCTTTTCCAACAAGTTATTCTCTGAGGAACTGCAGGCATACAGAGCCTTGTTCTTACTTCTTTGTTGTTTCATAATTCTTCGTTAGATGTTAATTTTCAGAAATACATGGTTACATGTACAGGGAGGAAAAAAAGCTGGAAATGTGCATCTAGGGTAACATCCATATTGCCCTCAGTGGTATGACTGCAGTTCAAGGAGATGGACTCAAATTGGATATAAATTTGAGTGTCTGAATTCCTCCATTGGTGCAGTGACTCAGGTGCTGAGCTCAGGAATTATCTGTCCACCAAACACATACCAAAGTTGCCCTGGTACACATGCCAACTACTTTATGCCATCACAAGTTAATCTCTAGAAGTTGTGCTGTCCTCCTAAGTTCAGAAAGTGTCTTCTTAGTGACATAATGAATTAGTGACAGTAGAAGGAAAGGAAAAAAGAAGTTAGATTCCCTTCCAATTGTCTGGCACAAACCACTGCAAAATTTTCAACTAAAAATTCATAAAAAATAAGAAAATATTTATGGGACTGTACATCAGCTATCTTTGTCTCTCACCAGAAGATGAGGCAATGTGGTGGGGTACAATGTGACAGAGCAGACCCCATAGAAATAAAATAGGAAAAACTAGGACAACCCTTAAATCACTTTAGTAATTTATGGTGTTGACAATGGGCAGAACATGGCACCATGAGAATTACAGACATTTGCCTCATTGCCTGGCAGTCTTCACATCCTTCAGCAGCAAGTAGATCTCGAGCAGGAATCAAGGTCATAACATATTAAAAATATAACTCTTGGAAGTTACAAGCTGAACCAAAAGGTAATGCATGAGCACTTGTTTTCAGATCCAGCCATATATTTTGTTGGTGACAAATCAACACATATGTCGAAAACAAAAGACTGAAAGAAAAATCAAATCAGGTTCTTCACTCCTTTTCCACAGAGAATCTAAAGTTCAAATTTTGTTATGTGTAACAAACTGATTATAAATAGCCTAGTTAGAGTGTGACACTGCATGAATATCAAAATCTTATAACTTTCTAAAGGAGGAAACTAGAGCAAATTTTATGTACTGAAATATCAAAAGGCATTGAGTGATGTACAGGACCTGATCCATCCTCCTCCCAGGCAAACAGGCCCAAAGAGCCCAAGCTGTAGGTATTAACCAGTGGCAAGAGAGGTTTGCCATCTCCACTCTGCAAAGCACCCAGTGCCAAAAGAATTACGGGGGGACTAATGAAAAAGACAAAACCAAACCAGATCAGAAATTGAGTGCATATACTGTCCAGTCCCTTCTCCTCCCAGCTCTACAGCTGTCACAGTGTAGGCTATTAAACTCTCAAATAGCACCTCTTCATCCCTCATTATGTCTGTACTAGAATTGGTCATAAAACTCCCCAAAAGCTTTCTTTTTTTCAGAGTAAACAGGAGGGGTTTTTTCCTGGTTTTATAATCTGAAATACTTAAGCTTAAAAAACCACAGAATGTCTACTTTAGAAGTTTCCATTTTAGAAATACTTCAGAGTTTCTGCTTAAACTTTTCATAAACCAAACTAAAATTGAAAATTGATCGATTTCTATATATATCTGTATCAAATCATAATCTCCATTTTCCCTAGCTACACTGTTTTGACTGTACTGCAATACTGGAGGGCCCTTACACATTTGTCTTTTTGTTCAATCTTCCAGAAATTGTCATATACTGAAAATGATAAAAAATAAAAAATATATATTTCACCAGTCCAAACAGTGAAAGCTCAGGAGCAAGAGGTGGGTTTTTTCCCACAAGGTGCCAGGAGGCCTGCACAAGGTGCCACCTCCAGTGTAAGGAACCATTTCATAAAGGTAAGCTTTTCACTTAGGTAGGGAATTCTTGACAATGAGGCTGAAATCATAATGGAAAATCATCTGAGAAAAAACACCTATGGAAATTGTATCAGACGGAGGATTTCTTTATGAGAAGACTTGAGACTGAGATGATGCATGCTGAGAAAGAGCAATATCTTGGAATCACTGAAAAGACACTTAAAACTCATAAAAGGTTAGAAATATAGAATGGTTAGGGTTGGGCGGGACCTTAAAGATCATCAAGCTCCAACCCCCTTGCAATGGGCAGGGACACCTCCCACTATACCAGGTTGCTCAAAGCCCCATGCAGCTTAGCCTTGGACACCTCCAAGGATGGGGCCTCAACAGCTTCCCCAGGCAACCTGTTCCAGTGTCTCACCACCCCCCCACTCAAGAATTACTTCCTAATATCTAATCTAAATCTCCCCTCTTTCAGTATAAAACTATTACCCCTCATCCTATCACTACACTCCCTGATAAAAAGTCCCTCCCCATCTTTCCTGTAGGCCCTCTTTAGATACTGGAAGGGGTTATAAGGTCTCCCCGGAGCTTTCTCTTCTCCAGGCAACAACCCCAACCGTCTCAGCCTGTCTTCACAGGAGAGGTGCTCCAGCCCTCTGATCATCTTCATGGCCCTCTGCTGGACCCATTCATGTCAGGTCCATGTCTTTCTTATGTTAGGGACTCCAGAACTGAACACAGTGCCCCAGATGGGGTCATCTGAACAATGCAAAAACTCAGGCAAGGGTTTTAGTGCTGGTTTTGGTTCCCTACCACCACCCTCACCACACCCCAGCCGATCTAGATATATCTTGAGCTGTTTAAGTCCCCTTTGTGCATGTCTGTAAGCACACACCATGCTTATCATCAAGAAACAGCAAAGAGTCAGCAACAAAGGTCAGCATCTTTGGCATCAATTAGACATTAAAAAAGTCTGCCATACTGCATTTTTCTTTGGCAACAAGCATGCCAGCTGTGGGGTTTTCTATGCTAACAGGTCCAGATCCTCCCAGCCAGTGCCTAAAATATATCAGAGCCCAGCAAAGCCAAAGGTACCAAAGGAGTTTCAATTTGAATTTATTATAGCAACTTGGGGTCGAAACTGGTCAAAGTTTGGAGTAGTAGCAATTACACAGCTTTTTCTTTAGCCATCTCTTCTACGATAATAAAGTATAACTAAAATATTAGACAAAGATGCTACACAAATTCTGTAACTGTCATATTACTGTTTCATTGTCATTTTTTATGATTTGATTTGTCTACTAGGTCTTTTTAAATTATTTTTTTCTAAATTCCATTACATCTCAACTCTAATATTTTTCCATCTTGCTATTAAAAGAATAGAATCTCTTTGTCACAACTGCTTTTCAAGCATGTTTGAAGAGCAGTACCTCTGTTTTTTAAATTAATAATAGAAAATACAATGACTTGAATATTCTGTGGTTGTGATGGAAATGGTGTTTGGTTTTCTAGATCTCGAGGAAAACTTACATTTAATCATAAATAAAGAATGGTTTCTAGATATTAAAGGCGGCTAGAGAAGTGAGGTCAATAGGATAGTGTTTTATTTTAAGCTAAAGATCTTTCCTGATTAAAGGGGAAAAGGAACTGAAAAAAATTATAACCCATTAAAGTTAGCATTTAAATAGTAAATTAATAAATTGAAAGTATTGTAGCTAATTATAGGGGTTTCTTCTCTTGCATTTTACTCAGACTTCTGTCAACTTAGAAGAGTATTCATTTGAGCATAGGATGGGTGAACTTGTCTGTAATAAGTGTAACAAGAGGCTATAGAGTGAGTTACTAAAAACAGAGCTTTTATAATATGTACAGAGGATGAATCTATAAAGAAGACCAGTGTTAGGATCTAAGAACACTACTGGCAGCAAGCCTTTTAATGGATTCTTAACATATGTATGAGAACTGCAAGGGCAAAGAAAATCCAAATTATGTCTGTGAACACTGTTAAGTCAGCAAAGACTTACCTCAAAGAAAATTTCTTTCTTTCCTCTGTTTCACTAACCTCATTTGAGAAATTGGATTTTTTTTAATGTGTTAAAATATGTACATTCAGTGTACTGAAAATTATACAGATCTTTGCTTCTGATATGCTGCAGTAAAGATAAAAAAAAAAATTCTTTCTCTTCCACGTTGCAATATATCTAGTCCTCAAGCATCTTTTTTATGTAAACTGGAACAACATCAACCAGTGAGCAGTTAAAATCTCCAAGAACATAAGTGTACAAACAAAGAAAAAAATCTGAGTCAAACCCAATTAGATTCTAAAGCAGAGGTTAAAGTGACATTTCTGGTAACTTGCAGCTTGCATTTCACTATTTTTAATTTAGCTATTACTCTAGCAGTCCTTCAAATTCTGTGAAAACTAGTGACTTGTACCTGACCCAGTTTTTCTATGTTAACTGTGTAACTGTGTGAGATGATCAGTCAGGTGTGAAGCTTTCTGCCTTACGGTTGCTCAGACTGGGATGAATCACACCCTGAAAACTGTCACCTCCCTCCGCTGGCTGCAGAGAGAGGTGGGGAGGCCAGCCTGGGTTCAGACCTCTCCGCTGCAGATGCTGACATGAAGGACACCCAACTCTGGGCTATGCAAAAGCAGCAGGCAAAAGGCGTTACCAAAATCTTCCAGATGCCCACCGTCAGTCAACTGAATGTAAATCTTATTCTTCTGGAGTGCACGTGCAGGGAGCGTTTATGGTGTTTGGGGATAGCGATGTGGAAAATGGAGCCATTTTAGAGCATCTTTTAATGTGCTTTACACAGCAGCCTGTGCTTATTGATAACCCCATTCAATGATGAAAGAAGACTCTTCCAATATCACCCCTAAGTGCTCCCCTGAATAAAAAGGTATTCTTCAGAACAAAATAAAATTGTTTCTAGCTCCTGTGTAGGAGAAGAAACGTGATGAAAAGGCAGCAGTTCCCACCCTACTCCTGCACTGATCACAGAGCTGGAAAGCCCTGCAGAGGAAGATACTATTGCATCTTGGGATAAAAATTACTGAATCTGTTGAATACAGCCTTAAACATAGAAGAATCTGTTGAGCTTCCCTGCACTGTCTAGAAGACGAAACAATAGCAGATTCACACAGAGGAGGGATATGCCTCTTTCAGCTAGAGGGACCTGTGGAGGAGGTCTGAGTTCTAAGAGAAAGGAAAACAAGCAGATATGAAGAAAAGAACTGACCATTCGTTGTGCCAGCAAGAAAAAGGGCAGAACGGGATTAATTTTGGAATAAAATCACCTAGGCCTTAACTTGAATGGAGAGAGAGGTAAAGACTAGAACACAGTGAAGTGCTCACTAAAATAAAAAGTGTTTAAAAAAAAATCCCCTAAAATCCATATATACAAAAACTATTCTGTTCAGATTCAAAGGCCATGATTTGAGATCATTGGTATTTATTTCTGCATACCACAAGACATTTATTTAATTAGAGAAACATGCTTTCATTGCATTCTGAGTCAATTAAATGGAAAAAAACATGTTTTTTATAAATTTTGAGGGTTTTGCAAAACCTCAACTCTCTCTGGATTCTCTGATCCTTAACCTTACTAATTATGGGCTTTGTTTTCATTACGAATACCATTTAAACTTCGCAAACTCCCTTTACTCCTTCATTTCCAATGTCATGTAGCATATGTGTGCGAATGTCCCACTGCTAGGAGTTATTCAAAGCACCCCGTGCTCCTACTTTGGTCACATCAAACCAGCAACTTTTTCTTGCACTTATTAGATAAATGAAGCAAACCACGGCAGGCTGACTGTCCATGAGGGGATGTAGGGACCCCTTCCCATTATTTTTTCTGCTTGATGTGGGAATAGCCAAAGCTTCAGTCTGCTGCAGTACCTGTGCTGTATCTTTTCAAGCAGGAACACAGCCAGCCCTCCTGAGCTTTGCAGGAAATGAAGGAGCTAACTACACGGCCAATTTGCATGCACCCATGTAGCATGCAGTCTTTCAAGCTTACAGGATAATTTAGTGAAACAAATGCTTGCCATTGTCTATATCATAAATATAATATTTAATCTGCAGTAGTTGCTCAAGACAAATTTTATTATGTATCTTTCTTACACTAGGTTTTAATAGGCTATGTCGGAGAGTTGTACACAGTACTTAATGCATGCTATGATGTGTGTAAAATCTAAGATCAGGGAACACAGGGTATATTTATAGCAGTGTCTGGGAGATTATATGTAATGAATATATTATACCACATACACAGTAGAGGCAGAGTTAAGGATGCGCATGAATCCTGCAATGTGGCACTTGCTGACTTCCGTGTGCTTAACCGTACAACCTTAACATTCCCTGAACGTTCTCTGATGGAATATCTATCAGCCCACATAATCAGCTTGCAAGTTACTCCCACAGAGAAAGATATCTCAGATTGTCCTCTTCCAAGAGACATTAATTAATGCATTTTCATTTTGAAATGCACTACTTTCCAGCCAACACGTCCTGCTGAAGATTATAAAGCTTTAAATCTTTGTGGAGTAAGGCTCCCCAGGAAGGTTAAAAAAATACTATCTGCAGCCCTTTTCCTAGGGGCTTCTCTGTTTTGCCCTTGCACTGAAGCTATTATGCACAGCTTGAATTCTGGGAAGACATGATGCTGTGGAAATACAAGTAATTATACTATTCTCTCTCATTTCTACCAACTATTATTTTAATTTTTGCTCTTTCTTTCACTTTTCTTCTTCAGCTGTTTTTGTCTGCTGCAAACATCACTTGCAGGTTATTACTTGCAGAGAAAATGCCAGCTGAAAAGTGGTGATAGATTGGTAGAGATGTAAATGATTGCATATTGGGGGCACCAAATTACAAAATAGCTATTTGGGTAACCTATTTACTCTGAATTCTTGCATGCTGAGCAATTCCCAGGTATTTTAAAGGCTTTGTGCAAATTCCCTCTATGAAATTACACCTATAGTGCACTGTTCTTTATTAAAAACGATAGAATGTAAAGATGTGAGAAAATGTAGCATCTTTGGTAAAGCTAGAGAGTAATTTTGGGTGGCACCCCAGACCTTGTAATAAAAGCTTACAACTGAGCAATAACAGTTGGATGTTAGTTCCCGAGTCAAATAGAGCCCTGGAATAATCAAAGACAGATCCATTAGGTTCTAACACCTAGTCTGAAAACCAGACCAAGCAGGCTGGCGAGTATGTTCCTATAATTATATTTTATATTAGGAATGGATTGGTTTTTATAGAATTATTTAGAATCAAAAATAGAAACATTAGAAAAATCAAAAAATCAGTTGCCAGTACAGATTACATTTTAACTAAGTAGTAAGAAACATAAAAGAAAATTTTGCCTCTTAATTATTCTTTATTTAATAAAAAGAGTGCATTGCTGAAATCTTCTCTTTTCAGAAAAATGGCACTGGGGAGGATATAGTAGATGAAGTGATGAACTAGCTTTATTTTTATGCTCAGTATTTATAGGTAAAAAAGGCTTCAGCAAAAGAAATTCAGCTGAGAAATTTTAATGTACACAAAGTTGTGGGCCAAATTGGGATCCAGGGAGTTACACAACAAATGAATTTGGCCACCTGCGTTCATAAAGCTTCCAAACCTTAACAAATACAAGCAGTTAATAAAACAAGGATTGACTATTGCAAGTTGTAATGTCCATAACAGCAGCTCTCAAGACTTGATGTAGCAGGCAAGATCGTTGCCTGCATTAAGTCTCCATGCTGCTTTGGCTGTGCGAAGGTATCCACGATCCCCAGTTGGGCAACGACGAATGCCATGGAATGGGGATGTGCACCTCAGCCAGGGTACGTCAAGCAAACATCATCTGCTTTTACAGACAACAAGATGTCAGGCTTCGAGCACGAGGTCATCAGAGCTTACCATTAGCAGCCTGGCTGCGCTCAAGATATCGTCTCAAAGGCAGACAATGATCATTTAAGCTACTTAACAGTACCTGTGATACCACTGAATGAAATGGGGCTGGGACAGACCAGGAGCAGACTGGCAGGAACTGAGCAGTTAAGGTTTCTGCCCTTTTTTGTCAGAGAACCTGCTGTAATGTCTGGTATTACTCTGTGTCTGGAATTACTCTGTGACATTTTATTTCTCTTGCTTAAGGTGTTGGGTGTTGGTGTTTGGTATTAGTGGGGAGTACAGGTTGATAGGACACCTCCCATAATTGCCAAGAGACATTCCTCAGGGAAAAAATGTTTTGAGCCTGTTTGCATTTTCCTCTAAAGATGAATGTGTGTGATTGTTTTAAAAGGATTAAATTGATACTCTTTGATGTATCTTTACCAGGTTTTATGAATGCTTTGACCAAACAGTGCAGGTGATAAATTCATTATGGGTGATAAACTCATTATAGTGATAAACCTGGTATGGGTGATAAACTCATTACAGAAGAGGCCTTGTACGGTGAGGCTGACACAAGGCTTTCTATCACTGTCAGCAAAATTGCAAACTATAAAACTTCCGCTCACATAAATGATGATCTTGGCACACTTCTCTCTTTCATCTCCCTCTTTCAAAGGGTGAGCTTAGACACTCACATAGTTCAACTCTTATTTTCAGTCCCACAACTCACAAATCCCTACCTATTCTTGTTAACCAGTCCAGGTTCTCAGCTGGTTTCTGACATTTCCTTGATATCACCTAAATTCTAGAGGCAGAGCAGGAATTTTTGTCATCCTTCCCTGCCCCAAACCTGCCCTTCCCACAGACCTCCCTACCAGCCCTCCTTAGGTGCACAGTCTGGGGGAGAACTTTCCTTCCTCCAACTTTGCTTATGAAAGTGCTCTTTGGTCCCACCACCATGCCCACCTTGTTCAGGCCAACATCCCATTTCTCCTACAGTCTTCCATACTAACCTTTGCCCAGAAAATAACCACATACCCCCTTGAAATTCTTTACTCGTGATACTTTTTTCCGCTAGCCAGGCAAGAAATTGCTGCTTGGGTAGCATTCAGATGCCACCCTTCTGAATGCTAAAAATAAAGTCTTACAACACGGCTTTTGCTGTAGAGGCTTCAAAAATTTCTCACCTCCTCATGATGAAGATCTTTCCCTCCATCTCTCCAACACCTGTAGGATGGCATGAAAAGGATAGATACCGCTAGGAAGATCAAGTGAAGGGGTAAAAGTCATGACATAAACTTGCATCTAGAAAATGTATTACTTCAAAGAATTCCTCTGAAGACAAGGCCTTTCTAGATGGGCCACCTATTACAGACTGCACAGTTAAGTGGCATCCTTCACTAGTGAGTTAAGCATTTGTAGCTGGTGTCCTCAGCTGAATTCAAGTCTCATGGTCACTTCTATTCTTAATGTCTTTGCTTGTCTGAGGCCTAGAAACTTCCCTGTTCCTTATCTTTAGGACTCAGACCAGATATTTACTGGAATGTACAGGCAACTGAATAACGAAGAAACCCTACTGTCAACTGAGATCCAAGCCTTTTTAGCAGCTGCAGGCTGAAGCATGCATTATGGCTTTGTGTCTCTAACGGAGATAATAGAAGATACTTAGACAAGTAAATAAGCCATTATATTTGATAGCAAACATACACCATGTGGCAACTCTATCACTTGATAATATAACAGAAGTATATTCAAACAGGATTAAGGAGGTAAGATTATGATGGTTTTATTTTAATGCCAACGTGAGTTTTCTGAAAGATAGTTCAGTGACAGCTGAGTGGCTCGGTGCCACAGAAAAATTTTGTCCTGGTTCTGTGCATTGAACTGCTTTCTGATAAATTAGTGAATTGAATCGACTCAGTAAAAGGTCTCACAGATAGGAGAACTGTCACAAAAGAGGGATGGAAGCCCAGCTTTCCAGCGTAAGAGCAGGACAAGGAGGGCTGCAGGCACAGGGTGATGGGGAGCAGGCAGCCCCTTTCAACAGCTCTCTCTACTGTTGAATCAGGCATCAAGGTACACTGTTGTACTGTAGAAATTTAGGTAGAGAGATATTTAAAGAGGAAAACATTCAGAGCCAACAAGGCCTCATGACAAGGCAATGTTTTATCTCAAGATGTTTTATTTCTAAACATTTTCATCTTGATTATTACTCTTATGGTGGTAGTGCAATCATATTCACAATGAGAATCCTGCTATGCAATATACTGTACAAATTCAGGAAGACTATCTCTGATGTGGACAGCCTCAGCCCAAAGCCCTGAGTACACAAATCTGCATATATGGGAGTGCAGTATCTATGTATCTTTATATGCATCACTGTAAGCTCAGAGTTGAATTCCTACTTACAAAAAATTAGAATTTCAAAAAGGAGAAGAAAATAGCACTTGCAATGGTATGGCCAGCTGGTGACTGTTTCATAACAAGGCCTTTTTTCCCCCTACTTTAAATATAATTTACTGGAACTTTACTTAGAGATGCAACAAATTAGCAGCTATTCATTTTATAATGAAGAAGGCCTCATGTAAATCTAAGCTGTGAATAGGCAATCAGAATTTATTTGGACATAAAGGGTTATTTGCCAGCCTAATATCTCAATGTTGAACTGCATACTGCTATCAGTACCATCATAGACAATTTTATGCAGTTATTTTAAGTTCTTATGTCATCACATTGCCTCCGTTTGATTCTACATGGTACCTGTAGCTATTACGAACCCCCGCATGAAAGACCACCAGAAAAAAAACAAAATGGCTCTTCTTTGGATAATATATAAAATTAACTCATCTCCCCTCAGGTCTGAATAAGCATTAAAATGGAAGCGTTTACTCTCCTGGAAGAAAGGCAGTTCTGAAGAGTCAACAATACCATTACATGCAGGCTTTACAAGTTCAAACAACAGCAATTAAGAACACCAAATAATACGTCATTGGTTCATTTAAAATAACTACAAAATGTGCATAGCTACGTCGGTTCAAACTCCTAATCCATATGCCTTCTAACACCCAAATAATTTTGCACTTCAATTCTGTCAGCTAATCTTTAGGTGGGCCACAGATAGCTCATTGCAGTGATGGTTTTTCCAGTATGCCCAGTAAATGTTTCCCATCTAGCAGGGTACTGGTGATGGTAGTTGGTAAAACAAAAGTCTGAGGGTGATGGAATGTGGGCTCTTGTTCTTGCTGTGCCCCTTCTTTGCCCTCAAACTTCCTTCTCTGTGCAAGTAACCCTATCATTTTGAAGAAATAGTGGCAGATTAGATGGGCAATTGGTTTACACTGACTGAGGTTTTCACAGTGTTTTTTGGACAAAGTGTGTGTGACTGCAGAGCACAGCGCACGTGAGTGGCAGGGAGAGCAGATGTGCTGTACCTGCGGGCAGCCTGGCTGCACACACCCAATGGGCTGGGGTGGCAGGGATCCACAGTCCTGGACAACGGTACAAAACCTTCCAAATCCAGAAGGGAGCTTCTAATTCTAATCTTTCTCTTGTTTCACAAAGATGTGTATGGGAAAATTTAGATGCATGAGAGCCGAGGAACCGTTACGGTGTCTGTGTGCATTCCTTCCTCTCTGAGGGTCGTCTGTGCTTAACAAATCAGTGACTTTGTCTGCAAAGGTATGTACCTGCCTAGTTTTGGAAAAGTAAAATTTGAAATCCAAAATCCCAATTTGTATTAGGTCCCTTAAAGAGACCTATGCCTATGACAAATGCAGGCACCTAACATTTAAATATGAAGGTGTGAACTAATCACACAAAGCTCACTTAAGTCATTATAGAAAAATTGATATTCCCCAAGGTTAGGAAACAGGTGTCCAACTCAATCTAGCAAATCTCTGGAAGTAAGCTTTTCTCCCCAGTGACTATACATAAAGCCTTTGGTTACTGGTTCACGGGGGGGAGGAAGAAGTCCTGCCCCTTTTACCCTTTGGGGGCTCTGTGCAATACGTTCCTCCCCACCCCCTGAGAGGCTCCAGCACACATTAGTGCAAGAGAGACATGGTGCTTTGTATTGTTTGGCTGGGAATAGCACAGCTGGGGCAGCACAGAGCTCCAAGGGGTGGTGGATTTTTCCCCCACATGTGTTTTTATCAGTCTGAATGGCTCTGCATTTGCCTTCTCCTGTTTGTCTCCGAGCAGCAGTTGTACTTCAGCGTGTGGTTCTCTATACTGGTCTTTCATGGCAAAATGGTGGTTATAACTGTGCTGGAGTCACGAGGAAGAACCTGTGTGGGTATTAAGTCATGCATTTTCTTAACAAGTTATATGCATTACGTGGGCATCTAACACATCCCTGTGAACGGCAGCCTTCCTTCTTACTTGTTTTAATTACTAAATAAATTAACTGTGAATATAAAGCAATATCTTCAAGCAATCAATGTACCAGATCAGAGAAAATATTCAGAAAGTATGAAGGAAGTGAAAATAAATTGAGCATGTGCTTAAGTGTTTTGCCACTTTTGCTGAGACTGATTTTTCACAGCTACGTGTGTGTATCACATCACTCTCATTCATCACCCTGCCCTCGCCCTGGGACTCAGGGTCCTCCAGAATAGGAATAAGAGCCCTAAATCCCTGTCAGCCAGCCGAAGCTGTGCACTGTATAACAAATTTCTTACGTCCCCAAAGGTGGCCTCAAACAATTTTAATAAATCTTTAGCGATGCATCCTCTGTATCTCAAATAGGTAAAGGTCAGGCGGTGCTATTCTGGCTGACCCTGACCTGTAGCTGTTCCCTCTGTGACTGCAGCAAGGACTGCTCGGGCAGTAATCTACATCTGTTGTGATCAGGAGAGGCAAAGACTGCCCGTTCAAGGCTAGGCAGTCCTTCTGCTGGTGCCAGGCGATGATTGCTGCCTCCCCAGCCAGGCTGGATTCACAGTGCCCAGGGGAGAGGAGGCACCTTGCCCCCAGGCTCCAGCCCATCCCTTCCCAAGCACACTGCCAGCACTGCTTGTCTGCAGATTTAATGGAGCTGCCTCTGCGTTTAGCCAGAGCTTTTTTTTTTTTTACGCCATTGCTTCCTGGCTCCCCCTCAGTGATTTCCTTGTTTGATTTTAACATTTTAATTCTGCCAAAACCTAAAGGCAGCGCTTCACCTGCTGACCGTGTGTGACAGTGCTGCAGTGAACGGGGAAAAATAAAAAAGGTGCTTAGCTCAGCTGAACTCTCTTTCTCGCCACCGTAAAATTAATTGTTATCATTATCTAGCTGTTTTCTGGAGACCATCAACTTACCTGCTACACAAACTGTAGCGGCAGTAACAGCAGCTGGACCTGACATACAGCCTTGCCCTTGGTGTATTAAATCATTCTGATGTAATGTCTAACAAACCACATGACTCACCTATTAAACCTTTTCAGGGGCATGTGCTCTGGCAGTAGGAGAGAGCTTGTAATGAGGCCAAACTCACAGAGGATAAAAGGAACATATTATGAAAACAAACTATTGAAAGCGTGCATGCTAATTTGGGCAAATGCATTTGGACATGTAAGAGCTTTGCTGTTTTTGTGTAAAATGTTTCCAATTTCTTATTTCCCATTGCAAAGCTGATTGAGTCAGCAGCAGCTTGCCACTTGCATTCCAGGTGGCGTGATATGTCTCCTCATGCACTAACTCATATAGGTCATTAATATGCTAAATAAGTTGTAGCCAATTGGCTCCCATGGTGACAGCTCCAAAAGCTTCATGAATAATCAATGGAGCACCTGGAGGCATGAAATTTTCATACAAAGAGTTTCTAGACTTTTGCATTAAGCTCTGAGCAGGGACAGACAAGTGATAGACATGACTGGCACTTTGAGGAGTTTCAAAAATAAAAAGTGTTATTGTAAAAGAAAATAGAAATCTTATTAAAATAAGAACAATCTGAAACTCCATCTCCTGAAGCATTTCTAAGAACTGCACCTAAATTGATTCCCTTGCCATCTTTTGGACAGAAGCATGATTTAGAGTTGGTGAGGACAAATGGGAATACTTCAGCTACTCTACATAAGCTGCAATAAACTAATCACAGAAGAGTAAAGATTCACTAATAGAATTAAACAGTTCCATCTTTAGAAAATTAGCAAATGACTATTGCTTTTACCTATTTTTTCTCTAAGAAATTATATGCCTATAGATTTTAAGAGTGAAAATCACATGATCTGTGTGAGACTGGAAAGCATTATGAGCAGGGTGTCAGTTCACCCTCTTAAAAGCAGGTGGATTTCTGACATTGTTTCCATTTCAAGTACTCATCTATTATCTCATAGGCCCTTTCAGACAACTTCATTACTGGAACAGGCAGACCACAGACAGGAGATGGCTTGTGTGTTTCACTATTTGGTAGAGTGGATCAGAAAATTAAAAGTTAAGTCTTCCATAGGGACTGCGAGGATGATAGATGTGATCCCGCCTCCTGCTTCTCCCAAATAAGCTTGTGCCTTGCGTGTCCCCAGTGCTGGGAAAGAAGAAACTGGAGATGTGCTGGCCAGCCAGTATGTGTGTAGTGACAGCTGTAAGGACAGAAATGAGGCACGCCAGTATTTCCTCCTCTACATGGGACCGTTGTGCATAGGTCAATCTTGCAGAAGTCTGGTCCCGGAGGAGCTGCAGGATCCTGCCTATCCAAAGCTTTGCCCCACTGTCCAGTTCTCTGAGAAGTGGCTTCTCGTGTAGATGCCCTGGGAGGAGCAAGGAAAAGTGCCAGTACTTCATCTCTGCTTGACATAATTTTCATGCAACTGCTGAGAAGACAGCAATGGCGCCAGCCGCTCCTTCTGGCATTACTATGGGCAGTTTTCCAATCCCTTCCTACAGAGCCTGCAAATTAAATGTACTTCAATCTCAGCTGTGTTTAGGGTGTTTCAGATGAGATCCTTGGCAAAATATTTGTGCTCTTTGCCATCTATTCTGACATTATGTCAGTCTGGGTCATCAATAAAAGGGTTGAAGAGATTAGACAGTGGAAACACCAGCAATACCATCATGAAGATCTCACGTACCAAGAGATTTGCTGTTGAGGAAAATGTACAGATGTTGGACCTAATCAAAGCTGGCACAGCCAGTGTTGGCTGAATAACTTAGAAATCTCCTTTTTTTTTCTCCTTGAACACTTCTAGAAGCAGAAAAAAGAGTGTAAATATATTACCAACATGGCTCCAAGTAAGCAGGGGCAGCCCTTTCTTTGGGATTATCGGACTCTGTCCCCACCCGAACTTTACAAAACCTGCTAAAGTCTTTCTTTTCTGTCTGTCTTAATAGTGACATACAGTAATGGTATAACATAATAGAGGCAACCTGCAGGGTTACTAGGAAGTAATATGTAACTGGAAGGTAGCATGTAAAAACTTGTAATGAGTTTCAACAGGTTTGGGTTTTTTTCCCCACTAAAGGGCTGTTCTACAGAGCTCTTATGCATTTGTGTGCCACACAGCAGTGCTCTACAGTGATTACACTGGCTGACCCAAGAAGGCAGAGATAGGTAAGGGTTGGCTTTGGTCAAGCATTAAAAAAGGGTACATATGAGTAAGTACCAGGTCCTTTACAAAGCAATTTTTGAATGTTTTCTGAAGTAACAGAATGACAGATTCTCATTTTTTAGCATTATTTTGTGAATGAGTAACTTAGACTGTTCTTGCTTTGTACAATGTTGCTCTAGTAAATATGTTGTATTATAAGCTCTGCATACAGAAAAAAAACCCCACACAAAAGTGCACACACAGAGGCATGCATGCACATACCAGTCTACCACACGATTTCTTTTGAGATCAACCATCAGTTAAAAAGCATTGGAACTGCCACCACACTTAAGAATAGGCAGGTGTCTTGGCTTGGACACAAATAACCTGAAATCCTCTAGCACTTTCATTCACAAAGTAACAAAGCGGGGATTTTCCCTAGCAATTCCTTAACAGGAAATGTAAAACATCGACCATAGGTGGAGTAATGGCCTTGACTTCTGAGGTGAAATGTGTCTCTTGTTGGAGGGAGAGAAATTGCCATCAAAAAAACATAAAGGAAGGGATATTCTTTGTAGACTACAACAATTAAAACAAAAAATTTTTACTTCCTTGTTCTTGGATGGTGAGGTGAGAGGTGTGCTCTCCACTGAGACACTTTAGAAAGGTGGACCTCCACAGCTCAGCTCTGTAGTCTGTAAGAGTTTGCTCAAGTGCTCCAGAGAGATTTCCAAGGCAGAGCCCTCCTGCCAGGCTGATCTCTGTTCTTAGCAAAGTGAAAGAGTCTGGTGAAAAGTACTAATTTAAATGGTGCCCACACGATCTTATTGCAAACTTCCCCCACACAGCATTATACTGTACTATAAATATACCTTGTCTCTACATTTTAGATGAGGACAGCTTGAGGCAAGTGGGGACAGGGAAAGGTCACATCATCTCCCACCAGGACTCACAAAATGTGTGATTAATATTATGTGTCCTCAATGAATGCCTCACAAGAGCTAGGGAATATGGCTGGTCAGTCACAGGGTCTCTACATCTGTGCTGGTTTTAGCTGGGATATGGAATAGAGTTAATATTTTTCACAGTAGCTGGTATGGGGCTATCTTTTAGATGTGTGGTCAAAACAGTGTTGATAACACAGGAATGCTTTAGTTATTGCAAAACATCAGGGCCTTTTCTACTCTTCAGGCTGCCCTGACAGCAAGTAGGCTGGGGGTGCACTAGAAGTTGGGAGAGGCTGACCTCAACTGACCCAAGGGCTGTGCCTTACCACATGATGTCATGGTCAGCAATAAAAGCTGGGGAAAGAGGAAGGAAGGGAAGACATTCCGAGTGATGGTGTTTGTCTCCCCAAGTAACCATTAGTCATGATGGAGCCATGCTTTCCTGGGGTGGCTGAACACCTGCCTGCCCATGGGAGGAGGTGCTTTGCTTTTTATTTTTACTTTGCTTGCTTTTGCTTTACGCATTAAACCATCTTTTTGCACTTTTACACTTCTGACTGTTTCCCTCATCCCACCAGGGGAGAGTCAGCAAGCGGATGTGTGGGGCTGAGCTCCTTACCAGGGTTAAATCACACCACCACCATATCTCGGGAACATCGTAGGTGGCATCGGATAACTTCTGACTCTGAGGACAGTTCAAAACTTTTTCCTCCTGGATTGCAGCCTCCAGTTTTCCACAGATCAGTGTAGAGGAGATGATCCTTAGAAAGATTTCTTCTCTCACATCTGTTTCCTCCAGGTTTCTGTATGTAAGATTTTGCTTTCTCCAGTTTGCCTTCAGAGTTCTGTGCCCCACATTTATTAAGCTTTGCAGCTTTATTACCACATTGAGAATTAAAATCTGGAATCCCACATTGATTGTCTGTTTAAGAAATGAAATGCCACACTGCATATAAATATCTTTCCATTTGAAAATAAAGTGCACAACTTAAAGCGGGGACAATCAATGCTTCCAATGACCAGTGAAAAAATAGGGAAGTGGTGAAATCCATGCATGACTTGCTATGGCTTCTGTACATGTTAAGCCTTACCGTATGTTACATGGAACAACATCTGTAAAGCGTGCTCACTTCTGTTTAAAGTTAAACTCTATCTACACTGTGTGAAAGAACCTTACATGAGATAATTACTAACAGGGATAAAAGCATGACTTTGACATTTTGAACATGCATCTTTCTAAATTCTTTTAGAGTCATTTGTAGTATCTAAGCAGCTATAAAACAGATTGGTGGCATCTCTTCTGACATATTTTATGTGTGCAAGTTCTCTGTGTTATACGAATATCACAACTACTTGTGGTGTTTTAATGCCTCCCTGGATCACAGCTGAAAACTTGCCCTCATCAAAAAGGACAGAAATGCCATTGAATTTAGTTACACCAGAATTTCTTCCCATATATTTGTAAAACCTTCTCTCTCCAAGGGTTCAGTGGAAGTCTGAAGATAACTGTGGTGGTGATTAATCTGTCAATTTGACTGATATTTTAAAAATATATCTGAGTAGAAGAATTTTCTTCCATACAAGAACAGCAGAGACTATTAAATCAGGATCTCCTGTGCTCTGCCAGGGTTAAGTCTTGGGATCACCTAGATTTATAGAGGGTGCAGTACACTGGAGCTAGGATTTAGCTGGGTCTGTGCTGCGCCTATGCAGGCAGGATGAGACCCAGCCCATTCCTACTCAGGCTCCAGGAGGCACTCCAGCAAGTTCACCAGCCTAAGTGAGCAGAGCATGAAGACAGCACAGCAGTAAACAATATGGATCAACAGTTTTGAAGACTGAGGTATTGCAGTTGACCTTGTCACTACATCTGTGACTCATGTTCCCTCCTATAAATCTAAAATTGCTTTATCCCTTTTAAAGCTTTGACAATTTTGGATAAAAAACACAGAAGAGGTAAAAAACCCCCATAAATCTTTATAGTTTATTTGATGGAGAAATACTTTTTATCCTGAGGGCAATATGCTGTGTCCATTGTATTTCACTGTCCTCATTGTTCCTCTTTGGTCAGTATTTAGACAGAAGCATATAAGTAAAAGAAGTGTAAAAACCCTGTAATTGCTTTGTTTAAATTCCATTTTAACTGAATCGAAAGAGAAACTGTTAGTGAACAAAACATATCTGGCAGTCACAAGGGGCTTGCTCTGCACTATCATAATGTTTCGTTATGAGGGGACTAAACGCTGAAGCTATCATAGAGGATTGCAAGACTTTTTCAACCTCTACATTGAAGACAAGCTTCCCAGGGTGCAAATCAGGGGTTCTGTGGCCAAAAGCTTCAGAGATTGCTGTCCACTTTCTGAAACAGAAATTTTCCAGATCCACAGATGCTTTCAGTAATTACTTAGCTGACATTGGTAGGTTCACCGAAGTAAGAAAACCCACAAGCATATTTTATATTAGGAAGAGTAAGACATAAGAAAACTGGTGAAACCACATTGTCTCTCTTCTCAAGCCTAGTTCATCAGATAGTATTGAGTTTTGATGTGTTTCCTTTTGATTAGAACCTTTCCTGAGTTGGAGCAGGTTTCTACTTTCAGTTAGTATGATTATTGCTGCAGGTTTAATATCTGCCAAGTACTGCTTTTGTGAGGTTCACTAAGTAAATATTGCATTTTGCATTCATTTGCACATTATAAAGCATGTTTTTATAGATATCTCACAGACCTAATCTCACAAACAATTGTGCACTTTCATAGAGCTTACAACTGTGAGCCTCATGGCTGTGGAATTATATGGGGAACTGAGGTGGGAGGAGTACTGGCTGTTTTCAGATGGTCAATGTCTCATGTACACATGCAATGTACATGTCAACATGTGAGCTATGTTCCCTAGGCTGCCTCTAAATTCATGGAAGAAAAAGATAAGTATTTTGAGGGACTAATTAATTTGGTCTACTGTAGATTCATGCTTAAGCATGAGGTCAATCATTCTTTAATTCCTTTCTGTTGCCTCAAAAGTGGCCAAAGGTGCACAGCTAAGATGCAGATGTCTACCCTGTAAGCGCCTACACATGGAGAGATGAATCCTTACTGCAGAGTCCGGCACATCTTGTTAATCAAATTCACAGAAAAATAACTGTGAGATGTGGGTGCTTAGGTGATATATGCATTCTGTTTACAAGGTGGTTTCAAAACATCATCTTTCCTAATTGCTCAGATAATCATAGTAATGCTATGCTTTATTGTGATCTTTCCAAACATCACTATAAATTATTGTGAAGCAACATCTGAGCTTCTCATAGCTATAGCAATTAAGTCAAGCAGAATTCTAAATTATAGAGGTACATTTACAAAAATTGACAAGGATATTTTAGAGCTTTGTGTACAGCACAGGTTATTCCTGGATGTCAGCTTATCCAAAGGCATAAATACTGTTTTACAACTGTCATTTTAAAAATCTTAGATATGCTTATCTAAGACTAAGTGTTGTGTCAGTTGTTTGTTTTTCATCATTGACTATTACAGTAAATGCTATTTAAAATCTACTAATTCTGGAAAATATTTAATCTCCTAAGCTTCAAAGGGTAAATAATGCCCAATAGGAGGTATTGGAGATCCTGATCCTGGTGGCAACTTCTCACAGAATCTCTTACTTATATATTTTTTTTTTTAACACCCCTGTCAGAAACAGGAAGAAATGGTTGGATTAGTGGAAGGACTTTGAGTAAGACATTGAACTGGTTTGATTCAGTCTGTAGGTTTGCATATAGAACTCAGCACATCATAGGCTTCAGAAATCAAAGCAATCAGCCTGAAAAATAATTTGACCAAACTGCCATCTGCATTTGGAACGTTTTTCCATCACTATTCATCTTTAAGACAAGTCATAGTTCAACATTTTTCAGTACTGCCTTTCCCAAATTTGTTTCCACCCTGTATTAACATTTTTTGCTACTTCTGAGCAATAGAAGTGGGTCTGCTGTGCACAGGTTGCTTTTTGTGCCCTTGGAAATGGAGACCACCACAAACCCCTCTGCAGAAGGCCAGTTTGCTGTCAGCTGCCTGCAGGCAGATGGTGCCTCCATTCCCTCACCGTATTATGAGGAAGAACTGTGTGTCAATTCCAAATAGACTGGCGCAGTGTGTGGCCACAGCTGGAGGAGCCATTTGAAGCAGTTCAGGTGCCAGGAGCTGCCTCCGCATGGGGACTGGGGGTCTGCTGCGCTGGCATCCAGCCTGGGAGAGCAGCCCCCACCGTCTGCTCCCCCACTGCCTGCACACGAATACTCGGTCTTCAACCTGTGCTTAGCTGCCTTGAAGCCTTTTCATTGTGTTTTGTGCTTCAAACAGTAATTTTTTCCTTGTAAAAAAAGGCCATTTCATCAAGATTTCCAAAAGCTCATATACGTTTTTGTCAAATTCTATAAAATATTTTGTCAAGAAGTTACTGAGATTACTGTCTCATCCTTCAGTGTGCAATGACTTAGTATCATATTGTTGCATGTTCTCCAGACCCAGCCACAAATTTAAGCCTTCCTTGTTTTCTCTCAGGGTTTCCAAAAGTGCAAAGTTATTGCTACCCTATACAATCTGAGTACGCCATGATAGCTGTTGAGGTGTACAGTAGAGGATGCTATTAGTCTCATTTTACAGAGTGAGGAGATGAGTTGTAGAGATTGGAGCACAAGGTTTACATGAATTTTGGTGTCCAGAGATGATGAGGACATGAGTTTTTTCCCCAGAATGTTTAGGATGAGATAGCAGCACTCCAGATGTTCAAAGCACAGCTCCTGTTGACCTTAGTTTCAGGTCTGAGAGCACAATGGCCCACACATCAGGGATCCAGGAGGAAAACAGTTGTAATCACTATGAGTTATGGGGTAAAGAATAGTTTTGTTCTATCGTGCTGTCTCAGGGGAGGAGGAAGCCAGGGCAACGGATCCTTGTCCAGCCCAGGACAACCATTACAGCAACAGGGCAGCCAAAAGCAACGTCCAGCATGATTTGAACCACTAATGACACCAGTACAAAAAAAAATGTAGCACAACACTATCAACTGCCGTCTTACTGACCAGCCTTCTAAGCAAGGACTCACTAAGCCCTCTTGGAAACAGTGGACTGGAGGGAGTTTATTGCCACACCAAGCACCTGCTTCCCAGGTGATTTAATCTCCCTGGGGTCTCGCATATGGCCCTGGCAGATGTGACCCCATCCATAGAGGACTCAGCAATGAAAAATTATTGTGGGGCCTCTAGAACCCTCCTCTTCTCTGTTCTGCAGCACACAATGCCTGCTCTCACTGCAGCCCCTCTCTCACTTACTTGTCCCCCAGGACTCTCTCATCTCCATGTGTATGGCCTCACTGTCTGTGCCTGGCTGGGGAGAGGGATGGTAGTGCCAGTCAGGGCAGGAGGGTCACAGCCTGATTGCAGCCCTCTGCACCTTCGCTGGCTGAAGATGAGAGACCAGTCGGGTGGCGTTGTCCTTCCCATGCCAGAGAGAGAAAAGCAAGTCAGAGATCAGAGTATAACAGGTCTTGACTCCCACACGATGAGCCAGTTCCACAAAACTCTGCAAAACAGTTTGATTTTTTAAAAACATAGATAAAGACAAAGCTTTTTCCATCAGCATTTTCCTATCCAGCCATACTTGTAGTTCTTGGTTAGAAGGGAAAATTATTCCACCACTTAGTGAGGAGGGCACACCGGTAGCCTGTTCTCAGCAAGAGCTGTGTACATGTGCATAGCCCACGCTTCTGCAGGGAGAGCCCACGCTCACATGGTGACATGTTCTGGTCACCACTAAAGCAGGCTGGTCAAGCATGCTGAATGAATGTATCAGTTACAGAAATGTTTAGCTCCAGATCATAACTGACTTGAGAGTTTTACAGGCTTTTAGAATTTGCAAATATTTGATTGACTTCTCGTGATGACAGTGAAAGTCACTTTTGTTTTACGAAGATGGCCTCTTTGTTAAATTTCTGAATCATGATGGTGAAAGAGATGCTCACCAGTGATTTTCAGCATGGGGAACACAATGTATTTCCCCCCCAGCCTTGTTCTCAGAAATGACTAAAGTCTGCTCTGACATTCACTCCTCCCTCACCCTGCTCCCTTCCACTGAAACAACCTACTGGAGTTTACCGTTTTCTGTGCTTGATGGGAACTGTCAAACAGACCTAAAATAGGGATTATTATCAACAGCCATTATATACAAGGCAGCTTACTTCAGTAATGAATAAGTATCCGTTCTCCTTCCACCCACAGGTACACACCTGCCATTAGTGACTGTCACAAACCCTGTGACACGTTCCTGTGGGCAGGACCTTAATTATTTCCCTCAGTTTCCCTCATATCCCCTTAGAAATATATAATCCCATATAATCAGCTATGGCTGAGTTGGAAGTCTGCTGATTTTGAAGGAAAGAGCTTGTTAAAGGGTCTTTTAAGAGATTGGATGCTCTGTGGGTGTAGAGTAAAAATTGATGGCATCTGCGCTGAGGTGTGTGGTAGCTGCAGGAGCTGTGACAGATGTAGCGTGGCTGCATATTACACGGTGGTACAGTCACCCCACATCATGTGTCTGGGGTGTGTGTCATCCTCAGCAAGCTTTATCTGTGGAGGGAAAAAGGGCTGACAGTAAGACTGTCCCAACAGTCGCTTAAGGCAGCGAGGATTGAGAGCCGCCCCTAAGGTAATACAGTTTTCTAGCAAAGTCTAGTTTGCAGTACAAGGAGGAAAGAAAATATACATTTCTTTAATATTTAGCAGTTGCCTTGAACGTGTCTGAGCACAGTGACTTCAATGATTTTCTGGACTGACAAAGTATATTTTCTCTGGAGCTCATTACAGAGCTGGGCTGTGTCAGAAACAAAGAAGTGGCTTTATGTAAAGACTTGAAAGAAGAGAGGGCAGAGGGTTTGCAAGGCAGCTCAAGAAAGGCATTCAATGCAAAGGGGCTGCTGAAGAAGAAGCTGCAGAGACAGTTGCAAGAAAATTTAGCACATAAAAATATGTGCGACGCTACACAGAGAGTGTATATGTAATATTCATAAGAATGTCTTTTAGATGCACTCTCCCTCAGATTTTGAAGCTGTCTGAAATCTGCAGACTTTCAATCCACTTAAATATAATAAAGCCTGCACTGATTATATCATGATTGCTGACATTTGGTGTCTGTCAGTCTGAAATAACTTTTCCTCCTTGCTATAATTTCCTTTAAAAAGCAAAGCAGAATCAGTGATTTTCCACAAAGCTTTCTCCAAACAACTCCTGTCTGAATGCCTTGGTGGTTTCTTTCTGAGGTCAAACACTATTGCCCAAAAGCTTTTCTTTTCTCCCCATTTTAATGCATTTGTTTGCCTGGTACTTCTGTGTCTGATGCTCTTGACTGACAAACTGGAGTGCTACCTGTGTATAGAAGAATGTTATTAAAAAAATCTTAAAAAGATCCTATTAATATTTTATTAGCATTTCTTTTCTTCCCGAGACTGAATGACAGCTTACCCAAGATAGCTGATTTTAATTATTTTTTTCAACCTGTATTCCTCTTGTCACTGTCTCTTCCAGCATCAATCCAGTCAGATGTTGTTCTTTATTATTACCATAAGGCCTCAGCAGCCTATAATTACTCTAAAGATTTTCTTATCTTTTATTTCTGAAGCTTAGATTTTCCCTTCTTTTTTTTTTCTTTTTTAAATATATTTTGGTAAGATCTGTAATTAACCTTGCAGCTGTTGATAGTCTGCTCGAGTCTGTAACTGTAACACTTCACGTAGCTTCTATCTGCCCCTGCCCCCACTTTTCCTGCTCGACTGTTTGTGAAGGGCTGGTTACAGTAATGATATTCCTGTCTTCAAAGCGATGAACAAAATGTATACAACAAATTCCCTTTGGAATTGCTTTGCGCAATCCATTTTTAATGCTAAGATGATTAAAAGTCCTGCTCTTAGTAGCACACAGTGCACATTTCCAGACATTTCCAACCTGCAGTTTCCTAGGATTTGTTGAGGATGGGCGATGCAGAGGAGATGGCGTGGTGGCTGTGTCTATGTGGCAGCCTCTGCTCGCCTGGAAGGGAAGCAGCTGAAGCCCTACACTGGCTTTTGTCTGGGAGGGGGCCATGGCTGAGCTGACAGAAATCAAATACAAGTAATTGCATAGATTATACAACTAGACTGCTTTCCCTGGAAATGAGTCTGTGCCTTCCATTCGCGAGATGGAATTACAGAAATAGGAGAGAAACCGTTTCAGGTCTGTGATGAAAAAAAAATAATAAGGCTACTCTCAAGGTACATTGCCTTGCCATTAGATATAAAAGGCTTCTTTCAGGATACTGCATTGGTTTCCTAGAATTATGACTTGTGAGTGGAGCTAAATGCAGGTACAGTCTTTCCATAATAAAGTTCCTTTCTTAGATTTTTACAGAGGTACACCTACCTTGGGCAGACTCATTCTCATCACTGTGCTTGTAACACCTCTAAGAGATTTCTTTCTGAAAAGAAGAAAACTACACTGAGACATATTTAATGAAGTTATTCTTTCAGCATTTTAAGACTTCTGTTTAGCCTTTTCCATGGACTATTGAGAGAAAAACTGTCCTCCAGTGATGGAGCAACCAGGTAGAGGTTCTTAGAGATAGATCTGTATCATCAGTATTCTTCTTGGAAGCTCTACAATGACATCCACCATAACATGCAGAGGTCACCTATTTTATGAGTCAAAGATCATTCAGGCCTTTCAAAACCTCAGTTGTGAACTCCTGAGAAGATAAGGATTTTGAAGTGGTACATGTCATGATTTTAAGCTGTGTCCCACAGCATAAGGACAGATGTGAAAGTCCTCCACTTGTTTAACTTCTTGTGTAACATGTAAAATAATTTGGAATCCAGTTCTTTGTAGATTGCTTCCTAACTTTTAGAGCTCATATAAAAATGACACTTAAAGGACATTCATAAAGGCAGTTGACATGGGACTTGTATACAAACCTAATTCCATATTTGTTTCACTGCTTTGGTTTCAACATCTTGTCTTCTAAGAATCTTTGGTAATGAAAATCAGAGATGGGAGAAATTAAAGCAAAGAGCAAGTGTCATCTTAACTACCTTTAGCTGTTTAACTGCAGCCAAAGCCTGGGTTCACCATGCTGCCGGTGAAAAGGGCCCTTTCAATGAGCAGTTAGTTCATCCTATCCTAAGATACATGCCGAAAACAAGTGAGTGAATTTGCTTCTAAAGATGCCTGTCTTTCTCTAAGGATTACTGTATGCATCTCAAATAGGAAGCACAAATTAGACACTTAACTTTTCAGCAGGTAATTTTACATGTGGTGAGCCTTTTCCCTGCAACTAAATGAGAATCAGTGTTGAAATTTAGCTGTCCTGTCTTTAACCAGGTACTGATATCACTGACATTTACATATTCCTGAGACAATAATATACATAAACATTTCTCAGTGAACATCTGTGAAGTCCTTTGAAAAGTATCCCAAATAGAAAAAGCAAAATAAAAATTACCAAACGTTGCAAAAAAATTCTTTAAAAAATTCTTTTAAAAAGCAGACTGAGCAAAATCCAAGAATTCTTTTTTAAACAGAACAGCTCTCTGAGCAACATTGCTGTACTCAGCAGTTCATTTCAATACATACAGTCTTCAGAACTATAAAAGAAAAGAGTAAGTATGAAAAATCCCATCATATGTTACATCTCAACATGTGGCAGGCAGCAAATTCATTAGAGTTTGGTACTTCTTCCTTACTATATCTCAGGAAACAAGAATAAATTTGAAAGTTTAACTATATTGAGGTCCACAGTAACCCACAGCAGTGACAAAAATTTCCTCTATCACAGTACAGATATAAGCCTACACTACATTTCATTGCATGTTGCTGCTCTGCTAACAAATCTAGCCCCTCTCTCTCTCTCTCATTTGGCTTCTCTCCATAAGTCTTGCTAAACGCCAGGACATACTGTTTGTGGCAGTCAAAAGATTTAAATTCTCTCCTTTAGACTGGACACATATCGGATGTGAAACCATGCTGTTCAGTTGTTGTGTTCTCTGCTGTCAGGCAACTCTTCAGAAGTCTGTAGCAATGGTGTAGTGAACGCAGAGTGTGCTTGAAACTAAAGGACATTGTTCATTTCAACTAACAAGAATTAACTTCTGAAAGAAAAATGCAACAAGATGAGGAATTCGAAATGGCAACTGGAATACCTTTCTGTCTTGCAAAATTCCTTCCATGCTATCCTAATTATTAGTCCAGATACCTTTGGGTCTACTCTCCTTTCCTTCCCCAAACTCTTATCTGGCTGAAAAAGCACTTTTTCCCAATTCAGAGAGGATTCTTTTGTTTGCATTGAAACACCTTTCCTGCCCAGGTCCAAACTGGTTTTTGAGAAGAGTTGACATCACCAAAAATTTATCAAAGTTAATAGATTTGGCATTGTCAAAAAAACAGGTAGGGCCAATGAAATAATCAGGCAGCAGGTTGAAAACAAACCACAGGAAGTACTTTTTCACACAGTATGTAATTAAATTGTGGAAGTCATTGACAGAGGATATGATGAAAGCCCAATAAATAAAAGATTTTTGAGAAGGAACTAAGTAAATTTATGGAGGACAAGTTCATCAGTAGCTACTGAATGCAAAGGTCAGATTTGACCTTTCCTTGAGCACTACTGATGACGGTCAACAGCATCTTCCTGAAACAGCTGGATTCTTGTTCTGGTTCAGTGTGGCCAGTCTTATTTTCTTGAGTCCCTTAAGTGTTCAATGAAATATGGCTATCCTGAGCCATCCTTTTCTTTTCCATCTATTTTTCCAGACAGACCCTGGTGGGTTTAAACCTGTGCAGAAAACACCTCATATGTACAATATGTATCAGTTTTATTCCAATCCACCAGTTACTCCTTTATTGTAATTTTACAGTCTGTTCATTGAAGACTTTGGATACAAGTTCTAGCCTAAGCTGGCTGGAAAGATTATTTGCTAGGTATGTCAGTAAAGATATGAGCAATACTTTGAGGTATTATGCCTGGAAGGAACATGCACATTCTCTCTTACCACAATTGCAGAAATTATATTAATATTAATTGCAAGGAAAAATCACAGATTGCACTCAAACAGTGCCAAGTTTCAAAAAATCAGAGATGGAAAAGACCTGTTACGTTTTTGGCTGCAAGGCAGGCTCAGTGTAAGATTGCTTTTTGATGTTCATTTTCCATTGTTTCAACCATTTTCCTGGTGAACTACTTTGCATGCAGAAAGTGAAATGTGAAAGAAAAAAATAAAGTGCTTGAATCTGTTACTACACTTACATTAAAAAATTAGTTGTTAGTGGTTTTAGTAATATCAGTTTTATCTTTCCTATTTGGCAGGAGAATGCTTTGTAAAAGCTGAGAATTGGATGGAGTCTAAGAAGTTCAGTCTTCTGAACCATGAATTTAATTTTCCTGACTCCAACTTTCAGAGCCATAAGGAGACATAGCCTGCTGTCTGAAAGATCATCTTTGTCCAATTTTGCCAGTACCAGTATTGCAGTGAAAATAAAATGTATATTAATTACAGACTGATTACAATATGTCCATTTTCCTAAGTATTCTCCTATGTGGCTTTTGTGAATAGATGTCATTACACTGTTTCATGGTTTCTAGCTATCCCAGTTTTTCTTTTAAAAAGAAGTACTAAAAAAAAAAGTTTTTATCTTCCAATGCAGATCCTTTACCTTGTACATTATTATTGTTAATGTTGTTGTTGACCACAAAAGCCTAGAGTACCAGTGTAGGATTTTTAATCCTTCTCAGCAAAAACAAAGGGAAAATCTTTCTCCCAAGGACATTGCAAACTCGTGTGAAATGCAAAGTTTGGGACAGACAGAGTCCATAAATCGAAGGGGAGCTTTCAAGGTGATGGAGAAGGAGAGCAGCAAAAATGGAGTCCTGTGGCTAAATATGTTAATTTCAAATTTTGTGGTTGAAATAATGTTAGGCTTTTTTGGGTTTGGTTGTATTTTGTTGTTTGTTTGCTTGTTTTAATAAATAAGTACATGCTTGTTATCCCTGTGTTGTTCTTCTGTGGGGGGCCTAGGGCAGACACTGCAGGTGAACTGTGTTCTGGGGGAATCCAAACAGAGAAGTGGACTTCTGGATTAGATCTGTGGTTAGTTCTTTTCTTTAAAATAAAACTACATTTGAGCAGTTTTGCTCATCCATCTGGATAATTTGAAAATAACTCCTTCTGCTTCTGAGTATCTGGTTACAATTTTAAGTGTTTTGGAACTGCTGCTCTATTTTAAGTCTTTTAAAAATTAATTTAGTGTCCATTAAAGCCTCCCTCCTCATAGCCTCCTTAGTGAAATGATATTGTTTTGTCACTTTTGGAAAGTCAAGAATCACAACAGAATTCTTACACTGCCTTCTGGAATTTTGGCTGTTTTACCTAACAGTGAGAAAAGAAACAGGGGATCAGTTGTTACAGTGTTTCTTTTCTAGCCTGTATTTTTGCTGACATTGGGAGATAGGTTCAGGTTTTGTACAATTAGATTGAAATTCAACATGACTTGCGATAAAGAAATTATTCAGGTATTTCCCTGGTTTAATGAAAACCAAAATTTGGAAAGGTAGATATTCTTTTAGTTTGTATTTATTTTTTACAAGCTGCCATGTCTTCCAGTCACATCCCCACTACTCATTATTGTTCAGTCACCTGACTCTAGGATTTCAAGTTCATTGTCACATTTCTGCAAAATAATAATTTATTTCCTGCCTCTTTCACCAGTCACGGACCAGTTCCACTAAAGTGTTCTCCACTCCAGGGAGAAACTTCTTGCCCTCAGAACTAAACACACCAGAAAATAAAGGGAAATTTGACTAGAGACTTCATTTCAGTGCATCACAATAGCAGTACTTCATCTACTCTCTGCTTTTCTTTTCTGAGTAGAGTTATTTTCAGCTTTTTCAACTAACAGACCTTTTTTTTTTTTTTTTTGAAGCATGAATCCCTGAAAAACAAATGTAAGCTTTCTGATAATATCCTTTTCTCAGTTACTTTTCACATCTCTCAAGAAATCACCCCCAGACTGATAGTAGTCCACACATTAGAAACTACTTTGCTGTAAGAAAGATAAAGATGCCTCAACAGCAGAGAGCTGTTGTTTGAGAACTTCACTGCCTTAATCTTAAATCATCCTCTAATCCCTATTTCACACATGCTTAGTATTTTAATGGAGCCTTGTCTTGGCTTTGCAGACATTTCCACTTGTACTACTTCTCACTGGAAAGCGAGCAAGTTCCCAGGTACAAACTCCTTGTCTCAGGAGCACAGGTGGGTGGCACGGCGTGGGCAGAGGTTGCATGCTCACTGCGCTGCACTGGAAAACAGGAGAGGACAAATTCAAAGGATGACAGAGCTGAAGTGTGAACATCCAAGCACCTTAACATTCTTTCAGCTTGACTCCTCAATGATGTGTTCACTGTTCATCTCCAGCCCCACTCAGTCTTTCTTACATTTACTTAGTAGGGCAACTATGGTGATGGTGGGATTATTTTTACTGTGGATCTTTGCCCACTGCGAGCTGGACTGAATTACAACTTATTTTCCTCTGAAGTCCTTGTTTCTACATTTTCAGTGTTTTGGGGACTCCAGTTAATTCCCCTTTTTTCTTTTCTCCCAAGAAGCCATTAAAAGATTAAAAAAACCAAACCAAAACAAAACAAAAAAATCCCCTAAACCCCAACAAAATTTGGAAGAGGAAAAAAACCAAAACAAAACACCAAAAGGACTTTAAACATGTGTTACACATGATAGTAACAGCTGCAGCCCTGTTGACAATATAATACCGCTGCAATCCCCAGGATATAACCGAGATACTGAATTTCAGACTGCAGAAGAATGGTGCTTGAAGATTCTTGAAAAGAATTATGTTTGGGCCCACTGGAAGGGGACAGAAAGTTTAAGTAGAACAAAGAGGAAGTATGCTGGTGGTCCAGTGCAGAACCACAAATACAGACTGGTAAAAAAACCCAAAAAGTTAGTATACCCCCAATAAACACATTCAGCTGGTATGCACAATTTTTCTGCTGTTATCTTAAATTCTCAAGGTTATTAGGTTTTAGGGCTATTAGGGACTGAAACACATGGTGAAGGCCGTTGCTTTTGTATTGATATGCTGTTAACAAACAATGAACACATGCTAATATTACAGCAATGGAAGCAAGAAAAATAATACCAGTGATGTAACTTAGGATGTTGAGAGAACAAGACCCTTCTTTTCTTCTTCTCTTCCTTTACAATGAGCAAATTCCAAGGGCAGTTGCAAGGCAATTTTTAATCCTTTCCTCTTCTTTTATTACAGTAATGTTTGCTTTAAGAAAGAATTGATTGTAGAACATACCCACTTCAAGAAACAAAATCATAGAACTTGTTCCAGTTTCTAAAGTGAATGAAAGTTTCTGCTCTGCTAATACTACCCCCCAAAAAAATTTCAAGAGTAAATTAATCTAATTTGTTTATAGTATGATATCTGCTGCTTCTGATAAATCTGTTAGTTTTATGGGATAAACAGTTCTTAGAAAAGATAAGGAACTCTCTATTAGCCCCTTATCCCTAGCGATATCCGCTGTGTTCAGTCTCCTCATTACACTCGCATAGCTGGAACCTACACAACAGCCAAGCCTTGCCTGGGAGCAATGCCTGGGTCCATGCTGCTGAGCAAGGGTCAGCTGGAGGCTCTTCCCATTACCTACCTCCTGGGGCAACCCCAGGGCTGACCATAAAAAGCGATTCATGGTCACAATGGAAAAATTCAGGTGCAGTCTGTCACCAGTAGAATACTTTCAGCAACACCCACTTATCCTGTGAGTGTGCCCTGCTATTCTGTGCCGGAGCTGATGGCACCTCTGTCACCTGCTCATCAAAAGTTTGAATTTCCTCTTAGAAAGGTCCCACTTACCTACCAAAGGAAAGGTAAAGTTTCTGGGAATTTTTGTTCAGCCTTCCTACACAGGAGAAGGGAACACATCTGGTGGGACTTGTATCAGCCTAAGTTTGAACTCTTGCAAAGGGGATGAGCTCATACCAGAAGCCTCTGGTTTGAGCAGTGGAAAGAAACAGCCAGTTGCAGAGCACTGACTCATCTGACCTATTTTACACGTCTAGTTTAAGATGAAGTGAACACCATGGAAATAATTTACTCTGAAGGTATTGTAAAGAGGTTTGTCCGGACATTAATATCAACATTGTGGATTTTTATCATTGATCAGATGAATCCTACACAAGAAGCTGGGCTTCAGGAGGAACCCAGAATTCCTGTCTTCACCAAGTACTGATGTAGCCAATCGCAGCAATTTACCTCCCAGTTTAAGCAGCAGAAGTAAAAACAGACTGAGAGGTGTTTAACTGTGTAATGTCTCTGTACATGCTTCATTGCTGTCCCATCAGTGATGCTAGTCATTACAGAGCAAGTGAAAACAGGAATCGGAATCCTCCCAGGCAAGAAAGCAAGTGACTGCTGTTAAACTGCGCTGGTGAAAATAATAAAACAAGATTGTATGTGACAGAATATCAGGACCTCAGAGTGAAGCACTAAGCTCAGCGCATCCCAGGTCTCACTGACTTTCAGAATACCCCCTATTTGAAAACAGTTTTAATATATCACTACACATAATTGTCCCTTGCCACTCACTTGAGTTACATGGAACAATCAGGAGTGAAAGGGGGTAACAGGAAGGAGAAAATTCACTGAGGGTTTCCACCGTTCAAGAAAGACACAGTACACGAAAAACCAGGTCAGTTTGCCTGTAAAACAAGAGTACCAGAGTAAGAAAGGAACACTCATAGACACCCACAATAAGTTCTGCAGTAGTGGCTGAGCAAAATCTTACTTCATACAGGAATAGAGTGTCAATGCTCATGTCATCAGTTCCTACTTTTTAACTAAAGGACAGTTGTGGACAGCCGAATTGTGATAACTTAACCTGATATAAAGAGCTATTTTGGATGACATTGACCTCTCCCTTCTTTAGAGATAGTTGGGCTGCAGGAAAGACCAGAGAAAACAGGCAAGATCCTAATGGACGAAGCCCCTAGGTATGCAGAGAAATTAGTAAACATATATATTTCTTTGCACAGAGAGCTTCCCAGCAACGCTTACTATTTCTATAAGGGGAGGTTCCTCTACAGACAAGGGAGGTTTTCAGCTGGGCATAAACCTGTGGGAGCAACCATGGTCCTTCTGATGAACAATGCTGCTCATAGATGTTTTCAGAAAAGATTCAGCTTCCTAAGTTGTTATGATATAATGTGCCAATAATTGTTACCTGTTTAAGTAAACAATCATTTTAGTAATTTACGCTTTTTTTTTCCTCCAAGTTTAAAAGTTGCTGCTGACTCAGGGCATGGCTGCACACAAAATGTGTACCTTAGAACTACAGGTGCCACCACCATAGACAGGATATGGCCACTTCCAGAAAAAAAAGGCACTACCTGATCCTTCCTGATTAATAAACTGGGTTATACTGGTATAACCTTATACATACAAAGCAAGAAAATCTCAGCTTCTGGGTGACAGATATGGGCAACTTGAGTAACCATACTGACTCTGAAAACATTCAGAAAACATACCTGGCAATCTATTACAGAGCAAATATGCAGTTCTCTTTTAAGATGGGTTTGTGGGGTTTTTTCCCATTTTTATCTCCTTTTCCCCCATGCTCCTGAGAATGGTGGTGAATGTTCTTACTGAATCACACTTGCTGCCCCGTTGGCACACACAGAGCATTTTCTATGGAAAATAAAATAGCTGACATACTTTTTCACATCTTGGCTAGGTCAAGCAATCCAGACAGTCATAATAAACCAAATTATTCTCTTAATCCTTAGAACTGTCAGATATTTGAAGCTGTGTAGCCTCCTTTTGTGCATGCCAGCTGTACAAACGGATACTTTTTTTATCTAAATGGTCAGCAGGTGTAAGGAAAAATAATAATTATATAACAAATAATTACATAAGAAATTTGCTCTTATTCTTTCACAGTACTTTGACCTCCAGTAAACATTACCCTGCAGTATTTATTTTGCTTTCATTGGTAGTTGAGCCTGAGCTTGGGCTGAATGGACTGCAAAATCTTGCCAACACATAGTAAATTCAAACATAAATCATGATTGGGGAAATGCTCAGGCAGGCTTAAGCTTGTCTTTCAGGGAAGAAGCTTTACAAGACTGAACTTGCTGGCAGTAATAATGTTCATCCCTTCTTGAATTATATTTCCACCTTTTTTCCCCCCTTTTTTGTTTTTTCTCTCCCAGAGAATAGTAAAGTTGCAATTTTAATGCTTTTAGTGAGCTTCTGGAAATCAGTATGAGAGCATTATTTACATCTTGAAGCCAAGCTGTGTCTGGAGAATTTCAGTCACATCATTTTTATGAGATTCTACAAACCAAATGCTGAAAACTCTTCTGTGGCACTTCGCTTTAAAGCAGAGCAGGGAGCAGAGGGGAGGGGAAAGCTGAGAAAAAGAGAGAGAAACTTTGCACTGCAAATCCATGTTTCAGTATTAATAATTCCACAGTGCATCTGTATTAACATGATATCTTTGCTGCAGATTTGATTTAGAATAACTTTATATATAAGCTGTACTTTGATACTGAATTTTATTTCACAGAATCCATGCTTAATCTGGCCTTAATGAAAAAGAAGTGTTAGTAAGTGGATAGTAAGATGTTCAAGCTGTTCTCTAGAGCAGTGGAGGCTGTTTCATACCTCATACACAGGCCAAAATAAAACAAAAGTTTGTATACATATATAGCAAGGATGCAAATCATCAATCTGAACTAGAAGAAATGCAGCAATGATCCCAAAAACTGAATTTAACAGGGGAAATTGGCAGTACCATGTGAATGATGTAAAATACTTGATAAAAACTGCTATTAAATTGTTGGCATTATATAAATTTATAATTCTAACATAAACAAGTTAGCACTAGACATGACAGATTACGAGAGCACAAAATGGGCCTTATTCATCCCACCGTTATTTGTGTTATCTGTGTGAAGAGAATGGCTAACAAATCAGCCAGCCAGAGAAAACAGTTTGAGAATGTCCAGGTGCTTTGTTATTCTCAAAGAACTTTCACCCTATATTTTATTAAAGTCATATGGCCTGCTAATGGAAGCAAGGTAAAGTTGCAAACCACATTCTTTTAAGTAATCTTTCCAATCCCATTAAAGTCAATCAAACTGCATGGAGCAACGAAAAGTAAAATTTGTCCTTATATATCTCTCCAGGAGCAACCCAGCCAGCCACAGAGATGAAGACCCAGCTGAGATTAAAGCTGTATGTATTTTCCAGGTATGGCCTGATTGGATGAATTCAAATCAAATCTTTTGAGTTCTATTTTTTTCTGTTAAGCTGTTTGATTTTGAGGTAATTGATGAGCCTGTCTGACTACTGATATATTAAAACTGGCAGCAGTATCTCAGAATGGGTTATCTTTTATTGAAGACCAATAAAAACTAATCAGTATAAGTGGGTGTGGGTAAAATTAGAACAATGGGAATCTCAATGTATCTTCAGTCAAAGCATTGCACAAGCATTAACTAGTTAACCATTGCAGTGATGCTACAGCTTGGTAAGTACCATACATTTATTTTTCAAATATATTTGTCTCTTTATAGCTGAGAAAAGCAAAATATAAACAAAATATATATTATGCTCAGCATTGCATCATCCAAATGTTTCCATTATTTAGGGATGAAAGGTCTTGATATCGTTCATCTCCATGCCACAACAATGGATTTCAGGCTGGATGTGCTGCAAGTTCATCTGGAGCGGAGAACAGAGGAGTTCATGCAGTTACACCCTCAGTCCTCTATACTCTATCCATATTGGTGCTTCAGACAGTCATAAGGTGGATTTGTGACATTACTGTCCTCCACATTGGTTGTTTAATGTGAAGTCTGTAGGGTTCTTAGTTTTCTGACTTATGACTCACCAGGTTGATGAAGTTCTACCCCCATGTGCATGCAAATTGTAATGTTGCCAAACAGCTTGTTTAGTCACTCGGTTGTATAAGTGTCTTCCCCGCCTGTGTTGCCTGGGAGGATTTACCTGGGACTGCCAAATGAATAATCTAATTCAGGTACTGACGCACAAAGTTGTAAAGTTTTGCTGTGGATCCGAGGGAAAAAAAACTTTGCTGGGAGGCAGGATATGGACAACAGTGCAACATCGTGTGTGTCTCTAGATCCTGATGTAATTGCTCCTAATAAATTCACAGACACAACTGAAGGTGAGGTCCTGGCTCTGGCTGCCATTTCCTACCACTGCTAGTTGCTACTCAGCCCTCAATAGCATGGCCACCATCATTCAGTCAAATTCTTCTGGAGCAAGTGCTCCACAAGATACATGGATTGCAAAATCTCATCGACAGACATCTCAGGTGCCACAATGTGTAGAGAGAATAAATGTCACTAGACCATTTTAAAAGAAGCAGACGTAGAAGGGAATGGAATGGCAGTTGGTGTTGGTAGTTCGTGGTTTTCCTTTCCTTTTAGTTTTTTCTGCATCTTGAGTAGGAAGCTACAGAAAGAACCAACCACCTTGCTTATGACGGGTCCTTCATACCCTAGTCTCTACTTTCCCCAAAGAGTTCTCTTCAACCACTGGTACCCCCAAGAAGATGTTGTCTCTTTACCCTGATAGATCAACTTAACAGTAATGAGCCTTGACTCTATCAGAGCAGGTAGAGTCATATGTACCTATTTTTTTTTGGTTCTTTTGTAGCACAAAACACCTCTTCAGCACAGTGGTGAGCAGAAGGCCTTTCTTTAAACTATGGTCAAGCTGATCACATATCTATTTCTACATCAGACTGGCTTCTAATGATATTTTGGTCATTCTAAATTATGTGCCCATCAAAGGTTAGGGTCCGTGCATATTTTTCTCTCTCAAAGGCACAGTGTGGAGGACACAGGCCATCTCAGTGTCTCATATCTAGGTAACAAAGGTAAGGGAGAGGAACAATTGCCGAAAGTTACTATCTGCCTGCATAGGGAATTTAACTGTTTGATCTTATAGAGGCTTTTCCTTTTGCATGCTTTATGCTATTGTAATCCCACAGATATTACAGATGAAAAAGACTGGGATCACAAGAGTTATGGATGTTTTAAAGAGATATCATGGTTTATTGCACAGGTGTGTGAGGGAAGAAATGTGAATTCATATATTTATTTTTTAGCAGCTATGATGAGAATTGGGAAAACTAATTTATACTTTATCCGGATGGTATTTTATAATAAGGAGATGTGAGAGGAGGACTCAGGAGAAATTCTAATTCCTATTTCTGTATTTTTTATGGAGGAGGACTTGGAGGATAAAGAAGTCTATCAATATTTTAGAGACTGTGAGCAAGATTTCAGAAGGGCTTGTTTATATCTTATATGTCATATTTCTGTACATTGTGTTTAGCAGCTGATTTGACGGCCATGAGGGTTCGAGCAATGTGCTTCTGGTTATGCTTTGATAGACCTGTACTAAAGTAATATTTTAGCACTGAAGAGCACTAAATAAAGCCTTTCATCATGTATGAATGAAGTGCTCTGTTACTGGACATCCCAGCATGGAACAAATACACTGCACCACCATGCACTGTGGCAGTACACACATGTGGAAAATTATGTGAGCCAGGAAGACTTATGCACAAAGCAATACAAAAGGGCTGGGCTATAGATGTCAAACAAAGATTTGTGTCATTAATACACTACATGAATAAAGGTAGTCCTTTCCAGAAGGTAATGTCATTGAACAGTACAGACGTAGGACATTGTGATCGCCCTGAGGACCAGGGTTTCTTTCCTGGTGTGATAGTGAAGGTATATCCTAAATGCCTTCAAGGTATACATGTTATGGATGTGTGAAATGCCTTCTATAGATCTGTGTATCAGTGACTCACTCAGCATCACACAAAGGTCCTTGAGAAAACAGGAACTGCCCTAGACACAAAAAGTGTAAATTAGCATGAGAAGAACTAGGCTGCCCTCTTTCTCCCCCTTTTCACATCTATAACCATGAGTCAAAGAGTGGGGAAAGTCAGCGGAGGCAAGAAACCCTCATTTGGCTTTAAGTCCAGATATCATCCCCTTTCTGTAAATTTCTTGCTGTTTTAGTAATATGAGCTGAGAGGAGCTGTAGAAATCCATGAGGGGAAGCTCTTCCAAAAATGCTTTATTGCTTCAGCCTTCTAAACAGCTGGTTTCCTTCTGAGGAAAAGCTGACAGCTACACCAGACTCTGTTGAATTATGTATTGTACATTTGGGGAGTAAGCTGCAATATGCAATGCAGTGAGCAAAGCTTTCCATATGCATTTGTCTAATGATAAGACACAAATCCAAGTCCAAGAGGTGATAAACCCAGTGGTTTGTGTTCCAATCAGTTATAGCTGTGCTCAAAAATAATACCTTGTAAGTGCACATTAGGGGCAATGAAGCACAAAATTACACATGCAAATATAACTCAAGACGCTGAGCGTTGCTGTTGGAAAAGGATTCTTCTCTTTTGTAAGATAGCGCTGAAGAGTAGTGCTGTTTGCAGGGCTATTTTACCTTCTGCTATCTAAATTATTACTTTACAGAAAAAGATAGCATGTGTAGGAAAGATTTCACTCAGGTACAACAGTGTTGTAGGACGACATTGATAATAAATCATTTTAGTATGAGAAATCTTCCTAATTATGCAGATCACTACTATTCTGTAGCTGGAGAAAAAGTGAAGGTTGGACCTTAACATTAAAAGTCATGTTCCTGAATATCAATACCAGTCTGCTCTCCCAGTAAGATAATATTATACAGGTTGTAGGTTCAGTGTCTTCATTCGATGTCAAAACATTGCCCATGTAGGGTCACTCCACCTGAATGACAACCCAAACAATTTGGCAAACTGCAAAGCTAAGGACAATGGATTCCCTATTGTTGCTGTGATGCCAGACCATCTCTGTGAGCCTCAGGATCCTTCCATATACACAAACAGATTCACAGCACATAGCTCCTGTACCTTACCATGTACACACCGTGATTCCCTGTCGTGAAACATCTGGCCCTGAACTTCCTGACTCTAATTAACATTCTGTTTCCCCAAACTATTTTCCCTCACCCGGGGCATTTCTGAAATAATTTGCTACTGCTTAGTAGTAAATGTAGATACTTAATACCCATAAAGATGCCTGGTAAATTCAGCCTCTAGATATTCCCTTGAAAGGTGTAGTTCAGGTTAAGCATCTGCTCTGTAGGTGGTTAATTAGCAATAAACAAGTTGTCTTCAGCATACTAACAGCAATAATATGTTAACAACTTTCCAGAAAAGAAAAAACAGCCTCCTTCTTAATAGAAATTTCTCAATATTGGGAATTTATCATTATTAATCCCCTCAGATGGTTGTAATGCTGATGGGTCAGAGAGGCTGTAGGCTCTGCACTGACAAGTAGACAACAAGCCCAGGATTTTCTCATTGATAGAGGTTTTGTCTGTTCATTGAATTAAGAACACAGCTGACTCTCCTAAAACAGACAAAAAAGAATATGGGTGATTGACAGCAAGATGGGAAAAGGGTTTTAAACATGGGTACAATGTGAACAAAACCACTGAAATGAGAAGAAGAAAGACTGACAATAGAAGAAGAAGGAGGTGAGATACTAACAGCATCAGGGAGGAGACTGAGACTACGAGAGGACTGGCCTAAGACTGATCCAGAACTATTAAAATGGCACTAGATAGGACTCCACTCTCTAGTTTTATGCTTTCTTTGACATTACATTTGAAAATTATTACCTACTCATTCAGAGGAGTTTGGATATAAGGGTAAGAAAGATTTGGAAGACTGGCAGCCTCAGACGGCACGTTTAAGTTCTGGAGAAAGGTAAGATACACCAGTAAGAAAGAAATTCCTACTGCAATCACCTCTACTGCCATTCAGCTGTTACCTGGATGAGATATCACATGTGAAGATAAAAGTCACAAAATTTGAGAAATGAACTGGGTTATCAAAATAACAGATACTTAAGTCTGTATTTTTTCTCATTTTTGCCTTACAGAGAGAAAAAGTTGGGAGTGTTGAGCCTAGGAGTTGTGGGATAGCTCTTGAAAATTGAGCAGGATGTATGAGATTACACAACAGAAATCCCACCTTGAAGCACTAGCACATGAATAACAAGTAATTCTCACTAGATTAATGACATTTCAGTTTGGAGAAGAGACAACAGAGGTAAAATTCCACTAGATGGAATAGTTGAAGCAGGTATTAGCTGGCCATGTGTAGAAACAGAAGTTTTGGGCCAACATCCTATTATCTACTTTATTTGGAAGAGGAGCAGAAATTTCTAAAATACGTGTTCTTGCTCATGTTTGGGAACAAGCTGAAGCAGTACTCTTATGAAGTATTCCTGTGTAGGACCTGGGTAAAACAGAATATTTTTACCTACCACCCTCCAGATTTAGGACAAAGTAACTAAAAATAATTTTAGTTATTTAATAATAGGGTATTACTATTAGTAGTAACAATAGGTTTATAATTATTAAAGATTTATTTTGTGACTGAGGTGAAAAAAAAATCCCATTCTTGCTTCAGATTAAATAACTGTTTCACTTGTGGATTATTTAAGGTTCTTTATTCTTTTTTTAAAACTTTTCAGTTTCAAAATGCAAACACTGTTTTCAATATTTGTGAAAAACTGAATGAAAATATCTTGCCCAAAGGAGAGCTCTTTCTCTTGAAACCATTTATACAAGACATTCTAATATTAAAAAAAAACCTTTTTTTTTCTTTTTTCAATTAAATGTTTACACCAGAAAATTTTGAAGGTCTGATTCTCAGCTGTTGATGGGTAGATGCTAATTACACTGAAACTACTTTTTTTCTGAACTTATTAAATTTGAAAACATTTACCCTGCTCTAGGGCAAAGCCCAGATGCATGAGAGCTGTGGTGAGGGCTTGACTCTCGGGGAATAGCTTCATCTGAAGAAAAAGATAATATCATGATTAGTATAGGATCGTCTGGGAAAAGACAGAGAACTCCTTTCACCAGGTCTCACTTCCCCCTGAAAGCCTCCTGCCTTTCACCTTTTTTGCTGGCATTTTTGACACAACACCATTCTGGAAATTGGAAACCAAGGCTACCATGGTCAAGCAATATGTCTTGTTCCTTTGTGCACCTGGTCAATAGTCTCTTGTATCACTGAACTCAGGGCACAGATGGTTTACATAGCTGAAAGACCTACCACACTCTCATTGCAATGTGATCCACCACCAGGATTTGGTTCCTTAGGCAGTAGATATTAATTGTAATTTGACTGGATGACTAAAACACTCTAATGAATTTCAAAGGTCCATTAAAATCTACTTAGAGAATAAAAAAATTCTACATCTTTGTTATAATAAAAATACTTTAGAAATATTAATACATATGTGTTCGTAACATTTATAGAGGTAGGTTTTGTTACATTACAGCAGTTTTTCTCAATCTGCATTTCCTGGATCTCATTAGAATTTTAGAATCAATAAAAAAATGTCATGAGATTTACTGCAAAGCATTAATCCACATTTATTCTGCTGTTCTTCAAAGTTGAACTGGTGGAGAGGCACTTCCAATAACACTCTAATCTGAATCCAGCTCCCAGTTTCATCACTGGAAGTCATACAAGTATATTAGATGCATAAATGTCTTCCTGACCCAATTACTCCTAATGGGATATATATAGCAAAAATCAATGTCACCATCCTTTAAGTGATGCATTCAGAATGCTTCAAAATTGACCTCAATTGCATTCATTCATTTTCAAAAGTTTTGTCTACTTCTATAATATTTGCCTTTGTGAATCACAGTGATCTATTATCAGTGGGTAAGCAACATTCTCCTGCAATGTATAAATAAGTATTAAGGAGCAAAGAAAACTACAGTACAAGCAAGGCTGTCATATCAGCTTCAGGAACTGGTCTGAAACTGTTCACTTGATGCTTGCCAGAGCTGGAGATTGCTTAGAGGAAGGAGAATTGCCTTGAGACATGTTGAAAAAAAGCAAGTTCTGAGGACTTATTTTAGATGTTTCTGCCCATCCCACCTGTGTTTGAGAGGCTGTCTCAGGCTTTTAAGGGGTAGCAGCACTAGCCATTCCGAATCTCTCAAAATCTCAAAGCTAATATCTGAATTCACACTGCCTGGGAAAGTCAGTCTGGACAAAGACAAACAGGACTTGCTAAACATGAACTCAAATCCTTCCACACTACTGTTGTGACAGGGACAGCCAGTGAAAGAATCAGATGGAGATATAAACCACTGCAGAGAAATTCACAGGAGCCCATAAATCAGACCTCTAAACATTTTCTCTCCGTGTAGGAAACTGCTGGTTGACAGCTGAAAAAGGATATTTCCAGTTCCTCCAGCTACAAACAACAGCTCGGTTCCCGTCCTGCCTGCCCTTGGCAGCCCAGCTTTACCCCTGCAGGAGCATGGACAACAGGAGCTCTGAGCGGACAACTGCACCCCTGTGCCTCTAGTTATAGACACAGCCTTTCTCTGCATTTGTTTTTGCAATCACTTTTTGTCTGAAATGTATACCTCTACAGTTAACCTCGGAATACTGTGGTTCCCAAGAAAAAAAGCTTTCTGGATAAGTAAATATTAATAATTTGTTATTATATAATGATTCCATTGTTTTAATATTTTATCATTAATTAATTAAAAGTAAGTTTCATTTCAAGTTACTGATGCTGGGGTTTTCTTGGAGAAGAGGCTCTGATTTTATTTACAGTCTGTCAGTGTATACTGTAATCCACTGAAGTTGTCTGAGATATTGCAGGGAGGCTTATAGGACAGAAGATCACTGCCTTATCTTTTCTCAGTTTTACTTTCTTTTTCAGTCTGTTTCTTTCTCTCCCAGTTTCATATTCAGCAATCAGATCTCATTAAAAGCTTCAGAACATTCAAACACATAAATATATACAGATGTTGATACCAATGTCTCTGTAGTCTGGAACCAAATTTATTCTTCTGGGAGCCATTCTCAAAGCTGAAGAGTATTGCAGTTTTTGCAGAAACTTTCCATGACTTGCTCTTCATCTCGGGTAATTATCATAGTCTTGTACTTCTATTACAGGTGTTTCATCTTTTTCAAATAATAAGCTGGAATCATTACAACATACACCGATGTTTTTCAGGCAATTCACATAATTTGTGACCTACTGATTGTGACCTACTTTTGTTATATTTTGTAGCCAACATTTGGTAACAGTTAAGAGTGTATTTATAAACAGAGGGAATCACGCCCCTTGTTACAGGATATTTTCCTAACCATATAGTGTGTGTGTGTAAATCTGAATCTGAGCACTCGTCCAGAAGCTAAAGTTCTGGACCAGGAATGGAAAATTCAAGGATGCAGAAAAAAGGACAAATAAAACCCAGTCCAACCTAACAGATTAGTAGCAAGATTGCTGAGCTGGAAGGAGATAGGAATCTCCAAATCCTCCTCCTTGAAGTATTTCCATTTGTTGGTTGTTGTATAATTGTATAATGAAATTCACTGCCCAGGGAGCAACTGCCCATGTGCTGCTGCACATCAAACAACTCTTGACGGTGTAGAGAATGGAACTTGGAGAAGAAGATAAATGCTGTATAGAGGAACTGTCTAAAACTGTAATAATCTATGGTTACAGTGGCTAAAACTGGAATAACACCTTGACATATTGGAGAAGATTCAGAGAAGAACCTTGAGAACGATCAGATAACTGGATTTGTAATGAAAGATTTAATGACTTTACTCTTAATAAGAAAGAGTTATTCGCCTCTAAGAAATACTTATATGGAAAAAGAGATATTTGTTGCCAATTTCAAATTTAAGATCAACAGTTTTTTGAAAAAAACTGTTGTCCATTCTTCAGCATCTATTATGCATGAAATCAGTGATCCTTGTGGTCCTTTCAGACTTTATAGCCAGAGAATATATGATTAGCATAAATTCCATGTGCTGCAGAAATATTGAAAAGCTAATTTTATTTTTCATTTTAGCTGTGAAATCCATGTTTGAAAGGGGCTAAAAAATATAATGTAAGTATTTTTGGACTGACATCTTCTTAGCTTTTTCAGATAAGATTGCTCTCTGCATTAACTGCTAGTCAAAGCAAATTTTCCTCTTGTATATGTCTAAGTCTGATCTAAGAGTCTGAGATCTCTTTGCTTTCTCTCTTAAACATTTTTAAGTCATTCTTAATGTTGCTTGATCAATTGACTCTTAATTTCAGTACCACTGTAGAATCCTCAGACTCTGTCCAAGGATAGCATGCTATAAAGGTGTAAAATATTGCTCCTAAGACAAGTAAAACAATGGACTCTAGTACCTACTACTTTTCATTTTCAGGTATGCCGGTGTGTTTTTTTTTTTTAAAAATGATTAATTAATAAGAAATTTTGCCACATGGTTACCCATGCATGAAAACCCCTGAGTACAAAAGACAACCAAAATGAAACCTCAGGCAAAAACAGTCAGCAAAGTTGCAGAGTAAGAGGGACAGAATCTTCAAAATCCCAACAGATTTTTAGATAAAATGGAAATAAGAAAACCCAACAAACTAAAAACCGGGTGATGCAGAAAGTGGAAATGGTACCTGGGTGGGATTTTATGCATGGGCACAAGCATGGTATACATGGTAGCCGTGTTTTGCAGCTGTGGCATGAAGTGTACTGTAGCTTCTGTTTCCTCCTACAAAGGGAGTAGGATTAACATGGCTATGCATCCTTCTAAATATTAATTAAACAGTTGTTGCTCATTGGTGACGCTGGTCTGCAGCATCTGATGTGCAACTGTCAGTGCCCGAGCAGCATAGAGCACATCTCAGCCTTTGCTCCTCCAGAGCTTCCTTTGCTTTTCCTTTTCTACTGCTGAAGTGAAGGATGTATTTTACCAGCAGTTATACATTTATCAGCAGATGCATTTTACTTGGCAGTACGTTCTGGCAGTCTAATTAACTGAAGTCTTCTGTTGCTCTAAATCTCTTAATTTTAAGCACATTTTAGTCAGTTTCTTAACCTCAAGCACATCAATGTCCTTTCCATGCCTTTGTTTAAATCTTCCCTCTTTGACTATTTGGTTCATTTCCAGGACAAACTCTATGGCACAGGACCTCTTTTATTGTACAAGTTTGCTCAGAGGCATCTGAATTTGAACAGGGTACTTGAATTCTGACCGAGACATCTAGGTACTACCACAACACAATTTCACTGGTGTTGGTCCTTTCTAAATTGGGAAATTAATTAAAAAAGAATTCTTCCATTTTTTTCATGGATAAAAGCCTGCAAATTCAGGTTTGGTTCTTACTTTTTCCCTTTCAATACAAAGTGATTGAAAATGAAAGGAAAATATAATAGTAGAGTTCCTGATAGCCAGTTTATTGGAGTTAAATGATAAAACACAGGGTCTGCACTGCCTAACTGGACTTTCACTGCAATGTCAGGTGCTAACAAAGTCCCAGGGCTAAAGCAGTTGAAGCTCTGTGTCTGATCAGTAGATATGTCCAAGAGAAAGATCTGTTGGCACAATTTAGGCATGACAGTCCCTTTGGGGGGGAGTTCAAATCACTGGCCTCCACTGACTGTATAGAAGGTACTTACCTGCAGAGAGTAGGTTCTCCAGGCTACATATGTACAAGTTCATCACATGTGTTTGGGACAATTCTCTGCCACCAAGGCTGACTGGCAGAGCACAGCCTGTGTGCGTGCTGTAGTCAGCTCTTATACCCTCCAAAACGGGGTAGCTTCCTTTAAAACACTGATGGCAACAGTTTCTCTCACCTAGGCCATGCTGTCATGCGAACACTTCCTAAGAGCTGTTTGGAAAAGTGCTTCTTATTGCAGGAAAATTTTTCTAGGATTGTTCCAGCAATTAAAGTCTATAAGTAATTAAGTTCTAGTGCTTAGTTCCTGTCCCAGACTTTTTAACTTACTAGCATAGACGTAGCCAACATATTCGAAAACCAGGAGCAAGTTAGGAAAACTGGATCCTGTGCAGAAGGTCTATGCCAGGCACAGACCATGCCACCTCTCTGAAATGGATACTCTCCTTTTGTCAACTGAGAGAAGAGAAGAGTAAGAAGTGTAGGCTGCAACCTGAAAAATGAGGAGAGTTCTTTCTTTTTGTAATTCTTGTATGTGATATTTTAAACACTGAGCAATGGCTGCTTGGACAAAACATGATTAGCTCGGGTCATTGCAAAAGTAAGAGTAATAAATCTGGAATATTTCTTAAAACTAAGTGGATACAATGTATTGCAAAAAATTCCAAGATAAATTAGTTTTAGCAGGTTTCAAACAAGACCTTGACTATCCAGTTATACTGGTTAACACTTAAATGGAACATTGGGAGCAATATAAAACCTGATGTTTCAAGTTGTAAAAATATTCTTAAATTTTAAAGATTAGCATGAGATCTTCCTGGCAAGGAGATGGGGACAGATTATCCCCCATGTGCCTGCTGTGGAATTTCCTACATGTTTTTCTGAAGCATCTGGTGCTGGCTGCCGTCTGAAATAGGCGGGACTGAATAAACCGAGGTTTTCCGTCCCCCTGTTCTCCCCAAATGGCACTCTCTGTGCTTCCAAATTGAGATGGAGTTGATTGGGTTTTGCTGATTATTTTCTCCACACCATTCAGCACATACACTGAGATTTATGATTTCTGGGGCTCCTTTTGGTTGTCATTTTCCCTGGTTTTATTAAAGTGCTAGCTCAGGGACCATTGCAATATGGGTTGCAATCAATAAATCTTCAGCCGTTTGCACTTACTTTACCAGAAAAGTTATGTTTCTATATTTTGGTCCCCTGACTCCTAGAGTGTTTGCTTATTTTTCCATTGTTCCCTCTCACTTCCTCAACCAACTGACGTGAGTTTCTGCCAAAGTATGAGCAGTCACAGCAAGTTAACAGCAATCTCCCTTGGAGCAGCACCACTTGCAGAGCTTCTGCTGCATTAAGGAAACACATGCTCAGGTAGTTTGGAGCAGAAACCATCTCTTTTCTTCCTAAACAGTCCCACAATCTCTCAACAATTTGCTGACAGATACAAGGCTCTGCAGCTCCCGCAGATAAATATTCAAAAGATTTGTCACATTCCCAGATTACTGCCATAACTTCCTCATTAAATTGCAAACAAGCAATTAAATGATTTGCCATTTGACTAAGATTTTTACCTTAATATTTGCAATAGCTGCTTTGGGCTTCCTATACCTGCTTATTCTCACCTTACATGCATAGACTAGAATACATAGACCAGCAGAGGATTAAAGAGAGAAGTCTTGCAAGAGCTGTCACTTTGGACATTTAATTAGTTTGAAGTACAAAGAAAGTGGAAGAAAGGTCTCTGAGTTAAAGCAAGAAATGCTGGAGGCTTGACAGCAATACTGGAAATCCTACCTTCTGACACATTCACCCAGTCACCTCCACAGCCTGTGTGTTCAACCACCAACTCCAGCAGTTAGTGACAGCTTCTTTTCAATGGATGATTTCTAATTAAGCATTTTTAAACATACTTGAATTCTAAAGGAATTTGAATATGGAGCTAAAATTCCACCTTGCACCTCCTTGTCCTTTAGTAGAAGTAATGTGACAGTTTTGTTTGGTATTTCTACTTATTGGATTATTCTAATACATCCACATGCATGCTTATGCTTTTTAAGTAGGTGAAACAAGGAAAAAAAAAAAAGAAAATAAACCCAACCAATCCTATTTTTAGGTAAGATTTCAGACTCTTGACATTTCAGACACGAAGCTTCTACAATGGATTCAAGTTCCACACAGGAGCGTTCGTTACGCATCCTGTTGTGGGGAGTTACTCTTGGATGCTGCAGCCTCAGCTTCTCAAAATGCGTCATATCCCTGAGTGCCAAATGCAATTGCCAACATTTGCCAGTTTTCCAGATTTACAACATAAGAAAGGGGCAGCAGCCTGCTGACCTGTTATCTGAAGGAGGAATGAGAAAAGCACCAGCTGGTGTCAGAAGACCTACATAGGCTAAGAACTATTAGGCTAAGAAACTGGGGAATGTCTCGAATAAAAGAGTTCCCTGAACAGTTGAGACGTTTACAAATCAGAGCTGATTCACAAAAGACCGTCTTAAAATTAATCATCTGGTTTACAAGGTATTTGTGACCAATGAAGTGTCCTGCTCACTGTAAAATGCAGATAAAAGAATAAGCCGCAAGTACAGAGCACCTAGCAGTACTGATACCCACGTTTCACAAATTAAGTGTTAATTTGTAGGACAGCAGCAAAAAAATAGGTTAATAATTAAGTAATAATTAAGTTTCCAGAAGGCTTGCAGGACTTTGTCTCAAATCTGAGTTGCATTTTGTTGCTTTATTATTATTGAAGTGTCGAAAGATATGTGTAAATAGTAAGTGAAATGCTATTAAAATGGAATAAAACAAATTAATAGTACAGGTGGGATGGATCTCAACCAGATTAGTTACTTAAAAGTTAAGATGTCCAAGTCTTAGGTAAATCCCAAAGGTAGGGGGAATGTTATCCTCTGCTAACACCTACTTCTTTCTGCCCATAATAGAAGGAAGCCCTGTGTGACTAAGGTGGTTAACTTGTAGGCAGCTAAAATTAGGTGAGGAAAATTCCACTTTACGTGACCAGGCTTGTGAGGTAAAATTAGCATCTATTGGACTGTGGGAGACTGTTGTAAAAACAAAAAGGAAGAGAATAGTTTCACCCAGAAGTGCTCAAAAAAACCCTGCTGCAAAAAAGCACCTTCTGTAAGGCTCCTACCTCCCATTTCCAATGCATTGCAAGCCTCATTGCTAAAGCTGGGGACCAGAAGCAGTTAGAGTAATAAAACAGTGACTTTGTGTTGGCAAAGTATGAAGATGATAAAAAGGTGACCTTTAGAAGCCTCATCCTTAGATTCTGGAAGTGAGAACAGACTCATGAGTTGAAAGAATAGCATACACCATCTGAGATTTCACGGCTCTTTAAAACCTCAGCACTACCAGCATCTCCCTGGAATATAGTTAGATATCTGACAAGTTCAGTTTTTATTATTTTAACACTTTTTTATTTTTTCAAAATGTTTCTGTTCCAAATAGGTTGCTTTAAGGAGATTGTTTCATCTCTGGCTATAATTGCTGTTGCTCCCAGCATGAAGAGACATCTAGATGATGGATATGCCAGAGGTGCTAGGGTAATTGCTGTCAGTGTACATAGGATTTCAAACTCCAGGTCTGGCCTGAAAATAGGAGAACAGTGTGCAGCTGAAGTGATGATCAGACCTCAGAATAAGTTACGCTGAATGAGACCAAAATGACGATCAAGTGTTAAAACCCTCCAGTCTCAACTGGAACCTCAGTAGCCTAAGCATGCAAAGAGATTACAGTCTGGTTCTGAACTGTTTTTTGCCAACTAAGTGTTAGAACTAGTCACCTTGCAAATTCTTCAGTATGTTTGAAAGGAAGCACAAGCACTGTCTGCCACAGAATTGGATTTTGGGTGTCTTAAGGGAGCACCAGGCAACAGCTCTTTTGAGATCTCATCAGGCTGTCACAGTGCTTGTTGATAGCAACTGTTTTGAAGGACATTTCCAGTTGCATTTTCACTTCTGTGTTAGACCTTTCCCTGTCACTCTCTCTGTCATATATCCCTCTTCTCCTCTCACCCTCCATGGTGAAACAAATGTGAAACAAATGTGGAATCACTGCTTTTTTCCCCATGTGCTTTTTTTCCCTTGTTCTTTTGATATACTTTCTGAGGCTTTTACCTTAATGATAGTTCCAAACTCTTTCCTGTACTTTCCTTAATCTTTCAGTACAGATCTACTCTCAGCAGACGGCTCCTCTTATTTGCATGCCAGCACAATGTTAAGCCCTTTCAGCCTGACTTGAGTGATTGACAATTTTAGTTCCTTTTAGCAGTCTGGAACAACTGATTTACCGCTGTGGGTGTAACTGCTTTCTTTCTGACACTGCTAATTTACCAAATGAATTGTGTTCTTGCACATTTACTGAGATTAACAGAAATTGGAAGTTAAAATTATGTTAGTCAGTTGCAAACTTATTCTAAGTATTTCACTTGAACAGTTCTTCATCTTTGGAAAAGTAGGCTCTGTGAGCTACCATTAACTAAGGTATAATTGATGCAAATGGGTATCGCATTTTTATTTCTAAGTAAATAAAAAAAATCCACCTCTGACATATAGCTAATGTTCATGGAAAAATCAATAATATAGCAATAGCTTCCTGCATATATCTTTTATTATTGCTTTTCTCATTCTTCTTCATTCTATACAACCACAAATGAAACTGAAATAAAACCAGAGTATTTGCAGTGAGTCCAGGATTAATTTTAAATTCAGGAGTTAACTGAATTTACATTGAAGAAAAACAGGAGAAATGTAGAGGGAGTTAATTACTTTCTTGTGCCTTGTTTGAGGTTGCTTTTTATTTTGTTAGGAGCAAGGAAGGTATGGCAAAGAACACAGTGATATCTTGAAATGTGTAAACAAACGTTACATTAACTACCTTATAGGTTTGCAGGGCTGCTCTCTGTGGCCTTGCTATGCCAAACCCGAGGTCTGCATTCCTAATGCAGTAGGAGATGGCATCCTTGCTTTGTAGTATGGCTATTCTGAAATGAAACAAACACTATTTAGGGTATGGTTGAAAGCTTTGCCGAAACTTTCCACTCATCAAAACCAAAACTGTTTTCGTAGTGGATTGAGTTTCAAGGATTTTCAGCCTTAAAGAGAAAGCGTAATAGAGTTTGCCCATTTTTTTTTTCACATTTGTTAAAGTACTGCTCATTTGATAAAGGTGTGCTGTTTTATAATTTCAAATTGACTTGTTGTGTACTTACATTCAGTTATAGGAAAAAAATTACTCATTTTGACATGGAACTGAAATCAGTTACATAAAAGCCATTTCTCTTCCCAAGTGCTGTATGTCAAAGGTACTCAAAATAAGTTTTGATTGCTATGACTTTAATTTCCTTGCTGTTGTACTGTGGAAACATTCCCCTCCTCCCTCCTTTTCTTTTTTTCAATCCTAATTTGGATTGAAATTTTATTTTCATTTCACGTATTTTTCATTTTCATCCAGGTCTCACCTGGAGGGTACTATGAAGGGAATAAGAACATTTACAATAAGAAATTTCAGATTATGTTAGCAGAGGGAGTTAATATACAACTGCCTGCAAGGAGAGAATGATAACTTATTTTGGATTTTTTTTAAAGCATGTTCTCAAGGTGTGGCAAACCTACAAAATTGCTGAGGAATAGTAAAGGCAGAAATACCATGCCTCTGCTAACACCTCTGTATTTAAGGTCTATTGATGCAAGTGAGCAGGGAACTGTGTCCAACATTTTTGTCACTCTCAGGAAGCTCCCCTGGCCAACATCTACCAACCACAGTGTTTTCAAGGATGCAAACACTCCATCCTGGAGACTACACACCTAAAAGTGTGCACCATGTGTGCACCAAACATGTTTAAGCCTTGCCATTAGTGGCTGCTGCTGTGGGCCAGGAGGAGAAATGCCAGGGTGACACGTGGCAGCACTGGTTTAAAGAGCCAGAAGAAAAGTGCCCAGGGCAACAGGCTCACTAGAAAACACAGCTCGGTTAAAAAGTAGCTCTACACAACAAGAGAGAAGTCAATTGCAGGCACCCCATGAGCATCCCACACTGGGAGTTAGCACTGCCATGTGTTTGCTGTTATTCTCAGCCACCTCGATAGATAACACTGACAATTTCATTTACTCCGGGCTGCTATCACCCTTCTAAGTGGGATGTGGACCCATCTCCTCTGAGGAGTTGCTTGTGCTCCTCCTAACCTCTGTGGTACAGAAGAAGGTCTCCCCCAGTGCTCGCTGGGCTGGCAGCCCACTGCTAAGTGAGCAACATTTCCAAAGTAATGGATATGGGCAGTTGCATCTCAGTGTAGGGTCAGTTAAAAGGCACACAGCAGAATGTTTTGAAATGGACATCTGGCATGCAGTAAATGCATTTAGGAAGCAATAAACAGCTCATTTTGAATGACTTCTGCAATTGGTTTCAACACAAGCAGTTGGTGGAAAAACAAGCTTTTAGAAAGGTCATTTAGTGCCATATATAACCCATCTCTTCCAGTTAAACTGCTTAGCAGTGTACAAAGCAAATCCCAGCCCATTTCTGGTCTGATAATTAATAGAGACTTCTACTCTAGCTGGAGCAGTACAAAGAAAGTGAGTGTTGTCCTTGTTATCCAGACTTAATAATTCACCATTTGAATTGTCAGGGTGTCTTTGAAAGAAACTGATTGTTGAAATCCAAGAGCAGTAGATGTGAAATATTCTATATTGTATCTTCAAGATGAACACGGAATTCACATGCTTTTAGTCAGTAATAGATTACTGACAGCCCATGGAAAAGGAGAAGAGATCTTCGATCGTAAGACATAATACTGCACTTTTCTTGCTGGTATTCCGCTCAAAGAATATAAATTAAATATGAATACTAAAGTTAATTTTCTAACCCTTAAAAAAGGAAAGATTTTTTTTTTCCCTTCATTTATCATTGGATATGATAAAGGAGCAGCTTGAGCATTGCAAATGTAGGTTTCCAGTGATAAATAAAAGGATCGGATTTCTGAACTGGTCAGACAAATTGACACTGATACATGACAAATACATTGCAATTACCCTGAGAGGTTATTAGTTAGTTCCTAAAATAAAATATTTGAGGTACTAAGCTGTCATGTCTAGACAACATTGACTCCACATGCTCCAGATTCAAAACCAATTATCTTTACTCCTGAAACCATTGTGCTTAGTTTGATTTAGATATATCAAGTTTGCACGTATGCAAATGAATGCAAGTGAATCACGTTTCAAGTTGTGCACAAAAATTGCAATGGCCCAGGACAGGTTACTCTGAGTTTTTGTGTGTGTAAAAATGTCATGAAGAGAGCTCAGTGTTTCAGATTAGTGTTGTAGCAACTGAAGGTATAATGGTGTCAGCAGGTGTTCATGAACCTACTCTATGGTGAGTGAAAAAAGCAATAGGTGAAGAGAATTTTGGAAAATTTTCATTTTAGCATTTCATTTTAACAATCATATCAAAATATTTTAAACAAAACCTTTTTTTAAAATTAAATTTATTTTAGAATTTAGAAATCAAGCTGGTGGGTTTTTGTTTGTTTTTATCCCGAATATTACTTCATAATTTTTCTGTTACTCACCACTTGAAAAAAAGTGTTTTATGCCACTTTAACAGTAAGTCCCACCCACAATATATGGCACTTTCCTAAGAATAAATGTGTCCCCTTTTCTAAGTATTATTTTCTTAATTATTAGTTAAGAATCAAGAGACATAAATTGCATTTCATGGCACAAGATATAAATGTAAAGTTTCATAAACTTACGGAGAGTGCACTCGATCCCCTCCTCCCCATTGTTGATAATTATATTAAACAGAACTGCTTGTACAGAACTGATATATCTCTAAGAGCATCCAACTTTGGACAGAAATATGAACCTAGCGTCAGAACATTTCACTTTCTGACAAAGCCCAACAAGGTCTTCAGTGGGCCAACAGTAATATTTACAACAGCACAGACAAAACCATAACAATCAAGCCTACATGCAAGACCCACAGGCTGGCTAGTGTGCATACAAACAGGTTAGCCTCCTGTTTCCTTGTTTACTCCTTAACACCCCAGCTTTGTCCTTTAATATTCATTGCCTGCCAGGCAGGCTGATGAGACAAAGGAGCAGAGGCAGAGGGTTCACGCTGAACCCTTTACAAGGGATTAGTGCTGTTCGAGGGCTGGAGACTGCCAGCCAGGGGAAGGTCACCTGTCTTGTTGCAAAAGTTAAGCATTTCATTAAACATGGAGATTTGACAGTGGTGTATGACACACTGGTGACTTTATCAGACCTAGCTGAAAGTTTATATGCATTAAATCACCCTGCACTTTTCCCAGGATCAGGATGGGTTGAACACCTTTCAAAATGAAGCCACTCTAAGCAGAATAGATATTTGTGACAGTAGCTTAAGTTTGTTCTATCTATCTTGATAATTCAAAATTTGAAGTATCAGGAGTGCAATAATTAAACAAGGGCACAGCTCTGAAACGTATCTGGCCATTCTAGAACCTTTGAAAGTTTACGAGATATTAAAATTTTTTTGACGCACGATTTGAGATGTTGAAAAACATTTTGGTTGAATTTAAAACAAATTATTTAAAAATTGTTGTGTGCCTACATAAAATCAAGCAATATTGGAAACAATTGTAATAGAAGCTGTAGAATAATGTAATTGCAACAGCAGAGGGTATATTTTTATTGGACAATTTTGATTCTTGCAGCCCATTGTTTGGAAGAGCAACAGTTTATTGACAGATTAATTATCTGTTAAAAATCAGTTTAAAATTTTATTGGATTGGAGGTGAAGGGAAAGGAGATTGTAAAATCAATAATTACCTGTTTGACTCCCAGTACTTTCAAAAGACTGTTTGGAAGCAGGGAATTTTGGGGGGAAGGTGGGAGCTGGCTGACTTTTGTCCTTATCTAGGGAAGGGACTGCATATATACAGACAGATTTTATTCTGTTTCCAGATATAAATATCAACCTCAGGTATTAATAGACTAGATCATCTGAAGAAACTGTCACTATGTCTTTTTGCATGTAAAAAAAAACATTGTGATGATCCTGTGCCAAACATTTTTCTGGCACAACCACAATGATTTCGGAGAGCATTTTGGTTGGAGGAATGCCTGTTTCCAATTGCACAGACACTTGCGGAAATGGATACAGGTAAGCCAGGAGTGGAATAGATCGAAGTACGGTAGGTGAAGGAAATTGAGATGGGGTCCTCACACAGCAGGTCCTCACACTAATTAAGAAGTGGGAAAAATGAGTGTGAGGATGGATGACCTTAGAAAAAAGCAGCTCTGTTTCTTCTGCTTCCTTAATTCATCCACAGTTATGTCAACTCAGCTATATCCTAGCAATAAATATTCCCTTCTATGCTTGAAAAATCAAAATCTTATCAATTTGGTTCCAGTAGGGTCTACTAACCATATCTCAGCATCCAGGCAGCTAATAAATGTTTCTTATTGAAAAAAAGCCAAGCTTTTAAAATCCACCTTGATCATTGGGGGAGGAGGGGGGAGTGGATAGGGATGGCAGGGGTGGAATTTTTCCTCCAGAAAACTGGCATCATGCCTCACCTTTAAGAATGGAGACAAAGAGGCATCTAGCCAGTATCAGAGCTACAAGCAGCCTGAGCTCACCATCTGCACAAGACAGGGACACCCAGGAATAAATGTTGTCCTTAGACTGTAGTGCATCTCTTGATCCCCAGCCACCTCCCCTGAAATGCTGAGCAGAAAGATGGAGGGAAACCCTTTGAGACCTGGCAGGATGGATGGAGTGAAACAATAGCTCTGAATTGTGTTCAGAAAGGAAATTAAGCTGTCCTGTTGTATACATAAATTTCCTCCTTTTGATGCCTCACTTTTTTATAAACACTTTAAGCAAAGTCATAACTTAGAACAAAGGTTCAGCATGGGAGATGGGCATGCAGAGGCACAGGCTTCAGCAAGAAACAAAGCACAGGACAACGAGAGAGGGCTTTGTCCTCAGCCTGATACTCACAAAGCTGTCTTCCCTCAAGAAACAACACTCTGCATGGAACGGATCCCCCATTTCACTCTGTCCCCCAGTCAGATGTCACTGTGGTCAACATACTGAAAACAACTGCTCAGCATGTGAAAAACAGAGGATGCATCAAGAGTGTGAGAGAGGGCAATATCAGTAGCATTGTAAGGTTAGGCAATAAATTGAGGTACTCGCTGCTGTTATAAATGTTTAAATCCTACACCATATCGATAGCCCAGGGTGTTGAGTACCTTGGCCTGTGGAGGGACACTCGAACATGCCTGTGATTCACAGAGGTTTCTGGCTCACTGTGGACATCCTTAGTATAGGATATCAGTGTCTAAAAGTAGGCATTTGAGGCTCACTTCACCGTCAAAGAATAACAATGGTCATGTTTAGCACTCAATCTGAAAAAACAGACACCTAACATAGATCAGAAAAATTACTATAAAAGGAGAGAAGAGATTCTAGCTCAGCCCTTTCCCATATTGCAGACTCCTTGACTCAGACACAGTGAATCACACCATCCTTGTCTGTGTGCCTGGGTTTCCCAAGAGCATCAACTACAATGGATCTACAGAGATTGTACTTAACTCAGGGAACAGCAACTGTGGACATTCTCAACAAAAAAAGACCAAAGGTTGCAGTAGTGTCTAATTTTGGAAAAAGATTCAATAGATCATTCACTGAGGAAGAAAGTGGAGGATGCACGTACGCCAGACAACATTGGAGACTGATTCTGCATAGACATTTGCCTCATGCTGCTTAGGTGTGTAGAGTTACTAATTGCTTTTTTGTCTGACTGTCTGCTTTTCTTCCAAAGAAGCATTTGTGGTGCTGTGAGGCATCCAACTCCTGACCACCATCGAGAAATGTCAGCAATGAGACCACTTCTAGCCTGATTTCTGGAGAGAATGAGGCTAAGCGTGGTGGTACAGCTTATCAGCTTTCCCTGTCCCCATGCCCCCAGCAATAGCCTTTGAACTCATCAGTCAGTCCCAACTAGGCAAAGTGTTGCCACTGTCAGCAGCTGCTATCACATGAACTTCAGTGCTTTAATAAATTAAAACACTGCTTCAAATGCTGTTCCTGCTGTAAATCCAACTCCAAAACATTTTTATCAACAATTCTCATTTCTCTTACTTGAAAGCACATTTTTTTGCATTTTAACTGGTGCCACTGCTCACAGAGGGATTACTGTATTCCTCCTTTGGTCTTTGAGAAGGGCACAGACACAGTGGGACTTCATTCCTCTGCTGAGAGTTACTAGAGGAAAGATAGGGGAAAGGAGAAGAGAAGCAGAGAGGACAGTAATTAACATTAACTGCAGGCACATATGATTAATGTTATTTGTGTAATAGCATACAACCAACAGCAGCACACTCATAACGATAGGTGGTTTGAGGGAATGTTGTGGCAAATGTAAGGAGCTGCTGGTGGTGGATAATGATGTGCTTCTGCAAAAAAACTTTCTTCATGATTCATGCATTAGAGTTGCAAAAATAACAGTAAGGGGGGAAAAAATAGCTCCTGGGTACAAATACCAGACTGCAGCTGAACCTAGCCAGCACCTTTATGAATATTACAAGGACACTGACTTATCACCAGTGTATTTTCTATATAGCACAGTCTTCAAATTATTAATAGGACTAAATGAAACTAGCTGCAAGCTTTTTTCTTTTTTCCATGTCCTACTGTAGTGTCTAGACCTTATAAAAATCACCAAAATAGTGCTTTAAATGTTTAAGCCTACGGATATTTTTGTGAGAATTATTCTTCAGTATTACCTCTCCCAGTAAAAAATGCAAGCAAAAGAAAAGAAAATTGTCCCAAACTTTTTTTTCCAGAGAAACAGTCAGCTTTTATTCTTGGTGTTTGCACTGTTGTTCATCTGCAGCCTACAGGAAATCAGGTCTGTGAGGGTCACATCCTTAAGTCATTTTTTCTGTGGCCATCTAATGGTTTGTTCGTCACTTTTCCATGCTGGTCCTGGGGAACATTAGGAATGTTCTGTTGTACAAGCTGTGGCTCCAGCTCTACAGAGACATGTGGGATATGCTAAATTTAACCCACTCCGAGTCTTGCTGGCTTCAATGAGATTATTCATTTGAGTAGAATAGTTCACCAGCTATAAAAATAAGCATGGTTGAGCCATGCAGTCAGGATCCCTAATTATAACTATTGTGAGCTATGAGCTACTGTTATCTATGTATTTCTAAAGCATCTACAAATTGCTTAGCACTAGCCATCACTAGATACATTAAAAGAATGTGAGGGTTAAATCTATGTGCCAAAGACAAAATTCTCTTAGGCTCCAACGAGGCCATTATTTCAGCCTTGCAATTTGTAAGATGAATCTGAAAATAAAATGCCACAAAACCTGAAACTATACTTGATCAAATAATGAAAAAGAAAGAAAAATTTAAATTATTCGCCGAATGACAGAAAAAGTTACCCACAATTGAATCTGCCATAATTTTTCTTCTTGGAGGTTAGATGCTTCATTTAAGCATTTTAAAAACCTTGTGATATTCTGATATAACAGAAATCCAAGTCAGACAGGCACTGATGGACTTAGATACAAACAAAGAGGCAAAAGCAGCACAAAAAAATAGCCAAACAAGATGTTTATATTGTATCTGGAACAGGAAGAAGGGAGTGAAAATAAGGTAATACCTTCACAGAAACAAACAGCATGGTTTCTTCTGTTCTGCTGTGTACAATATTGGCCATTCTGCAGGAATAGAGAATTTCCAGCTGATATTGCTGGCAACAGCAGACATGCTTTGGGGCATATGTTCCCTTTACCATTTTTGAAGAAGAAACAGCAAATTTCACAGGTTAGAACCAATGATGTTGTTGGAAGCAATACAATTCTGTAACAACCTAAACTCTTCTGGCTGCTGGTTCCACCCTCCTTCTAGCCCACAGATGTATGGTTCACCCCCTACAGTACAGAACAGTATCCAAAAATATATAGGTGCATGTTTCCAAATCACTTCATGGCAATACTGAAAATTAGTTCTGCAAAAGACTCTGATCCACAGCTAGACAATCCCAGCGTCTGATTGCAAAGGAGGAGCAGGAACACGTGTCTTGGACAGGAGCTGGGGGTAGGCCTGAGCCTTTCAGTATAACACAGTTACAGATTGGATTAAACAGATCATGTAACTGTATTCTTCAATTATAGTGGGTCTAAAGAGCAATGTCCCTATTGAGTCCAGGGCTTCTGCAGACTGATGAGCTAAGAAGTCAAACTTCCAGACTCCCCTTGTGCCTGCTTGCTATGAGTCTCTCTGGAAGATCATGACAGAAAGGTCAGGGATGGAATAGAAGTTTTCTGAAACATATTTACCTATTTTTAACTGGGAAATTATGTCCTTCATTTATCTATGAGAATTCACTCCAACAGTTACAAGAACGCCTGTTCAGTATTCAATCACATAGGGTGACAACATTTCAGGCAAGACTTGGTTCTATCTGATATTTCTACTAGAATTTCTGGTGGCAATGATTTTAGAGATTTTAGAGAAGGAAGTTATTTAAATTTAGATGTTTTAGAAGGGGAATTTGTGGTAATATTATTTTGAAGGTATAATCTCCTCCAGTGTAAATTAAAATTGCCTGATTATTTTCTGTGTAGAGTTCATCATTGTGTGCTGTTATATTATCCACAGATGTGCACAATTGTTGAAGTTTTTCTTTACTAGCAATAAGCTTATATGATGACATGAGCATCTTGTACTAAATTAAAATTTATTTCACAAGAGTATCCCCCTGCTAAGAGTTTTTTTTTGTCTCGGTAAATTGAGTGTTGTGACTGTTCTAAAAACAGATGCAGCATTATCTGAAAGCTCAACTAAATGCCAGAGAATATTGGTTTTATTTAAAGGATTGCTAGCTTTCTGGCAGTAAGTGTGTTGATCTGTGGATTTTTTGAACATGTTAATTGTATATGATAAGTTTTCTTTTCTGTATTTATTGTGGAGTCTAGCAGTCTAATGTTGATGGAACACTAGTGGTATCTACTGAATTCTTGATGAAATTAACTCTAAAACCCTAGTTTGGAGTTCAGATGCATCATCAGAACAACACAGTTTTGGTTATGAGACTATCTAAGTGGATCATGGAGTTGCACGATGGAGTGAGGGCTGCTCTCAATCCTTTCCTCCCCCTGTCTGTATTAATATTGGGAATTGCCCCAATCCAGGTACAGGCCCTTGCACTTGTTGTTGCACGTCACGCAGTTTGCACATGTCCACTCCTTAAGCCTGTCCAGGTCCCACTGGATGACATCCCTTCCCTCCAGTGTATCAAATGCACCACTCAGCTAGTGTCATCCACAAACCTGCTGAGGGTTCACTCAAATTCACTGTTTACATAGTTGATGAAGATATTAAATGGTATTGGTCCCAGTATGAACCCTTGAAGGACACCACTCATTACTGATTTTCACTTATACATTGTGTCACTGACTGTAACTCTTCAGACGTGGCCATCCAGCCAGTTTCTTATCCTTCTAACAATCCATCCATCAAATCCTTATCTCTCCAATTGAAAGGTAAGAATGTTGGGAAGCCTATGTAGATGACATCTGTAGAAGTCTATGCAGGTTATAACCCTTGGCCACTGACGCAGCCACTCCATCATAGAAGGCCACTAGATTAGTCAGGCCTTCTACAGTCTATGAATTTTCATGTTTCTTTAATGAAGATATAACAATTCTATGTGATAGACTGTCCTAGTTCTTTATGAAATTAGTGGAGCAGGTAAAAAGTTTGTATGGTGGGAGTGTGAACCAAGATTGGACTTTGCTGACATTAGCAAGAAGATTGAAAAGACAAACTAAATGTTTACTCTGTTTTGATTTACTTTTCCTCCATATTCTAAAGGTTGCCAAAAAGAAAAAAATAGGATGTTACAGAATTAAGGACTATTACGTAAGCACAAGGACACTGTTTACTCTATGTGTGATCTCAATTCTGGCTTTGCATAACTCTTGTATATTTGGATTTTTCACAACTACGGCCTTGTATTGCAACTTCTTGTAGTTAAATTCTTAACTCTGGATGGAATGTTAAGAATTCAGCTACTATGCTCTACAGAGCATGAGTTAACTAAGAGTTTCTGGTTTAAAGCTTGAAATTCAAAAGCTGATCGCACCTGGAAAAATTATGACAGGAGGGATAAAGGCACACTTTAGACACCAAGACAAAAGCCTTTCACTTTTCCAGTTCCTGCTCAAAAGCCATGGAATATGCAGGCTTTTCAGTTTTAAGAGTCACATGAATAACTTAATATAAAAAATAGGTTATTTTTCTCTGTTGTCACTGGAATAAACAGCTTCCCTGTTTCAACTGACATTTTTTGTTGGAAAATCAAACTGTGGCAGACATCTGGCAGGGAAAATTTTCATTGCAAACAGGTAAAGTCACGAAATTTTAAACAACTTAAGCCTTTCAATCAACAGCATATGGGACTGATTATAGGTCAGAAACAGATTACAGGATAAAAAGGACATGACATCCCACCCCTTGTATCATTACGTATCAGTAATTGTGCTGTATAAAAATTCTGTGGTGAAAAGTGCTGCTAAAGATAAATAAGAGCAACAGAATAAAAACCAGTATCTGTCCCTGAACTTTGATGAAAGTTTCTGGTAAGAAACCAAAATTGTTGCCTTTACTCAGAGGTGCACAACTGCTGTGCTGGAAGCAACTGCAGTTATGTACCTTATTTATGGAGAGTTTTAGTTATTACTTCTTATTATATTTTATTTACTTAGTTTATTATTTCTATAAATATGAAAAGCTTGTACATCATATTCATCTTAGATAAAAAAAAATAATTCCAAGTGATCCATATTTTGTGAAATTCCTTGCAGGATGTGTCTAACACTGTGGTGCCATTGTCACAAAAGCCTGTGGAAGGCGAATCACTGCAGTAGTTATTTGTCTGTAGAAAATGTGATTAAATTGCAAATGGAACTTTAGAAGTTGATGAAAGACTGTGAAAAAAATCAACTATTTCCCATCTTGAATCAAGACAGGAAATGAAATATATGATTTTTTTTTCTATAGGTTCAAAAGTGTACAAACATACTTGTAAATGACAGGACAAGGGGTAATGGTTTTAAATTGGAAGAAGGGAGATTTAGATTAGATATCAGGAAGAAATTCTTTACTGTGAGGGTGGTGAGACACTGGAACAGGTTGCCCACGGAAGTTGTGGCTGCCCCATCCCTGGAGGGGTTCAAGGCCAGGCTGGATGGGGCTTTGAGCAACCTGGTCTGGTGGGAGGTGTCCCTGCCCATGGCAGGGGGGTTGGAACTCGATGATCTCTAAGGTCCCTTCCAACTCTAACCAGTTTCAACTCCATGATTCTATGATTCTATGAGACAAGACCGAGAATACAATTACTCTATTTTGCTATTTTATTTGTTAAGTGGAAAAAAACCATATTCTCGAAATTAAAGTATCTGTTAAATTTTGACCAACGGGATGTCCCATACCATGTGATACCATGTTTAGCAATAAAAGCTGGGGAAACAAAAGAAGGAGGAAAGGGGGACACTCAGATCAATGGTATTTGTCTTTCCAAGTCACCATTAGACGTGATGAAACCCTATTTTCCTGGAGGTGGCTGAACACCTGCCTGTGATGGGAAGCAGTGAATTAATTCCTTATCTTGCTTTGCTTGTGTGTGCAGCTTTTCCTTTACCAGTTAAACTGCGTTTATCTCAACCTACAAGTTTCCACACTCATGCTAAAGTGAGCAAGCATCTGTGTGGTGCTTAGCTGCTGGCCAGAGTTAAATCACAAAACTACACCAGAACATTAATTCCCACTTTTCTTGTTTTGCGTGAGCAGCACTGCCTCCAAGTTGGGCAGCTGTTGTGGTAAAAAATGCGTGAAATTTTGTCTTTAAGCCTTGCTCCAAGAATTGCTTTAAAAATAATGGACTGAAGCTTTAACTTTGCATCATGAAATGACTGAGGATTATTAAAGATGCTTTAGCACAGGTCAGCGGCGTGACTTAGAGCCTGTGTGTGTTACATGATTGCTTTTCAGGCACAGGAGTCATAAGCGATCCAGCCCTGAGGTGAGAAATACTTTGTAGGTATTTCTCAAGGAAAGGTGCAAAACTTCTTAGGAAGATTGAGGAACATTTCAGCACTGATCTGCCTCACAAAATATTCAGGTGTTGTCATGAAATGAGAATAAATTGAAGAACATTCCTTTTTTATTTATTTTTGTGTTTTACAGACAGAAGTTAGAATACAGGAATTAATGTTTTTCTGAAGAGTAAAATAACTATTCTAGAATATTATAGAATTGGAGAATTCCAATAAAACAGTAAAACATTCTTTATCGTCTCCACCCAATATGTAATTTCTTCCCCAAGGAGATTTTCTCCCTCTTACACTCATGCATAGTCATGCCCAATATGATTTCTATCCATTGTAGCCTCTGTAATATTAATAACAACCGTAATTACATTGTGCCTTCTGACCCCAGTTTAACATAACAGATTTGAGTTCATGCACTAAGTAAAATGTTTAATCACAAGCGTGCTGAGGGAGGAGCAGGTGTTCTCAATATCTCACCTCCAAATGCTTGCCCTATGGCTGGTTTCCTCTTACACACCCATTTATTACAAAGCTGATGGAACTCACTGCTCCTGCCTCTCTGAGATTCTTAAGTAGCACCTCCGGCACCAGCATATTAAAAAACAAAATCAAATGTGAAAGAAATAGGGCAGGTGGATGGTCATAAAGGCTTGGTGCTATTTAGATTACACAGCTTCTTAGGTATGTTCTTACATTAACAATGAGCATTTGGTACCTGCAAGTATATAATCACCTCAGCTCATGTCATTGCTTGGTTTAACAGCTAATACTTAAATCATGGTTCTTGAGGATTGACAAGAGAATGCTTTTTCCTTCCAACTAAATACAAAGAATAGGGATCCAAGTTTCTTTTTTTTTTTTCTAAGGGTTTTTAAGACTGCTTCATTCCTGAACCTGCAAGGGCTAGTCAAGTGATTTCAAGTAATAATGTGAGAAATGTACTTGATACAAAACTTGTGTCCTGTGCAGAAAGGCAAAACAGAGGTCACTTTCTTTTTAGCAGAGAGGAACTATTCAGCATAAAATAAATCTGGATTCTCATTCTGCATCACTGAGGTTCAAAATATGGAAAACTAAGCCCTTGAAAAATTATTAAAACCCAATGGATGTAGATGCTTATTATGCACAACTGACATCTCAATGAGAATTCTTAGAAATTGCTACCACTTTTATGTTTGCAATGCACTTGGACCTTTCCCAATGCTGACCTATGTTTTAAGGCCAGAAATGACTGCTATTCCCGTTACCTCTGACCTCCAACACAACACAAACTAGAGAATATTGCTTGGTAATACCTGAATAAAGCCCATAATTCCTGGTTGAGGTAGAGCAGCTGTCCTTTAGAAAGCCATTTACTCTTTATTTGAAGATATTAAGTGATGAGGAATGCATGAAATGCCTAGAAAATTAACCAGTGTAAGAAGTTATTTTTATATAAAATTTCATGTTAATTCAAGCTACTAAATTGTATGTTGTCTATCGGGATGAAGAGCCACCTTCATTCAAAAATAATCTCTCAAAGGTGGTACTTGTACACTATGAGCAAGTCACCTCTTAGCCCTCTCTTGGATACACTAAAGAAATCAAACTTCTTTATCCTCTGGCTGAAAACATGTTTTTCCTGAATATAACTGGTTCATATAAGTCTTGTCAGCGTTTTCCAATATCCTTCAGCACAGACTCCAGAACTGACAGTAATGCTCTCATTAATGCCAAGGAGAGCCACACTACTACCGCTTTATAATTTTCCTTGTTTCCACTTCAAAAGTTCCCACGGGTCCTTTCCACACTTAATAGTCCTGGAAATGGGTGCTCAATTGGTTGACTACTGTGACCTTGCACCATCTTCAACTAAAATAGAATCTCATCCTGTAAATGTGACCCATTTCCTTGTAGTTGAATATATTAAAATGTGAGTTGCTAAGTACTATTTATAATGAATCTCAGATCACTCTGTAGAACTGGCCAGCTCTTAGCATTATTTACTGTTCCCCAGATTTTTCTTCAGCTGCTAATTGTCTATTTTGTTCAATTTAGCATCAGTGTCCCATTAGTTACCCCTCAGACTATTCCATGACCCATCTGTTCTCACCAAAAGCAAGTTATATTAATCTTAGTCCTTTTTCTTTCTTAAGTTCATCCATTACTTCTATTAATATTCCTTTGTGCAATCTGAAGTCTTTCTTCTTTCTCCCCGGGAAGCCATTCTCCAGTGCTAAGCCTGGCAAAGGCAATGATTGCAATGAGTGAAAATCTGTTTTGTTTATTTTTAACCTGCTTTTTTTTTTCCTCTGCAGCTGTTCTAACTGATTTGGGAATGACCTGCAGGCAGCCAGCAAGCACCTCCTATGCCTATCCATCATAACTTGGCCCTTTTTTAATTCTGTCTCATCAAGTTCACTAAACCATTTTTCAAAGGATCTGTCTTTTTATTTCCAGCATTTTCCACATGGTAGTGCAGTAACCAGGCTGGCACAAGACCCACTGCAGGGAATGAAACTTGCCCTGAACTCAACTAAGCCATTTGCAAAGTCCAAAGCTTAGCCAAAAAAATATTGTGGATTCCCTCTGCTATTCTATTGTCTACCCAGTTTACTGCAGTCCCTGTATCAGGAAAAGTCTTTTCCCCAACAAGGGAAAATGGGATAGACCAAGAGAGATGCTGCTTTGTAAAGCACAACAGGAATACTTGGAGATGTTCCATTTCTGTCTGTAGGGTAACACTCTCTGTTTTAGCCAATCAACATATCCTCTTGCTAGAAGTTAGCCACAAATGGATCTTTAAACACCACCCATGGGCTATTGAGAAATATTTGACCATGTGTTGACACTCACATTGCAGCATCTTGGTCATACACCAATGCTCACATACTTGGGTGAGCTAATCCACTGATACTGCACCCGAGTGAGATGCATCCTTGCCTCTCCTTCTCAGCTGTGCTCACAGCATACCTCACCCTCCACAAAGAACAGATCTTTTTTTGCTTACACTGAGAATTGAGAAATGCACCCGAGAGAATTGTGACCTGCATGCAACTCCATTTTCTGCCTGATTTTGAGCAAAGACTTTGATTCCAAATTATGACAGGTATTTGTAGGAGTCACCTTCTGTATAGCTTTTAAAATGTCTTTTTAAGAAGGGGCTGAGGCTCACACCCTCATCCCCAGGAGAAAGTTTATACTTTTGGTTATAGCAGGGCATCCCCCCTGATCTTCTGGTGGGACTACCCTTCCAAGCAGCAAAACATTCATGGCATGTGGAAGGGGCCTGAAGTAAGCAGCAGAAAAGGCTCAACTCTAGGAGTCTGAATTGGAAGAAGTAAACCAGATACCTGGTCTCTGCTGCAGGGGATGATGATGCATGTTTTCTGATGGCTTTTCTGTGTAAACTGCAGAAACAAGGAGGCAAAGCAGTAAGTTTGGAAGCACTGATCTATGCTCTGGAGGTGCAGCTGGAGGTGTCTTCCCTCAAAGGAAGGTTTTGAATTAGAGGGCATACAAGTGCCTGCCTAAAGCCCATATTTGGGGTATTCAAACATTGGAGGGGAGAAGAATTTTACCACTCTGTGCTGAATATTTCTCTTTGTCAGTGGTAAAGTGATCCTCATTTAGTGTGCAGAGTTTCTATTGCTCATTTTTAACCTTTCAAGTAATTATGATCTCTGGGTGTTATTCTGGGGCCTAGGAAGGTAAGCATTACAGCATTGACACGGGGGCATGTGCCCAAATCTTGTGCTGACTCCAACCTCAACTAAAGCAGGAGAAAAGGAGGTCAAGAAACGGTAGTGGATCTGCCTCAAACTGGGGAAAATAATGATTATGAAGGGGAAGTCCCTGCAGCTGGGATGCATTAGGGCAGGATGATGTAAGGATGAGACTGAAACAGATTTTTTCCCAAAGAAGGAGTTGAGACACAGAAGGGAAAAAAAAAAGATTTCTTATTGTGAGAAATCTTTAAAAGTCACAAAGGCATAGTAAGGCCCTAGGTAAGGGTATCTCTCATGATCATTTCTTCTGAGTCACAGAATGATTCCTGACAAAAAAAATATTTTTTCTCAGTCTGAGGTGGTCCAGGGGTCAAAGTCTCTCCTGTCTCTCTAGTCCTTAAATGGTTCTTACTGCTTGCTCTCTCTTCGCTCTTTTTGTTTATCCCTAATGAAGCCATCTGGCCCAACTTTCACAAGGCTGTTCAATACCTTGCTGGGTAGGGCCTCAAACTCCCTTCTTCATGTCAAGTTTTTTAGTCAGACACCATTTATGGGGTTTTTTACTTGTAAAAACTACAAGAACTTGGAAACAATAACTGTTTTTTAATTTTTTTTTTTTTGCTATTGTAATAAATATAGTAGACCACAACAAAAAACCCCCAATCTTCTACATTAATTAAATTAAAGCAAAATAGTATTGCTCTGATTCAAACATAGGAAAAAGGGGAATTTAAAGCTAGGTTTGACAGCCTTAGTTCAGACAAGCTGACTGAGACTGAGTAAATCCTTTGTGCTGGGGAACCAGAACCTTTTTCAAAGTGTCTCCAACTTCAAACAAGAAATGTATCTGAATTTCCTGGATTTTCACATTCTCAGGTAGATGCCTAGTATTTTAACCCCAAGCCAGCAATGGGTTTAGTGGACCTGGGAACGCGTTAGGTTTCTCTGGCACAGCAGTTTCCTGCCAAACCTCCCCTTCCCAAAACTCCCATCAGCCCTGTCGCCACTGACTGCATTTGTAGCGGTAAATAATGTCCTCTGCGGGCCCTGAGGACAAATGGTACAGAAAGGCTCATGTCTGTACAGCTTAACTCTCTTAGCCCTTCCTCGAACTGCCCAAGGAGAGTGTTTTCTGGCCTAAGCTGGCTCCTGGATTGTCCCCATGATAGCACTAATTGGCTGAGATCAAAACTGTGCCAAAATTTCACAGTATGAATGGTTGCATTTGTACTGTGCTGAGGCCCATGTGCTGACCTTGTTTAGTTTGTTAGTTTAGCTGTAACCGTTGTGGCCACATCCAATTCTCCATAGGTTGCTCACTGACTGGGTATGGTTAGTTTCATATACTCAACCTTGGATGTGAAGTTACCTGAAGTATAATCCTGCAATTTATCTTAAAAAAAAAACCCACAAACAAACAAATCCAAATCCTTGCCTGAATATATGTAATTAAAGTTTTTTTTTTCTGAACTTTTTGTACCTTTCTTTGAATGTTTTAAAATTTAGATACTGGAAATCAGTTGAAAATAAGAATCCAACCATTCTAAAAAAATCCGTTCATAAAAATAATAAATAACAAGTGCTACATAGGGAATGCATAGTTTTGAAACAGGGAAAAAATAATATCTATTATACAAAGCATATTAAGAAGCAAACAAACCTGAAGATGCGTGTTTAGCCACTGATTAGCCTTTGACCACTCCAAATGAGTCACTGTAAATTTTGTTGGTGAAGAAAGTGATCAAAATATCACATAGGAATATATAGCAATGACATAAGAATTTCTTTCTGAGTCACCAAGAATTTATAGAGTAGTGATTTATATCAGGTGCTTAAAATGCCCTTTCATCCTGATCCCCAGAATTCACTTCAGCAGTGATATGACAACTGCTACATGGGAAGGTGGACAAACCCAGGTGGACAAAGGTCAGCTTGTAACATGAAAGAGGAGGCTTGCTATGCTTAAAATTGCTATGAGTTTGTTTTGACAAATACCTAGCAATTTTTCCTCCAGCCTACAAAAAAAATCTTGCAGCACAGAGTCCCGTATGTAATTATTTCTTCTGTTTAAACAAGTATTGCTAAGAGATTCTTCTTCCTTTTTACTTTTGTTACTCGTTACTCTTGTTATTATTACAGCTCGATCCCTAGTATTTCCAAAAAGAAGACAAATTTTCATAACTACCTTGTTGGATATGGATGATATGATTTGAACCTCTAAAAGACCTGGCGAAAGTTGATTTTTCGTATTGTGGAAAAAGTATGTAATTGGTAGGTTACAGTATAAGAAACAGAAGAGACGCTGATACTACTGCATCCCCCTGCTGCACAAAGCATGGAGGCTGTGAGCATGTGTGAGGACTTTCAGTCTAGAGAGCAGTAGCTTGCTCAACATTTATTTTGGGGAGTGTCAATTTTCCTTGAAAGATATCTTAGCCCTTGTCTGTGGTCTTGAAACCAAAGAGGAGGTGATGGAAAGAAGGCGGGAGACTTTCTTATCCTGAGGTACATAATACCTCAGTTATTTTGGATCAGAGTGAAGGCTGAAAGTTCTCTTCAAACCCACATCCCCCACTTCCTGGGCACTGCTTTAATTATTATTAGGCTACTTGGCTTTGCAAAATTGCTTTGGGAATCATTTGTGGCTGCCTTCTCAGATATGGTGTCAGGGCATGTCTGCTACGCTAGATGCTAGATAACCCTTCTTGGCTTCTCAGTTTATGAAGCACAAACCTGAAGTGACACGGTTACGGTGTATTTCTGTTGTGCTGTGCCCTTGAAATAAAGATGGAAAATTCACTAGAATACAGCAGATGAAATGAGCAAGCAATAGCCATTAAATAAATGCTGCTTTGAAGAATGAAAATGCTGCAGAACACTAGTGAGAACTTTGACTGTCACGTGAAAATGCAGAGTTAACTATACGGTTATTAAAAGCCAGGCCATATTTTCCATCCGTTTTTATTTGTGAGGTCTCCTTGAAATGACTTATAAAACTTGGGAACGTAGGCAGCTTTTCTGTAGGGAATATAAAACTATAGCAGCTGATACTGGTAAAATGGGTTATATGGAGCCTTAGAAATGACTGCTTGATTTGTCCAGTATTTATTGCCTGAGTAATGTACAGAAACAGTAAAACAGAAAAGCACAACTTTCCATCTGTGCTGCATTATGCCATACATAAGAACTATTTTTCATTTGAAATGGTGGTAGCCCCCTAGGCTTTCTTGCTTTGATATCCTATGCTACCACACATGATATGATAGAGTATAAACAGACTGACTATAAATCTGAATCTTTACAGTTTTGAAAGCTGAAACATTCCAGCACTTGCTTCCCACCAAACAGGCCTCCTAAAGTGTAGCCTGGGTCAGGTGTTTGGATTTTTTTTAAGTGGAGACCAAAGGTTGTTGCATCAGAAACCTGAAGCCAGCTAAGAAAACAGAAAGAAAAAGAAAAGAACAAAAACAGGCAAACAAAAAAAGTGTCCACATCTGGTACACAAGTTGCACAGACCAAAACCTCATCAGAACACAAGCAAACAGTCAAAGTTGTTGTTTAATAGGGGAGGCCAGTTTATTTTTTTTGCTATTCCATGTTTATATTTTTTTCAGAATATAAGTTAGAACTCTTATAACTAATTTTCTGGAACATAATGGATTTTGTGAATTAAAGAGCTTTCATTATTTCAATATTTCATTCAATTTTTCTGACTTGAGCTTTATATAAATTGATAGGAGGGTGAAAATTTAAGCACTTTCCAGTGCTGAGCAGCACTTTGGAGCCAAATAAAATCCTCCTGACTGCAGGTGGGAGGATGAGTGCTAGGTATTCTGAACAAAAACTTCCTATACCTATAGATAGGAATTCACCACTGGTGTCGCTAAACTCTGTGTATGGAGCTTAAATTAAGGAACAAAAAAAACCCCATCAAAACCAAAAAAGCCATAGTGTGACACCTTTTCCAGCAGAAACATATACAACAGCAATAAATCACTCTGGTAAGGAGAGAGCAGGGCTTTGTCCACAGTATCCTGTCATTTCCTTGAGATGTTTTAGATCCTCTTATTAGAAGAGAGAGAGGAAGGGCAGGTGAGGAGGGTCCCAGGTCCAAGGGGACCAGGGCAGTGGGGATGTGGAGGTTCCTCTTCTTGGCTGCAGCAGGGAGCCGTGAGCCTGCGGCTGAGGAGCAGCAGCGTGTGATTTCCAACCACTTCTACAGGAGCCCCTGGTGCTGCTGGAGCCAGGTCGACTGATCCACCACCACTGAGCTGTATGTGTGTGTGCAACAGCCTGAATGTGCACACACAGCAACAAGGTCACAAACACAAAGCTTCATGTTATTACATTACCAAGAATCCAGGTGCTCAGGAGGAGAAACGCAAAGAGGACCCGCCAGCAATGCTTGGAGGAACTACTGCATATTCTTAAAGACCTACAAATCCTGGAAATGTTGACACTTTAGGGAGGGAAAAAAAAAAAAAAAAAGGTGGTTTTGTGTCTCCTGTCCATTCCTCAAAACAATAACTGGAAAAATTGTGTTCTGTTTTAGTTACTTGTTCACCAAAACTACATTTTTTTCTTTCCTTAAGAACTATGTTGTGTACAATTTTAATTACAAAGGAAGCACTGCTAGGTGTGTTTATTAGCCAAAGCACAAATTCTTCTCCTTGGAACAAAAGGTATGTCTGTATTGTCCTGCACTCTAGAGTATTTATAAATGTATACATATATATTGTTACTATTTATAAAAAGGGGAAAAGTTGAAAGAAGAAAGCTTCAATATTGTTGACTTGTAAACAAAAAAGAAGATTCTGACTTTAGGATCAGGAAGACTTCAAATTTTATAATGTAGTTATTAAAGAAAAACATTTTCAGGGGAAAAATAGGAAAACAAAAATAACATCCCCATGTACATAGTCACTATAATGTAGCCCAAGGGGATTACACTGTAGTTTATAGTTATAGTTTGTGCAAGGTTAGCTGGATTTCTTTCAATGCTCTTTCAACACATCTACCCTGACCACTTCAGTGCTCTAGAAATGGCCAGGCCCCCTCCTGCCCTAGCAAGGCTGTGGGTACAGCTGGAGCCTCTCCACAGGAGCAGGCAGGACCAGCCTGGCCAGAGAGCCTGTGCTGACTGGGATCCTGCCAGACGTGGTGAGACAGACCATCCTTGGTGAATGTCTTTGGGACATATGTGGAGGTCACAGGCTTCAGTGCTTACCAGTCGCTCCATTGCCTCTCTACAGAGGAGTCCGGACCCAGCACTGCTTGACTTCAGTAACAACTATCATGGAAGTGAGCAGGAAAATGATTGAAAACTCACTTTCCTTCCCATGTCCATTCATTGCTGACACCAAACTTCACAGCTTGGATGGATGTAATTCAGGTAGATATTGCCATTATCTGAGGAAACACCCTTAAACACCCCAAAGTCAAGCAATATCATAACCATATCTTTTACCCAGAAATCCTGGATATTCCTTTTCGTCTTCGTTATTTCAAATTTGCTGGAGTTGTTACACATGACAACACTGGAATGACCTTCTAACTTTACTCATCAACTTTCAGTTCCACATCCTTGTCAGAAACAGAATTTTCCCCTCAAGTTTCTCTTGCCCTGCAGTTTCCTTAGCTGGGATCATGACAGCATTGCGAGTCTGGCAGTCTATGAGGATTAGGCATTAGTTGCTTAGCCTTGTTCTGATCACCTCATAATAAATTGTTTTATGAACTGTCCCTACCTCAACAGATCTTTTTAAAATCACTGCTCTCTTAAAACACAGAAAGCATCTGTGATACATGAACAAGACTAGGTGGAGGTCAATAATCCTCTCTAGAACCACAAAGTAAACCTTCACATCAGATCTATCCCAATAATATCTTAACTACCTGACATGTGCTTGGTTCAAGATAATATAAAAAATGTAAAATATATGGGAGAAATGGATACATGGGAGAAATGGATGTGCTTCTAATTTTGCTTCTAAACTGAAAATTCAAAATGTAAGTTATTCAGGAAGTGATAACTCAATTAATAAACAATTAGAAATCTATTAGTAATCAATGCTGTACTATCAGCACAAAAAAAGGGTGGCATAATAATAGTTTACATATTTTGCATTCATGAAGTATACATATGCTGTACCCATTAAAGCCGACTTAAGTTACTTAACATTCAATTGTGCATTTTGTGGAGTGAGTCAATAGAGTGACTCACTAGCCCACTACAGTGCCATATGGGAAACTTTCCCTCTCCTGAGCAGATGGAGACTAAGCATGTCACAGACAAAATGTGTTTTGTCTCTGGAGAAAGGATGTTGGCTGCTTTGTTCTTAGACTTTTCGACATGCCAAGCCTTCTGCTCGCATTGGGAGTCCTACATTTTGGGGTCTCATGGATATGTCAGCATGTCTCTCAAATGCTGAGCTGCAGAAGACAGACAACACCAGGCTGTCCAGAAGCCTGCAAGTAAAATATAACTTGCTATGCAATCCAAGATTTAACCGGTGGGAGAAAGCAGAAGAAATCATCACCTTTGCCATCCTTTTAAAACATAATCCCCTCCAAGGGAGGCAAGTGCTTTCCATTTCCCTGTGGAAGATTTAGATGGATGGTGATTTAGATGGCGTTATATTTTTGCAGGTGACTGAGGCCACAGAAACCTTATTTTCTCTTCCCCCCTGGATGCATCTACCTAGAATTCCATTTTTTTTTCTTCTTTCCCAACCTCCCCTGCCCCCAATCCTTTTTGCACTCAGTTTTGTTGCTGTAATTTTCCTCATTTTTCTGTGCACTTCCTTCAGTGGATAAAGGATGACTACACCCTTATAAATTTTTCTGAAAATAGCAGAAGGAAAATACCAAGAGGTATTACTATTTTCCTTCCTTTCTTAAAGAAATAGAGTCAGGATCACATACATCCACCGTAAATTTTGTAAGTTAACAGGGGCATCAGGGATAGGAGTCTAGGCATTGTTGGCTCTGCCAGTTGTCAATCAACAAAATGGTCATTCACAGCCTGTGCAAAATGTAAATCATCTCCCAAATGTATCTACCTACCACCTCATGCTGAACATATTGGAACTTAAGGCAATCCCAACTTTGAATGCATCCAGGGCTGGGGAAGTCTGAGTTTATGCACAAGGAATCTGGGCCTACACATGACTATGTAGAATATATGTATTTTTTACCTTTACATAACTTTTCAAGATTGTGCACTCCTAGGTTCAAGAGCATGCAATTTCTTTTTTTTGCACTGTTTACCACAGTGAGATCCAACCTAACTGATTTCTTGAGTATAACCACTCTATGACCCTCACCAGATTCAATCCTAGATGGGCTTTGGCTTCATCAGCCTCAGACACTGTCTCAGAGAGTGTCTCTGCAATCCTTCTGGGTAATGTTCCTCGTAGGGAAGCACTATCCCTTCTTCCACCTTCTTTTTGCTTCCTTTTTATGTTTAAATTTAGTGAGGAGCTCTTAGCTCACCCATGCAGGTCTCCTACCATCTTCACTTAAACACTTATAAGGATGGATGAATCTTGAGCTTGGGGAAAGTGATCCTAGAAATCAACCAGCTATTCTGGACCCCTCTTCTACCCTGTTTCACTGTTTTCAAGGTCACTGCTGTTCACATCACCCTGCACCTTCTTACCAATCCAATTGACCACCTCTTCAGTTGATTGTGGCTCATCATCATCTCCCCTCCTTGCCCCTTTATTCCTAGTTTTAGGCTCTCCTTCCCAGGTTGACCATCCTACTGGCGAAGATCCCTTGCCACTTGGTACTTGTTCGTGTGGATACCATCTTTTCCTCAGTTTTCAGAGGGGGTTCCAAGGTTGTAGACTCCAAACCTCTGTTTCCAACACTGTATGTGCAAGTGTTTGTTGATCCACAGGATCCATCTGTTTTTCATCAAGCCCTTCCCCCTCACTGGAAGAATCAAGGAGATGCCACCTGGGCTCCCATGCCCTTGGTCTTCACCTCAAGTGCGATGTAGTCATGCTTGCTACACTCCAGGTTTCCCTGCCAGTATCATTGGTGCCCACATGGAAGAGCAGCAGGGGGAAACATTGTGAGGACCAGACAAACCTTGGCAACCTCTCCACAGCATCCTGGATCCAAATGTCTGGCAAGCAGCGAACATCCTTAAACAACAGGTCAGACCAGCAGATTGTGCTCTCTATTCCCTGCAGCAAAGAGTCTCCCACAGCTAATACTTCTGCTTCTTCCCAGTGCTGCTGCAAGGCTTAGGCTCAGCTCAGATGCTTCATTGGACACAGCTCCCAGCCCTTCATCTGCTACCTGGGTACTGAAGATGCTCTGTAGTTGCAGACTTGCGGATGGGGCAGGAGTTATCCTCCTAGTGTGAGAAGTCACAGGATTCCAGCCTTTACCATCATGGAAGTCTGGTAAGAGCAGACTTGGTCTGCCCCTCAATCAATGCAGTTAGGGCTCTTGAAGAAGATTCAGTCAGTGTCTTTCTCAGCACCTCTGTTGCTGCACTCTCTGCTGAGCTCTTCCCACTTGTGCTTTACTTGACTACACAGACTGTTCCCCAGTGCACACCTCCTACAGGCAAGGAACCCATCTCTCCCGGACACAGAAAGAGGACCAAGCCATCCCTGCAGCCCCAGGCCACAGAGCTTCATGCTCCCTCAGGAGCTTGAGTTGAGCTTTTGGCACACCAGGGAAACCTGCTCCAGTGGATGATGGGTAACCATGCTCTGTAGTACTTCCCCTTCATCGCTATCAGCAAAGTGTCTGATACTCTTCTGTGCTAACTTCTGCTTAAGCAGTTATATAGGACTCTCTGTAACACCGACTGGAACAGTGCTTGGCCCTCCAAAATCAGGAGTTGGCTGGAAACAGAAAACTGAAAGCACTCTTTGATCAAGAGCAGCTGACAGAGCTTGTTGGAAGCTACTAGAGCTTGCTAGCCCTCCCAGCCCACTGTAGCCACCTTTCCCAGTGGCAGTGGTCAGCCCAAAGTTCCCCAAAGTTCCTTGAACTGCTCCTGGGAGAAATTCCCAGAAGATCTAGGAGCAGAAACTAGAAACTGCTGCAAAAACTGCTGAATCCATTGATTACCTCTTTTAGCTGTGGCTCCTGAGGCGGGATGCTCAGTGCCATTCAATATAAGCTAAATTCAGCCACCAGGCTATTTTTTTAATTATTCTGTTTTCAAACAGATTAAGTTTCTGAAAAAGGACCTTCTCCAGACTGTCTTCAGAAGCTACAGCTATCAGAGCTGACAGCTGTGCCTGTACTGAGCTTCCCAAAGTTTAATGAGACTCCACGTTTTTTAGCTTTAAATATGCTATTGCAATTCCAAGGTTAAAAGTTGCTATCTTATGGTCAGAGCCTGTGGAATCAAGGAACTGCAACTGGCATAAGTTGTTATACCCTCACCAAAACAAGAGGAATCACTGCAATTCACAGTCATTCTGCTCTTGGAGAATGTGGTTTCTCCATTGTGCATGTGAATGACAGCTTCAGTGATGAGACAGGACCAGACTGAGCTTCAGTTTTCACTGAAATCACTGTCACCAATAAATTTGTAACAGGAGAAAATGTCAACTATGGCTAATCAAAATATGTTTTCAGAAGCTGTCTCTCAGCACAAAATACTATTAGTGAGATCACACAGAACAAAATACAAGTTTTACTAAAAATGTGCTAATGAAAGATCCAGATTTTAAGTGACTGTCGTAGTTGCTCATGGAGGGAGGGCTTTAGAGATAGTACATTGTTGGTGTTGCATGAGCAAAATAGGTCAACTGAAGTTAACTAATCTGTAAATTTTTATAGTTATCCTTTTCAGTTGTGATTTTAATGAGGTACTGAAAATGCAGAAGAATAACACATTCAGGTGTATAAGTTAGCACATTTTAAATATTCACATTATAAAAAACTGTTAGAAAATGATAGACTAAAAGGTTATAAAAACAACAGAAATCGAGAGTCTCTTTAACTATAAAAGTTTTCAATCCATCATTTCCACAGAACACTAAAATAAGAACTTCCTTTAGCTTTCCAGCCACAAGATTATACTCAAATGAGAAGGAGAATATCCACCAGCCAAGAGAAATTATCTGATTAAGGAGTATGTTAGAGATGGAAATAAGAAGATGATTGTAAAGCCTCTCAAATTAAAACCCATAGTCTCACTGTCCGTTGAAATATTTGGAGGAACAAAAAGGAGGCATGCGAGAAATCCATAATGTGATTTACAAAATGTGGGTCTCAACACCTTCCTTCATTATTTTCTTTTCATTCTTTTTTATTATTAGGTAACTGTGAGATCTTACTTCAGCAGCTTGAAGGAAAGAAGTGTGGCTACAATCCACTCATAACATGGACAATTATTGAGTTCTTCCCTGAGATAATACAAATCATTCCCCACACTGTCTATTTCGAGGAAATTGAAACCTAGTTCAAGTGAGCATTGAAGCAGAAATGTGATAAACATCAAGCTAAATTGTGATTTATGGATTTTGGATATTGCTCTTTTCTGCTCCGACATTCTTTTTCTTTAGTGCTTATTTAGTTGGCTCGAGTTTACTGCTTTACACCTTTTTTAATAAATTTATTTTATTATTTCTATTAAAATTTTTGTTTTATGTATGACTGATACAATTAAATGCAAAAACTGTGGGCTCCAGCAAACTTCAATACATTAACTGGTTTGTTCAAAGTGGACCCTAAACACTGGGAACTAGCAAGAGCAAAGGAAACCCATGTAAGACTAAAACTGTGGTAGATTTTGGAGAAAGAAATTGTCATCCAGGAACTTCCTGCTTGCATTTGCCATAAGAGATAGTGATCCTGGTAATCAGAGAAAATACACAATTATTTGCTTTTTCCTAAAATCTTTTCTCCCAAAAACTTTATTCACATGTGGCTGAAGTCAAACACCAGTTGGGAACGTAGGAAGATTGCTCGATTGGTCCATTCACTACAGGTTTCTACCCACAGCTGGATTTTTTTGGAAAAGGGAACTGGCCTCTCCTCCCTGCTCACTCGCAGCCAAGCAGTGCTGTCTGGGAGCCCAGATGCTGGCCCCAGGCCGGGCAGGTCACAATCAGATGATGTTATTTATTAAGAGTGCATCTTCGTCATAACATCTCCAGGGAAAGTTTGTTAGCTTTGGCAGACTTCTCACTTCCCTACGCTTTTATCCTGTGATATAACTTGATGACAAGGTCACAAGTGATTCACAGAGGCAGGAGTTTTTCTAATACTTGGCAAAAGTGGCAGGACTTCCAAAGGAATTATTCAATAATGTTGCAAATTCTCCTTAAATGCAAACACGAGTGGCTGGTTTAGAAGTATCGTTTAAAATTCTTGCATCTGCACACTAAGCTGGATTCTCATCAACTTTTTAATTTGTCCAGGAACAGCAAGGTGCTGCTCGTCCAGCCTGGCTGTCACCCCAACGCCTGGCAACCCTGACCCTGTGGACCAGACTTTGGGGCTCCTGGACACTGGCTTGGCACCCTGTGGAGCTGGTGGTGAGATGTTCTCATGACTTCCTCCTTAGACTGACTTCCAAAAAAGTAGTCATATCAGGTCACATACACAGAAAAGACTTCCCTAAGTCTGAGTTTACCAAGTAGAAATAGGGACTGCTAGAGAAAAATTCACCACTTTCTGAAACAGGTGACAGCAGGAGAGACACTGCGGAGGTGTCTCCCTCTCTCTGTTGAAAGAAGGGCTGCCAGCCCAGATTTAAATGACTGTATTTCGTGTGTGAGAAGTTAGGTGAGACGAACTCCACCTCCAGTGCTTGAATTAGGAGTCACAACTATTTCTTTCCTACCAGCTGTAGTGGAGGCAAGATCTGGCAGGTCTGCGTAGCCTGGATCAGTCATCTCACTCTTAAATTTAAACACTGTATTAGTAGCAATGCCTAAATTAGGCATTTAGAGTAGGTGGTTTAAATATGGTCCCCCATCCTAATTTCATATGCTTTTAGAGTGCCTGGAAACACTTGGGCTTCTTTCCAGACTGAAACATCCAAATAGTATTGCATTATAAAGATACCGTGAATGATCTATAGCTCCATATCACAAAGTAATGCATAGCGTTTTTATCTATGTTTAGTTTCTCCCTGAGTTTGGTTTGAACGTCGTCAGCAAAGTTGCTGATATTAACCGCAACAGTGACCACAATATGATTGCACCATTGTTAAAAAAACCTTATTTTTATCTCTGAATATTCCTTTTCCCCCCTCATTTTCATTGTTGTAAGATATTACTTCAGAGATTGGCTATTTCAGTTCATTCCAAGTTTTAAGAGGCAGTCAGAAGGTTGCAGACCTATGAGCTAGACTTATCTAGTTATTTAACCAAAGAATGTATGCTAATTGTATGCTGAACAGTGTATTGTCTGCTCTGCCAGGAAAAAGTAGTCTCCAACTCAGTACCTTGCTGGCTTAACAATGGGGAAGGTTTTATGGAATTAAATGTAAGGCAAAAAATGTAAGTTCACTTGGTTCTTTTGGGAAAATGAGTACTGGGGGCCAGGATAAAGGAAAAAAAGTATATGAGAACTTTAAAGCAGAAAATATTCTACTTTATGAGCCTCAGAAACATGGATAAATATAAGTCCAAAAAAAGTTATATGTCTGTGTGTCATCTGGTTTTGGTTTCATTTGTTTTTTTAATCTTATGTTTAGTTTTTCTGTTCACAGTAATGACACCCCTATTAAATGTGTAGGAATCAATGCAGAGATGGTCTGGAAAGTACATTGAAAATACAAGGTATGTAGCATTTGCAATCAATATAGAATTATCACACATGATTCTGTGCACCTTTATGCATATGACACTAAGGAAGAATATGCCTACTTCTGAAACTATATCCTGTTGTCTGTTACATAAATCTTTATTTTATTTAAATGTAATTGAAAATGTAATTGAAATTGAGTTCTGTTTTCAAAGGAGGAAAGAGCAGTGAAGCTATGTGAGACACAAAGGTTGAGAGTCTTAAATCTCTGTGTGTGTTTATGTGAATACTTTATAGGACTGCGCCCAAATTGCATTTAATCTGTGTCTTTTTTTTTTCCTTTGTTAAGGGGTATATGACTCTTCTACAGACAAACAATGATCCTTGAAGACAGACGCATGGAGTGCAAGATCTAGAAATCTCTTTTTTATCCTCTGTATTTTGTATAAATTAAACTTTGCAGAAAGCACAGCATGTCCCTCTTTTTGCATATGGCTCATAATACAGTGGCCCCATTCATTTGAAGCTCCTCCATCTGACCATCCCCATCCCACTCCTGCTAATAATTTTCTCTTCATCTCCTCCCAGACAGCTCAAATAAATTCTTTCAAGCCTCTTTCTGGTACTTTGGAATAAAATACATTTATATACCATATAAACACACATCCAGTGCAGGCCAGGGAGAGATATGCAGAGTTTCCATTAGTGCAGGAACTCCTCAGGGTATAGTTCAAGCTGACTCCAGGAAAATGTACTTGGAGATGCCATGCAAGAGAAAGGAGGATTCCTCTGTTTAGAAGGAGCTTTGAAGCAGAGCCTTTATAGGTTGGGTTCCACTATTCTAGCATAGAATTGACAAGTATAAGCTTTCTCATAGACAATTTCTGGATGATGGAAAAAGCTGTAAACACAAGTTCAGCAGTGCATGGATATTCTAAGTACTTAAGTATAACATAGGGTTTACAGTCACCGTGATGTCTGTAGTCACTGCAGAGCTAGACCTGTGAAGTTGCACAACACAGCTAACAAGCTGAGAGACCTCTGAGAACATTTAGTAAGTGAGACATTCACAGCTTCTCAAGGTGAGCCCAAGACTAGGAGATGATGCTAGAAACCTGTGCTCATAAAACTGAAACACAGGTTTACCTGAAAGGAAGTATTCAAGGGTATTTTTATATTTAATTTTCTACTATTTTAATTAGAATATTTTTAGAAAAAAAGTACTCTTTTAGACCCTTCTAAATAGAAAATTTAATGGAAAAGATTAGAGAAAGATTTTCTTGTCTGGCATGGTATGAAAGACCTTACCTTACTTGATATACATAGGTGAAATCACTTTTAGTTAGGAAATATTTGATGCTTTTTGCTATGAAAGCATTAAACTTAGATGCTGTGTAGGTTTTTGCATACATATTCTGGCATTAGCAGCCATAACAATATCTTTAATTGTAGCCATGTTTCTTCAACACTGTCAACACTTAGAAAACCATATTTCAAGTATTCATAATTTAGTTAAATTTTAAAAATCCAAGATGAAATTTGCCATATTACATGTCTGCTTTAGGCCTGTTTAATTTATTTTTTAATTTTGAAAAAATCCTTTAGATAATATTTTTGAGGTAAGGATAAGGGCAACATGTACAGTTGTGTCTACCCTAAGAAATTCTTATAACCTTTTTCTCAAGAAGTTGTATCAACACAGTGCTTTGAAGCACGGACCCAAAAATAGGCAATGGGTGTATATGTTGTGTAGATATCAAAGATATAATTTTATGCATGGACTTGTTGAAGTTTGCAGCTAAATTCAGTGTATACTGGCTGTACTAAATATGCACATTTACAGTTAAGCTCTTCCAACTACACGTGTGCTTTGCCTCCAGAGCAAGTGAGCACCTAAGTGTCTTTCCAAGCCATAGGCATCAGGCAGTCAGATTCTTTTCCCCGTGGCTGTGGTAGGAGCAAAGCAAGATGTAGAATATTGTATCTGCACTGACCTCAACCAAACAACTGCCCAAACTGAAGGAATGGGTCAATTGTTCTTTTCCTTGCTTCATTCGTGGAAATTGCTCAGCCAGTTGAAACTTAAGGAAGGAAGGAAGGAGCCTGAGGTACTTTGTTGTACTTCAACCATTTGTTTTAAAAACAACAAGTAGGACCTTTTGAAGGAAATTAAAGGAACTGTTTTGCATAGGGACAATCTTCACCTTCTGCAAATGTGTAGCATCAGTGACTTTCAATGACAGGTATCTCTTAAAGGTGAAACATCTTGTATTATGTACACACCATGCTACAATTCATTAAACTTCCTGTCCTGAAAATAAAACCAGAACAGACCCAAAGCACTACTGGAATCAGAATAAAACCTTTTTTAAGCACTACAGTTTGGAGAAAGTGTCATTTTACTGTGTATTTCATGGCTGAGTAACAGAAACCAAACACTGGAAGGAAAGCTGTTCATGATGTGCCATATGTCTAACCAAACTGGAAAACGTAATAACAGAGTATCTCATGAGATCCTGTCCTCATGAGATTTACAAATTTGAGAAAGTGTTAAGATAAGTATATGAAACCATGAGTGCTCAAATCTCAGAACCTGAAAGGATTTGAAGCTTGCCTGTTGTTTCTAACATATGTTTTAATCTACTTTGCTATGCCCTCGAAGTGTTAAAATTTCTTTTAATTCTATATTTCTGTGAGGCTATTTAGAACTACTTTCCATGCCATCCTGAGGTCAGAAAGCTTTATAATACCAGGGAATGTACATTTTCCAGAAAAGATAGAGCATTTTATTTGCTTGCATGTATACAAGCTTGTAGTATATGTGATGCAGAGCTTCTGATCAGGCTTTTTAAACAAGCATGATTCAGAGCACAATAATCCTGACAGAAAGAACAGATATTCCCAGACAACTGAGGATTTATCCACACATCCCAGAACATGATTACAGAAAATCTTCCAATTTTTGTTCAACCTACTAACCTTGATTTAAACTAGGAATGAGTCAGGTTTCGGAGCAATTTCAAAATCACTTGTACCTGTAATTATGAAGTACTTTTTTTTCCAAAAGCTGGTTTTGATTTCTCAACCTGAGAATAGTGTAACTCTATGTAAAGTTTCTCCTGATGTGAGATTAAATGTCTAAGGCCAAATATCAAGTGCAAAGCTACTGTACTGATATAACAACAAAACTCCTGACAGTGATTCTGATCAAAGGACCCAGTCCCAAGACCACAGGCTACATACAGAGTCAGGCAATACGGCTGGACTCTGTAGTTTCTTCCTTGACCCTTTCTGATAAACTCCTGCTCATACCTTTTAACCCTTTTGCTTCTCTATTTAAAATACTTCCCCGTTCCTCAGGACTTCCAGAAAGCTGCTTCCGAAGACTGTAAGCCTTGTACTGCTGATGCTGTTTCATCTCAGTAGTAAGTCCTGTGAGGTGCTCTTTCTCCTGTGAATGCTGAGCTGAGCTTCAATGACAGAGGATTTTTTGTTTTTTACCAAGGCACAGTTGCTAAGAATGATGGCATGTAAAACAGGAGGAAGCTATGTAGATGAATGGGACAAATGTAGGCTGTATAAACCATTTTTTTGTTGCTTCCCAACACCTAAAGGTCTCAGAGAACAGTAAGAAAATAAGAATAGAAAGACAATGAGCTGTGCAGTGCAGGTGACATGGTGGCTGAGGTGCTGCACTGGCATGGGGAGCCCCGACTTCTCTCCCTACTCTACGATGCAGCATCAAGGCTGTCCCTGATCCAAGTATCATCTTCCAGCTTTCACCACTTTTGCTGAGTTCAGCTGTGACTTCACTGTGGCCTCAGCATTCACTGTGGAAATTCAGTGTTTCATACTTTCTTGAAGCATCTCAGCACTTCCTTAACCCAGCCGGAAAGACTGTGAACTCTACTTCAGCTTTCTAAGAAGACACCCTAGGGTTTTTTAGCTTACAAATCTTCCCCTTCCCAATCCCCAAGAGAAGTTTCACCAAAAAAAACTTTCTAAGGGAACTACAAGCCATTCTTCCAAATGTTTCTGCTGCTTTCTTTCTCTTAACAGTTTGCTTTTTCAACCTTTCTCCAGAACTTTTCTTGCTCCCCTTCTGGTCTTGTCCTCCCTCTCCTTTCTCCGCTAGACTTTTCCTCATCTGTCTCTGTCTCCTTCCTTACTTCTTTCGGAAGGGATTTGGGTCAGCACTGGTCAGCCATGCTTCCTCCAGGCTGATTGGACATTTCTGTCTCTGTTTGACAGATGAAATTCCCAAAGCTCCTAGTTAATTTTAGGGTGTCTGGGGGAGGAAGGAGCCTGGCACTGAACCAAACACACATTTAAATGTGCCAGAAAATTACACAGCAGTCAGAAAATTGCAAAATCTGCAATTTTTATGCAGCCCACAATTTTCTAGAGGTCTTGATTATCATCCGGAGTTCAGTGTTTTACAGGAAGTGCAAGAGGTTACATTTCCAGTGATTTTTAAGTGACCCCAAAACTATTATACTGGAAAAAAAAGCATACCACGATTAACTATTTCAGTGATATTTTTATCTATTTCAAGAGCAGTCAACATGGAAAAAGGTTTTTTTATGGAACAGATTGCAGTTTTGTAGGTGATTATTTCACAACAAATTATCCAACTAATGGTGTACCTAGTGTATTTTGTCCTTGAGAAGATGGAAACTGAAAAATCTGTTGTAAAAGAGGGTTTTTTTCTGTGCATTCCTGCATTACACAATGGACATTTGAGAGAACAATATCTTGCAAGTATATAGAAAATGCTAACAAGATGAGAATATGTAGCTGCTTCCTGCTGAAAAACAGAAAAGAAATAGACATTACCTTGTGGTCAGTCTTGTAATTTGCTCCAATATGACCACGCTGCATGCAACCCAAGCTGCCAGGCACCAGCTTGTGAGTTTGGGGACAGCCAGCAAAAACCCACTGGAGGTGACTGCGCAGGTGCCTCAATGTATAGAGATCGATAACGGTTTTCAGCACAAAAAAAAACCTATTTTGTTCAACTTTGTCATTGAAAAGAGTGCAAAACCACAAACTTATGCCATGAATTCTCACCACTCAGCTCATAAATGAAATGGCGGGACAGCTGGGGTGTCAAGACCATGTAATTTTCTCCTGTGTGATGCCTTTTGTGCTTAAGCAGAGTTACCATGAGTGTGTCTCTGTGCCTTTGAGGATAGCCAGTGAAATCCCCACTGTAGGCTACTGCAAAGGCACAGCATGCTTTCCGTCCTGGTGTGTTGTGGTGCCAGGCGAGGAGCTAGCGGATGTGCTGTTTGCATTCGGTGCAAGAGGACAAGAAGAGAGATTTTACTGAGGACTGTCAAGACCACACGGCTCCCAAGAGCTGCATCCGTATCCAAGAATCCTTTCAAGGTTTCTCTTAGAGCTTTTACATCTCTCAACTGTTTAATTTCTGTCAACAGATAGTTGCAAATGTTGAAACTTGCAGAGACTGTCTTAACTTTCAGATGTCTAGCCTGGAATAAAATTTATAGAGTTGTGATTATGCTCTGCTGTGCATCCCGTAGCCCTGGCCCTTACATGCACAACCTGGCCAGTGTGGCTTTGTGAAGGGATGGGAGCTGGGCAGACACAGCCACCTCTGAGAAGGCTCAGTGAGAAGGAGCAGGTACCCTCCTGCTGGTTCCTCAGTCCAGGCAACTAGGAACAGGGAGCCTGAGCAGCTCCCACACACTGAGGCACAACCATCACGTACAAATCTTTTGATTTGGTATTTAAGATAGTCTTGCCAATTAACTATGACATCTCCTTCCTTCCATAAACTGTAACATGTTCCTGTTACATGGCAGCTCTGCCACATTTGACCTTTCTCCAGGAAAAACTCTAGAATTTGCTGATTTTATGCTAGCCTGCAAGGTGAATGATAAAGAGGGACAAGAATGAGTAAACAATAAGGTTGTCGCACACTAGATTTGAAACCCCACCAGGCAGATACCTGAGAGCTTCACAGGTAGGAAATGGAGTGAAGATGAGGTGATAGGAGCACCTGACCTTAGTACCTTGCTAAGGTACCTCAGGCACCTTATCCTGAACATATGAGGTCTGTCATCATGGAATCATAGAATGGTTTAGGTTGGAAGTGACCTTAAAGATCACCTAGTTCTTAACCCCCTGCCATGGACAGGGACACCTCCCACTAGACCAGGTTGCTCAAAGCCCCATCCAACCAGGCCTTGTCATATGTTCACTTGTCTCATTACTCTGGATTCAGGCTGCATCTATGACCACAGTACTGACATATCCACACGGACGGTTTGGGATCTTCCTCTGAACCCCATTCCCCTGAGGTGAATGGTGTCCCACGTGTCCCGGTAAACTGTTAAGTACAGCTACCTTTCAGCGTAACGCTTCCTTGTATGATGAGCACGCGTGTGCACAGCATGTGTGCCAGGGGTAACACTTTATATACAAAGACAGTCTGGTCTTCAGCGTGTGAAGTTGCTACATGGAGAGTCATTTTTGGCCTGTCTATCTCGAGAAAATTTTGCAGAAAAGTACAAGTTTGTTAATTTGTGTTAGTTAAGAGGAATTCATATGAAATTTATCAAACGGTTGCTACTCACAACACTGGGTTTGTCCTTTTAACAAAATGTCATCTCTCTTTTCTACTGACACACTTCCAAAGCTGATATTTAAGAACAGCATCAGAAATAAGTGTTTATAAACTTAATTTCTCCATGCTAGCTCTTCTCATAACTTACAATCATACATCAAATTACAATTGTGCTCCTTGACACTGGAGAAATGGTGATGACTGTAAGGTTCTTTTTGTAAAAAGAGGACTAATAAAATTAAGCAATAATCTATAAGCATGAGAAGGTTACAGCTTTAAATAATGTCTCCTGCTGTGAACTGAATAGCAAGGTAAAGTAAAGGTTTTAGCATTTATAAATGTCAAGGCAACACAGACGTTCATTTTAACAGCATGACACACACATCACTTATAAACTTACTGCACTTAAAGATTATTGCCACTATACTATACAGATGGTCTTGGAATTCAACTAAAAAATTTAAATGGTTTTGAATTTTAAGGTTTTGTTGAAATAACTGATAATTCTACTAAACGTCTCACCACTAAAGCTAGGAATAACAGTAATGCTATAAGAAGCGTCACGCTTTACATGATATTAAACTTTTCAATGAGAAAAGAAGACCCTAAACAACTTGACTACAGCCCTAGACGCTGTCTCAAATATTCTGATTAAAAAGCACTACAACAGGAATAGGCCAGAAATGTCATTTAACCCAAGCTATATTTTCTGTCTGCTTGCTGTCAAGAGACACGGGAAATGCTAGAATTAAACAGTAAAGATTCAGACTGTCATCAAGACACTGTGCTTTCAAAACAGTGGTGAAATGTATTTACTTAGCCAGAAAGAAATGAGGTTGAAAAAGTGAAAGATGTCATGTCAGCACCTCCAACTGGGAAATAAGATGTGGTCTGTATGCCAGTTTATTGCTCTGATCAGGGACACTGACATTTTCCTTCCTTCTCTCTCCCTCCTACCCTCCAACCTGCTCAGCTGAAGAGAATGATGAAAATGCACCATGGTGGTTTCTTCCAGGATGTCACTGCCATTTGGTGATCTAATTGGCCCCAGAGGGCCACTCAACCATTTCCATCAGAGATAGAAAAGATTTTCTTCCTTCTGTTAGAGACTGATAGGAGGCATTAATTATGCGGACAGCATCCAAGAGAGCAACAGTCATTCTCAACTAAATCAACATGCAAAACAGCCATGGAAATTGTCACATCATAACGGTAAATGGCTGCGGCAGGAGTAAAAAAAAACCCAACCTATTATAAAAAAAGAACCAATGCAGAATTGGTTTTGATGCATAGATTCTACAAAAGTACAAAAGCTTGTACTTGCTATTGTCTCTTTCATTAGCAATGTGATTTAAAATAGAGTATTTCCACCATTTCTTAAGAAAAAGATATTGTAATAAAAGCCAGACAAGACCCTTGAAGCTTTTATTTGAGCTTCTTAAATTGTTAGGAAACAAAGATACATTTCAGCCAGCCATAATGGGATATGCTTACTTTATAAGACCACTCTTTTCCCCACCTTAAAAAACTAAAAGAAAAAAAAAAATAGGGGAAAAGCCTCAGTCACTTCTTTCTCAGAAAACATGAACCTTTCTTACAGTGTGAATTGAAAATCCTGGGAGAGGAAGAGAAAACGAAGAGGTTTTGGACAGTGAAGCCTGCTCCTTTTCCTAAAGGTACAAAATTGGACAAAATGTTTCTTCCTTCAGAAAAAAAATAAGCAAAAGAAAATATAATTTACAAGGGGAGGGAGGAAGGGGAGGAATTATTGCAGGAGGAATATTAATAAGAGAAAACAGGCAAAACAGACAGCCCCAGTTCTACAGAGTATGTATATATTGCAGACAGCTGCATAATTTACCCAGGAGAGGTGTGTCACGCAGAGCTATTGTCAGTACCAAAGTGAACTCATTTGAAGCTAGCTCTAGCCCCTGACATTGCACTGCCACCCCCATGGAGATACCCCACTACAATCTCTAAGAAGAAAAGTCAATCATTGGAGAGAGCTCTGTGCCGTGCTGTCACCATGGCTCACCTTCACTAGGGCCATACATGCAGGTAGGTGCTTTGTGTGCGTGCTGCAGCATGGTCAAAGCCTCTAGTGAGAAGGCTGTGAACTTAGCCAACATCAGGGAGCAATGTCTAGTGCACACACCATAGAATGTAAATCTACATGCTGACCAGAAAATTACAAAAATATGCACATAATAGCTGGCAAAACCTTGTAGTTTGAAAGGGCAAGTAAAAGCAGTGTAGGCAAGCTCATGCTTTGTGGTGGACTTTGTTTCTCTTTCATGCAGCTGCAGCATGCCAGAGAACTTCAGCTTTTGTCAGGAATAAGTCTATCAGGCCATGGGCAAACAGTCCTTGCTCTTTCTGTGCCAAAGCATATGCTTAAGTCCCTGAGGAAATCTAGGAACATCCAGAGGGCTGATCTTGCTTGCTTGGTGCTTGGCTTAAGTGGGATGCAGGTAGGTGGATTTCTCTTTCTCCCATCTTTGCAGTAGTAGAAAAAAAATCTGGCCCAGCATCTGGAAATTGTCTCTGCGAGTCTGATTCCAGCCAAAAGGATTCAAGCCAACATTAGACATAACATTACTAGAAAACAAGTCTTCGTCTGCAGAGTTGAACTCTTCCCTGTATAGTCTTAGGGTCCTCCAGGAACACTCCTCCTGATTTCCCAGCCAGAAAATCCCATTAGCCCTTGCTGCACAGCCAAGGCACAATTCCACTGCATAATTCCACTGCAAAGCATGTTTTGGAAAAAAAGGAGTTTACCGACAGGATATGCCTTATGGGTCTTCCCTGACAAAGGAGTAACTTTCCCAGTAGCTTAGATATTAACAGGACCAAGCCAAAACACTGAAGAGGGTAGCACAGTGCCCACTGTCACTGTTATGCTGCTTTTACAGTGCTTCTAATTAGAAGTATCTCACTTTTTTGCACAAGTGTCTGTTGTCAATCAGACCTCACTGAAATTGGCATAGGTAACTGTAGGTTAAATCACATCATTTCACAAGTCACAGGATTTTATGATAACATATCAAACACTTTCATGATGCCAACCAATCTGTCAGCATCACTATGAGAAACAGATTCTTTTTAAATTAAGAAAAGATGGTAAGTATAGTTAAAATGGTAATACAACAAGTGGAGCCAGAACATAATAAAGTCAACATTGTACAGTATATACAGTGTGCTTTCAGCTTGAGAGAATACCTTATGACAGCTAATGACCAGTAAAGCAACTCTCCTAGCTTAGGAAATCCGTTTCATCTTGAAAGGTAAGGCATTTGGGTTTTTTGGTAAACAATTGTCTGTGCAAAAGTTAGGTCCTGCTCAGTCCCAAGTCAATGAACTCTCATCTGCATTGACCATTGACTGTAATCATTGGGACTTCATGCAGAAGGAAGTGTCTTCCCACACCATGTGTGGCAAGACTAACATCCTGGTCCAGTTAAGCACTTAACTAGAAGCACCTGAGTACAGTAACACTTTATGTAGTGAAAACTGATCATCAGTCAAGAATTCTGCCAGATCAAAGACCTAATAGTTTTCTAAAAACGTGATGAAAGTATGTTCTACATAACAAACATCTATGGGTGCAAATCTGTGCTCCTTGCACTCTAGACACTGTTTTTCAGGGATAGAGGCAAGTGTTTTACAGCTGGAGCTGGTCTTTTTGTTTTTTTTTAATTCTAAAGTAAATTTTGTTTTTTAATTGACAGCTAATGGAAAATATTCTTTATTTTTAAAGAGGCAGAAAAACGTAGGGCTGGTTTCAAGCTGCCTTAATTGTAACACAACATTCATTTGTCAGACCCGCAGGGAAGCTAGGGTGAAATGGTAGCACGCAATAGCAGTGTGTATGCCACAGATGCTACCCAGGGATTCAGGTTAATTACATACCAGACATGCTTAGGGACCACCCATGTAAAACAGCTGGCAGGATGGAGGGTTAAAATTGCTTCCTGCTGGTCCCACCATTGCACACTGCCCGCTTCAATTCAGTGTGAATCTCTTTGTCTGGGCTAATTTACTTCAGCCAGGATAACTAACTTAGATTCACTTATCTCCGCTCTCCGAGCATTGCTGGCTTTGGAATCGATTCCCTCCATTCCCTATATCTTATATTGCTTCAATTGTCTGAACCTAAAGAGTTTATTGATGTGGATGTATATAGTTTTCCAAGTGCCATACAACAACACTGCAGAAGCCAAAGGAAACAGTTATTAATTTAAAAGAAAAATTAGTAATAAAGACCCTCTCTAGTGTGTGAACTCACCTATGTAAGAAATGATTCACTGTTTTATTCCGTGTTCTGATATTGTTATACAAAATATTCTTTTCTTATCTTCACCATGACACTGAATCACCTGAGATGCCTCTGAGGTCATCTTATTATGCTTGTCTTATTTCTTCACTTCTAGGTTCTTCTGGCTTTTATCTGAACTACTACGATACCTCAGGACAGGGAGGACTTTGTGGGTTTTTTTTAAAAAAAAGATATATTATGAACACCAATATGACCATAGGTGATAGAGGGTAATGGAATATATTTGTAGTAATTCTTCTCACCCAGATCATGAATTAGGTTTAGTTTCTTAAGCCACTCCATAATCATAAATTAAAATGGTGATAAAATGTCCTTGGCTTTAGAGAGGTCAGCCTAAAATGACCAGCATTCTCGGTATAATTTTTGTTATTAAACTGTTCTCCTGGTATTGCTATACAGTAAACAGAATATATCAAGAGGGTGGTTATTACAAACTGGATATCGTCAGGCAGATTTTCCTAGAAGATTTAGTAAACTGAATGCAATGAGTAGCACTAATGGATACATTGCATTGCCAATGCTCTAATTTTCCTTAGTCTACAGAAAAGAGATTTGTTTTTAGATACTGCATGACAGACTGCCTGTAAACAATGTGGACAGTCAAACAGCAGTTTCTAATGGTGAAAATGCTGTGCAGACTTCTTATTTCACCCTCCCATTCTCCCACTGTAATGTCCTTTAAGCAGAAGTTTGCTCCTTGACTTCAGTTCTCTTTTCTACCGCAATTATTCAGCAGGCAGCCCGAGACCTAACTCTGGCCTCAATAACCAACATTCATATTACTAAAGACCCTGCTCCAGGACTTATATGTAACTTGAGTAACTGCTGGCACTTGAAACTCAATCCACAGCCCACCAAAGCCACAGGAGAGACTGTCACTGACTTTGGTATGCTTTGGAGTCGGTTCTTAAGCAGCGCTGTGTGCATTAGTTCCTTATTCGTGGGTGTATTTATCTACACTAGCATCAGATTTGACCATAGATGGAGAGGATCCTACAAAAAGAAGCTGTCTCGAAGTTCCAATATTTTTTCACTCATATCAATAACATAATGTCCTTTGATCTGAAAAAGCCTATTGAGAGGCAATGTTAATAATGAATTATCAGTTACCAGCAGTTGAAAATAGTGATATGAATAGATTTAGAAACTTACACAGCCAAGGAATATGAGAGACATCCAATAAGTGGGGCTAAGGGAAATACATTCTATGTTCAGTGACCAAAATAAGAGGTTGAATTATGCAAAAACTTCTGAATCCCACCTCTGCCTACAGGATGTGGAGCTCTATTAGGGAGGATGAGCTGCTACACTCACTGCTGAGAGTTAAAGCAATATAAGACACATCTACTTGCATTTAAAAAAGATGCAGTACGTACATTGCCCCCGACCCACTAGGAGTTTCTCTTTTAGTTCTGTTTCTATCCAACTCTTTTTTTGCCCTAACCAGGCAGGGGTCATGCAGGATCAGACAGAGAGCAGCATTGCCTCGAGCTCCCATGCAGCAGGAAGGGGCAGACTGTGGAAGGAGGGACTTTGACAGTCAAAGCTGCATAGCAGCTCCCAGTAGTGAAACAGAAATCACTAACCGCATTCAAATATGCTACTGGGAGGAAGGGGAAAGTTTATATCCTTCTTAGCCCACTTCATATACCTGTTATAACTCCCTCTCCCCTCATTCCTGGCATCTGACCATAGCCTGCCTTGTGCTTTTCATGAAACCAGGTATCAAGACACAATAAAACTAATCTATTCCATTTATATGTATAAATATATATGTATATATGTATAAATATATAGGCCACCCTGGAATTATAATAATAGCAATAGATGGAATATTAATGGAGTAAAGGCACGACCACCCTGCATTACAGTTACAGTCCTACTTAACCTAGCATCCAGACTCTTATAGTGGCAAATAACGTACTTTAAAGTACTGGAATACTGTAGTGAGGGACTTAAGCTTATCCAGCCTGAACTCTTAGGTTGCACAAGATTTCATCTCCCTTCCAAGAATGTTATGATTGAAAAATTTTGATCCTAAACTCTGTGGTTGGCAAAAGACTCCTCAGTCTAACCCCCGTGCTGTGAAATATATTAGTTATTGCCCCTTTTGAATGTCTCACCTTTAAATGTCACTGATCGTTCCTATTTTTTCCTGGCATTCAAAAGGAACAGCCAGTTTCTGACATCTTCCTTAGATGCATTTTAGCTATACATGTAGACATGGTTTTATCTTGAATCTCTAGTAAGCAATCTTGCGTTTTTCATAACAAAATAATCAATGGAGCAGGGACTCTTGGGAACACAGAATAAGCATTACTCTAAATACACCTGAATACGCCAGCCTTAAGAGTGAAGCTTTTGGAGCCATGTATTTTAAATTGGTTACTCTGTGGTAGATTAGATCCAATGGTAAGAGCATTTTGTTACTTGGTGGCCTCTAGCCAGGTGGGCAGAAAACCTGCCTAAGAGCTGAAATGAAAACTCTGAGTCTCTTCAGTCTAAGGGAGAGGGACTGAACCCAGGTCTCCTCCTTCCTCAACATATGCCTCACTGGAATGCAACTACTGAACGTGGGAGGTACCAGGCATTTCAAAACATATGTGATGCAGAGTCCCTTCCTGGGGCACAGCTCAGCTCCTTGCTGTCTACAGAACAGATCTGAGACTCAGCCTCAGGGCTCAGTAAGACCACACTGAAAAAACTACATGAAAGGACATCACCGATTTAATTTATTTATTTATTGTTACTTTTTATATTTAAAGACACCATCTATATTTTTCATGTTTGTTAATGCTTTCAGTCTCTGACAGGAGAGCTCCCCAAATGTGTATCAGAGCAGGCCTCACACTGAATTTAGATGTAGTTCTAGGCACACCTCAACCAGGAGTTTTAGATGTTTGAAGACCATTTGTGTCAAATGAAAAGCTTCTGTGAAGCATTGGTGCCCTCAGGAATGACGAGGGATCAGGAGGTGCCCTGATCCTTTTTTCAGAGTTGCATAATTCCAGTTTGTCATAGCCTCATCGCTTCAGCACCTCCCGTCACCTACCATAACCTCCAGCGTCATCTTACAGCACCTAAATCTCCACTGCTTTACAAGTTGCTGTCAGGAATTTAGTACCTTAAGGCTGACTTCAACACCTTTCTTTTATGTTTTATGTTTTTTTCCAGTTTTATAGCCATTACACAACTGCAGTAAATGGCAACAAATCAAGTGAATGACTTAAAGCACTGCAGAAAAAAATCCCTTGTCTGCTCATGCTGCTCTCTCAAAAAGAGTTAAGTGCTTATTAGAGTAATAAGTAATATTTTGACCTGCAGAACAGCACGTTTTCTTCTTTTGCTTTTTGACTGTTTAATATAAACAAAATAAATGACTCTCTTGTAAGCTCTTTTTGATGAGGCAACGCTAATAAACAACACCTGATTTCAAACTCCAGCCATTCCAGGTGCAGCTCACACTTGGCTTGGTGCTGTCAACAGATCCTTGGGGAGCCCCTCTTACTGTTCCGTGAAAATAATTAAACCCCCTCCAGTTTTGGCTGCTCAGGGTGTGTCATTATTTGGTTGTGCTAAGCCTGGCTACTTCAGTTTTGATGTCAATGGACTTCAGATCAGGCTTTAAGTTGAGAGGTACCCACAGTCTTGTGATCAAAGAGTTAACCAGGCATGTTTTAATTTTCCCTTGGGTCAGCCAGTGAGCCAACAAGCTATTTCTGTAGCTTATATTTTTTCAATCTCCTTGATATGGCATATATCCACCGGCAATAGGCCCACGAACTAAAATTGCAATCCCTAAAGAGCACCTGAAAACAATCAGATGATTGCAATTTGCTGTTGTTACAAACCTGAGTTATTTTCAGACAGTTGCAATCTAGGCAATTTCTAGAAAGTTGAGTTTATCAAAGTGCTAGAGTAGTTTTCATTCCTCCCCTGAAAAACTTTCTATGTTTTTTATATATATATTGTCTCTCACATGCACACGCGTGTACAGCTATACAAAATCATTTTTTAAAGATTATATGATGTATAAAAGATTGATATTGTGTCATATGAACTCCTGTTTTCCCATCAGTAGCACAAATTAATCAAAACAATCCTGAATAAAAACCACCAGAGTACGGATAAATATTGCAGCCAAGAAAACAAAAACATATAGCTGGTGCGAAACACAGGTACAGACTGGAAAATTTTTCTCCTAAGCCTGTCCTAGAACACAGAAAATATTTTTTAAAGTCTGCTTTCATTCTTTTCTCTAGACCTTGAGCTGTTTACGAGTAATTGGTTTCCACATTTACTAGAGGAGTACAATGACCAGCATTGACATCGTGTGAGCCTGCTGGACTGTTTCTAGCCTAAGTGTGTGCCTATAAAATATAGCTGGGGCCCAAGAGAAGGGGTAATTTTGCTGTTTTTTATAACTTTAGCCAGCTGACAATCTGTGCTAAAAAGTTGGGGGGCTTCTGTCTGAGGAAAAATCTTACTGCTTCACTTGTGAGGACCAAAATAAGTGGGCGTTGGAAGGTACCTGAAATGACAGGCTGGACAGCCAGAGGCATCCTTCTTAACTTTCTTTTTTAGCTGTAAGCCTTTTTCTGATCTTGATTCCTCCTCCCCTCTAGGCAAAAATCAAAGCATTCCACTTAATTTTAATGGATAGTTTATCTGTCTCGAGTTTTCTTGCCAGGACTTTCAAGATGTTTACTATTTGAGAAGAAGTGTACAAAGGGAGTGAAACAAAGGGGGAAGACAAGAGGTGGGGATGTAAAAAAAAATTTTTTTTAGTGACATTTGAAAGGAACAGCTCAGTGTAAGTGCTCCTTTTATCCATTCTCCCTTGACCCAATCATATTTTCAAAGTCAGGACCAGGATTTTAGCTGTGCAATTCATATGACCTTTAACTGGATTAGCCTCCCAAGATTCCCAAGACACTTTGAAGATTTAGACATTACTCTTTGCTTTAACTGTGGAAATATTGAGATCTTTATTCTAAAAAAAAAAAAAAGAAGTTGATAATTCAGAACTAATGTTTGGTTATAAGATTTGTCTTTGTGTTTCCTGTTAAGGCTAGGTGTCCTTTTTGACTAAGTCAATAACATACATTCTCCAAATGGTATCTGTCTGCTTCATTAATCTCATTCATTTGTCAAAAAGAAATCCTAAAAATACTGTGCTGAGGAAATGCCACACCTTTTTGTTATTTTGTTATGATTTATTTGTTCACCTGTTTGAACCTCTACATGCTACTGACTAAATCAATCCTTCATGAAGGCAGATGTGCACTCTGGGACCAGCACACACTTTCCCTACTCCCTGCAGATGGCCTCTGTCCTGGAGAAACGGATACCACAGTCCACATATAAGCACCACGGTCTCCTGTGCACTGAAGGCACCCTTCTTCTAGCTTGGCAGTGCTGGGCTGCTACAAAGGAAAGAAGCCTGGACCCAGAATCTGATTTATAACACAACACCACAAACAGCTGCCAAACTATCACCTCAACTAATACCCTTAGAAATATATTTTGCTGACTGTACAGGATTGGTCAGTAAACTATCACCTCCAACCATCGTCTATGTTGCAGTATTTTGTGTAACATAACTTTAAGAGTGTTTTCATCAAAGCTGGCTTTTGAAAGGGAAAATTTAACAGAATAGGGAGTTTATATTTCAAGTGTGTCCTTCCACATCTCTTTACCTGTGTCTGACAGATGGCATGTGGTTACTTGTGAAACATCAGCTTTAAGGCATATTCTGTTTCTTTGCTGTATAGAACAGAGTCACTGTGCAGAGAACTGACTTGCTACGATCATTCTCTGTTGTCAAGTGTAGCAACATCTTAAACTAAGTACAGGTTTAAAATGTTATAGGTGTTGCATGATAATTAAACTGAGGTTCCTCTATCCCATTCAGGTTAGTGCTTTAGTTCAGTACTGAGCTTCAACAAAGTTAATCATGAAACTGCGCTCTTTTTAAGTTTAATGGATTTAAGTACTTTCCTGAATTGGGGCCATATTAAAGAATTTAAAAATCCATAGATGTCTATCCCAAATATAACAGATATTATAGGAAGACTGGTAAAATTATTATTTTTTATTATTATATCTATTCATATTTTTACTGTCCAGATTATTAGCATTGTGTTGAAAACCACTGAAAAATTCGTATGTCTGGTGATGACAGAGTTACATTCATTCCCTGCTGATGACCAGGCTGTCTATAAACACATCTACCTGCTAAGGTGCAGAGCACTATGAGTTCATGCTGTCTCTGCTCTAAGTCAACAAGAGGTAAATCAATACAGAAGCTGTTTTGACACCTCCCCATGAAATTTTCCTGGAGTTAATATATCCTGCCTCTTTGAATAGACATATCCTGACAAGAGTAGACATAGCCTGTATGTGTGTGGGTGCTAATCTTGGCACTAACACTGAACACCCATATGCTGATGAACTCCAGACACTTGTTCCCTTACACAGAGAATTTATTGAGAATGTTGTGCTTCTTTAAGCACATCAATGGTGCTTTGAACAAGTTCTTCTTACCAGTTACCACTTCATTGATAACCTTCAAAAAAAAAAAAAAAAAAAAAGGAAGAAAAACAAACCCAAAAATTAAATAAATATGAAACCAAATAAAAGTATCAAAATTTTCCTGGCTGGATTGCCTCTGGCTGGATTTAAAATTCCATTACTGACATTATCTGTTAATCAGTTAATCTTAGATCTCCTGAGGGAGGCTGAAACCCCAACTTCTTTTCTAGATACATTAAAGGAAAACTAAATTAGGCAGAATAAAGAAACTCCAATAACCACATTAACTAAAGAGGAATAGCTTTTTTTTTTTACAAGAAAGTCTAAAAGATGTCTGAAAGATTAAAACTGGAATTCAGCTTAGAATTATCTATGATAAATAAGAATTTTTTAGCCAACAAATAGTTGAAAGGAAACTGTTCCATTTACAGTCAGGATGTTCCATTTACAAGTCAGGACTATAAAGCACAATTCTTCTACAGTTCCTGCAGGACAAGAAGATACACTTCCCTAAGGAATGCCACATCAAACTCAGCTCCTGGGTTCACTGTGAAGGAGTGATTCTGGGATGATTCTTGGATGCTTGTCCAACATTTAATAGAGTTTGAACAGATAATATATCATTGAATGTCTCCTAACTGCAGACTCTGACAGTGGAGAGAGATTTTTCTATTTGTAACTTGGTAGATGGAGGCCTCCATCAGGTATCCACTCAGTAGGTGAGTCATAGATCAAGAGGAAATGAGTTGACTTTGGTCCATGCAGTCCTTTCAAATATTTTGCTGAACTGATTCATACGCAGGTTCCAGAAAATATGTACCCACTATAATGATTTCACGTGGGTGACAATGAAACACAATGAAGCACCAAAACAGAGGTAAGAGTCATTGTTTTTTCACTAGAATCACACCTGTGGGTGAAACCAACATGGACACAGCCATGTGGCAGTGATTGCGGAAAGAAGTTAGATAAGAGACAGATTTTTTTTCCTATAAAAGGTAGAGAGACTTGGAAAATGTTTATGAAACATGAGGGCACTCATCCTACCTGACCCTCAAGGCAGAATGGTGGACACTCATTGGAGAGCAAAGCGTGCAGTTCCATCGGGAATCTGCACCATCTACCCAAGTGGTGGCTGATGCCACCACCAAGACAGAGCTGCTGGGGGGGGGGAGGCTGCAGTGCAGACCTCAAACTGCAGAAGGTGCCTTGACCTTTCTCCTGGGGCAGGGGTAGGTGGCATATCTGACTGTGAAAGGCATGTCTAGGTGGAGGACCTCCAATAGCAGGTGGCTGAGCTGCAGGAGGCAGTGAGGAGGCTGCATAGCACCACATGGGCACCAGTGATACCACCAAGAGCAGTCTGAGGCGTATCAAGAAGGACTGCAGAAACTTGTGAGTGGTGATAAGGACCCTGAAGCACAAGTAGTTTTTTCATCAGTCCTCCTGGTCAAAGGGATGGGGTTTGAAAGGGCCAGTCAAATCTGTCAAGTCAGCAAGAGGTTAAAAGGTTGGTGCCACAGCCAGGGGTTCAGATTCTTAGACCACAGGATTCACTTTGAGAAACAATATGTACTGGGGGCTGATGGGGTCCATTTGCCAGAGAAGGGGAAGAGTACCTTTGGCTAGAGTCTTGCCAAGTTAGTGAAGAGGGCTTTAAACTAAGGTTGCCAGGAGAGGGGAACCTCAATCCATCCCACTCCTACCAATTTGATGCCAGTGCCAGCAATAAATACCCAGAGCCTGGAGAAAGATCACAGGTCAGCAGGAGAGCAACCAGGGTGTGCAATAAGCAGGGACATCTTCAACTAGATCAGGTTGCTCAGTCCCATCCAACCTGATCTTGAATGTTTCCAGGGATGGGGCAGCTACTACTTCTCTGGGAAACCTGTTCTAGTGTTTCACCACCCAAATTGTAAAAAATTTCTTCCTTGTCTAAATCTTCCATCTTTTAGTTTAAAACTATTACCCTTTTTCCCATTGCAACAGGCCCTGCTAAAAAGTTTGTCCCCATCTTTCCTGTAGGCCCCTTTGAAAGGCTGCTCAGAGCTCCCCAGAGCCTTCTCAATGCTGAACAACTCCAACTCTCTCAGCCTGTCTTCATAGAAGAGGTGCTCCATCCCCCTGGTGATTTTTTGGCCCACCTCTGGACCCACTTCAACAGGTCCACGTCTTTCCTGTGTGGAAGGCTAAAGAGTTGGACGCAGTACTCCTGGTGGTGTCTCACCAGAGAGTAGTGAGGCAGAATAACCTTCCTCAACATACTGTCCATGCTGAAGATCAGGTTTGAGACCATCTGAGGAACCTGAAGATGTACAAATCCATGGCACCTGATGAGGTACATCTGCGGGTCCTGAGGGTACTGGTGGATGAAGTTTCTAAGCCACTATCATAATATTTGAGAAACTGTGGCAGTCCAGTGAAGGTCCCACTAACTGGAAAAGGGGAAACATAACCCCACATTTTTAAAAAGGGAAAAAAGGAGGACGCAGGGAACTATAGGCTGGTCAGTCTCACTTCTGTGCCTGGCAAGATCATGGAGCAGATCCTCCTGGAAACCATACTAAGGCACATGGAAAATAGGCCAACATGGTTTCGCTAAAGGCAAATTGTGTCTGAGAAATTTGGTGGCCTTTTACGATGGGGTTACAACCTTGATGGATAAGGGAAGCATAACTGACATCATCTTCTTGGACTTATGCAAAGCATTTCACACTGTCCCACACAACATCCTTTTCTCTAGATTGGAGACATGGATTTGACTGATGGAGAACTCTATGTATAAGGAATTGGCTGGATGGTAACACAGCTCAATGTTCAAGGGATGAGCAGTGACAAGTGGCGTTCCTCAGGCGTCAGTACTGGGACTGGTGCTGTTTACTCTTTGTCAGTGACATGGACAGTAGGACTGAGTGCACCCCCAGCAAGTTTTCTGGCGACACCAAGTTGTATGGCAGAGTTGACACACTGGAGGGAAGGGATCCATCCAGCATTACTTTGACAGGCTGGAGAGGTGGTCCTGTGAGAACCTCTTGAAGTTCAACAAAGGCAAGTACTGCACATGGGTTGGGGCAATCCCAAGCACAAATACAGGTTGGGCAGAGAATAGATTGAGAGCAGCCCTGAGGAGAAATACTTGGAGTTGTTGGTGCTGAGAAGCACAACAGGAGCTGGCAATGTGTGCTTGCAGCCCAGAAAGCCAGCTGTATTCTGGGCTGCATCAAAAGAAGCATGGCCAGCAGGTCAAGGGAGGTGATTCTCCCCCTCTATTCTCCTCTCCTGAGACCCCACCTGGAGTAGTGTGTCCAGCTCTGGACCCCCAACAAAAGAAGGACATGGTCCTGTTGGACCGAGTCTAGAGGAGGGTCATGAAGATGATCAGAGGGATGGAGCACCTCTCCTGTGAGGACAGGCTGAGAGAGTGGGGATTGTTCAGCCTGGAGAAGAGAGGCTCCAGGGAGACCTTCCAGTATCTGAAGGGGGCCTACAGAAAAGATGGGGAGGAACTCTTTAACAGTGAGTGTAGTGATAGGACAAGGGACAATGGTTTTAAACTGAAAGAGGGGAGATTTATATCAGGAAGAAATTGTTTACTGTGAGAATGGTGTAACACTGGCACAGGTTTCCCAGAGAGGCTGTGGATACCCAATCCTTGGAAGTGTTCAAGGCCAGGCTGGATTGGGCTTTGATCAGCCTGGTGTAGTGGGAAGTGTCCCTGCCCATGGCAGGGGGGTTGGAACTAGACAATCTTTAATGTCCCTTTCAACCCAAACCATTCTATGATTCTATGAAAAGTGAAGTGAAATGAGCAAAAGGAGGGACATTAATAACAGTTGTCATACAGGCATTTTGGAGTCCGTAGGTAGAGGTGGTGAAAGAACAGGGTCTTATATATTTGGGACTTGTCTTTCCTTCCTGAGGACTGCAGTTCTGATGGTGGCTTTTCTCTCAGTTCAGCAGTTTTTAGGAGGCAGGAGTAGATTTATCAGTCACTGTGCCAGTGCTTGCTTTCCCTTTATGAAAGCTTCCCTCAGCATTCAATCTGTCTTCGGGCAGCTGCCAAGGAGGGTGAGTTTCGTGTTCTGCAAACTGTTCAGCAAAAAAACCCTCCCCTGATACTGAGAGATAATCTTCCAAGTTCTCTTTATATGTCAAAAGATTCAAAGCAGAGTGGCAATGAAAAGTATTGTAACTGAAATTGAAAAAATTAGATCTATAAATATGACTTTTAAAATGCATTTTTCCTAAACCAGTATTTGCACATTTGTATAGCAATCATTTTTGCTATGTCTTGGTTATTTTTAGAAAATTAAATAAAATGTTTTCAACAGTTACTGCTCTCTTTTTATATCCCTTTTATGATATTACTTTTGAAAAATTAAGATTTTTCATAATTATCCCACTAATGTTGTATATATTTTTTTTCCTCCCACAGTAAAAAATATACGGAAAAACTAGGTCTATTGTGAAAACACTGAAAGTCAAATTTCTCAGTGTTGTTGCTTTAAAATACTGGAGTAAGTTAAACATGGGTTAAAAATGGAGGGCAAGTGAATACAGAGCCAAACTCGGTGTAGGCCGGTGGCAGAAGTATCTGCAAGCTTTGCTGCTGATAAAAGAAAGATAAATGTAGGATTTGGATCTGTATAAAACCAGAAAGAAAACAGGCAGCTCCTAGCACTGATAAGAAATAAAACACCAGTGCCAATAGCAGTAACAAGGCAACAGGCACCACCAAGACAGCAAGAGATAGGTTGGCAGACAGAAGCAAGACAGAAATTGTACAGACCTGACTACGGTGACAGGACAAGAGTTTGAAGGCTTCCAGTTTTGTGTACTGGCCAAAGACTTGTCTGCTCCATCCTGGGGGAATACCTGACCCATGAGGGGCTGTGGGAACCAACCTCCTTCTCTTGGGCCTACCACCACCATCCTACTTCTCTGTGGTTCAAGGACCTGCCACGGTGTCCCCCATGGGCACCCCAACACCAGCATGCACCGGCAGGGAGCTTTCCAGCCTTGGGAAACTGGGAAGAGACAGGCACCTGGCATGATGGGCCTTATTTCCAGAGCATGGGCAACAAATACCACAAGAAGGTATTCAGATGGTGTGAAGGCATGAGGTAGTCTGATCAGATCTGCCCTTATCAGTCTACATTCCCATCTTTGTAATAGCTCATGATGGAAGCAAGAAAGAAAATGAAGTTCCACCAGGATAGGGCAGGTGATACCTCCTGGAAGAGTCGGAAGAGCAGCAAGTGACTTTGTGTGACAGATAGGTGGGTACAGCCTCTGCAGCTGACGAGTTTTCAAAGAGAGTGGTCACCCATTGCAGCAAAACACCTGCGGCGTTGCTCTGGGTTGCAAGAATGACACTCCTGTTGCTGTTGTAGCAGGTCTGTTTGCTAATGACAAGTATCACTTGCCAACCCAGATTTCCAGGTCAGTTATCGCTCTTCTACCCAACAAATGACCTCCAGCTGCCCTTTGAAAAGCCAGCGCTCCCAAGTGTTGCATAGGAACGCAGCTATTTAAAAATGAGTCTAGACCTTGAAAGAACACGAGAAGTTCTGTAAATAGAGCTTAAGATGCTGGCTGTTCAGGTGGGAAACTTTTTACAAGCTAAATCTGTCCCTCTCCCTGCAAATCATGAACTAAAAATTAAATTTTAACTTTGTTGTCTGAATTTTCTCTTTCTTTATATCAGACCAGTCTAGGAGACAGAAAAATAATGCCACAGCAAATAAGAAGGATGTTATCAACGCAGGGTCTGCCTCAGTTATACCAATAGTGTAAGCTGGAGAAAAGATGAAGTACATATTATTATTATATGGATTCCTAGTGACACCAGTACCTTGTAACAGTAGTAACCTTCAGATTTTTTCCTGCTAGAAAAAGCAACAAAACTAGCAAAGGAAGGAGTGATTTGGCTGTCGTACAATGTGAGTTAAACTGATAGAAAAAGAGGTTTGCTTCTCTTTCCTGATTAAACCTAATTTACAATAGAAGCAAGGAGGTAAAAGAGCATACAGTCTGAACCTGTAAGCATCTCACTGTCAGATGTTGAAAAAATCTAATTTCTATTCCATTTTTACAACCAGGTTGAATCCCTTTCCTCAGGAGTTTTCTGGAATACCTGATTGTATAGAAAGAGTGAGAAAAGCACTTCTTTTTACTATCCTGTCTTACAAAGGTATTCACAGAGAAAAAATTAATGCTTGCCATCATGGATCATATGATGGAGCTCAGCTCTTATAATGTAAAATGCAGTAATTTCAACCATTTATTCTCTGTCTTTCAGAAATATCTGTTTGATGAAATAAAGAAATAACTCTATTTTTTTTCCCCCTGGGTAACAGGAGGGTAGGGATAACTAAAGAAAAAAAAAAGTCTCCTAATTTGATACTGCTCCCACCCTTCCCCAAAAGGGGTTATATATGGATCGATGTGTTTTCAAGCAAAGAATTATTGATAAATGACCTTTCCTAACAATCCATAGGTTGAGCCTATTTCTAAGATGGCAGTCCAGGCAGCTCAGAGCACAGAAATCCCACGCAACTCACCAGCTAATGCTCAAATACATTAGGTTACATATTTGCCAGGTTTTTAGAGTAGAAATGTTCATATAACTTTTTAAAAATGTTCCTGCTCTGTTTGGAGATGGTCAAAAGCCTGCAGATGTTGGGTTTCAGCATCATCCCTCATGTAAGCTACAGACTGAAATGTCATAAAAGCTGTCATAAATTTCTGGCCTTGGCTCCTATCAGCAACTGGAGCAAACTAAAATACCTAAATCACTTTATAAACTGGTCCTGGCTATTCCTTTGGTAGTGCACCACATTCCTGTAGCACTGGGGGTATGATAGAAGAGCAATGCACTACCCAGGGAAGACCTTGTGGAGGGGGTCTTTCGTCAGCAGAGAGTGCTAACCTTGGCCATCCCTAGAGCCAGCATGCAAAGGTCGTAGGTTAGCCACAGTTTTGAGTCTTACACTATTGTAAATGCTCCATACCGTCCATTAACGCTAATGGGTATTATGTGCAAAGATACCAAATACTAATGTTGCAGAAATTATGAGCCCACTTAAGCAATTGTACTCTTTCTAGGAGGTTCCTGGAATACGCTGTGAGGGGTGATAAAGGAGCTATGACATGCCTGAGCTTAAATAATGATGCAGATTTCAAGTATACATTACTTCCTTGCTTCCTCGTTCCTAATGATCACACATAAAACTGGGAAATTTGTTCATTATGCATATTAAGTCACAGCACAGGCTATTTCTTGCTTTTCTGACTCTCAAATATGCTTTTTTTCCATTCCCTCCGCCCCCACCCCCCGAAACTTCTCCCTGTGCCACTGGGACTACGTATTGATTGAAATCCATAACCTGGCAGGATGTGAGAGCCCGCAGGCTGCGGCGTTCCCAGGCTGCATCCACCATGTGTCCAAGCTCCCCGGGAGAGGCGAGGGAAGCCTCGCGCCCCTGCGAGCAGGACGCGGCACGCCGACTTCCCAGCTGTCACCCTACGCTCCAATTGTCACAACAGCTTACAACAGATTAGGGGAACTGGCTTTGACTGGCATATTAAGAAAGCCAGTTGACATCAGCATACTCAACTAGGTAGGTCTAAACCTGCTAGCTCCCCAGTGGTACCTCCAAGCATAGCTACTCTTTGTTTGATTAATGAATGGTGTTAGCAATTAAAAGCAAAGCACAAGATGGGCCTAGTGCATCCCTTTGCAATCCAATTTCATCTTTTGCTGAGAGCTAATGAAGAGTAAACAAGAAGCTGAGATAAACTGGGCTGATAAGGAATAGAGCTTGTCTATCTCCTCAGCTTCATTTGCACAAGTCCCAGAAATATGTCTGTGGGCAACCACCAGACTGAGATTTATTTGTTTGCTCAACTTGATTAATAATTTTGCGCTTTTGACTTGGTTTAGTGTTTTCTTTACATTTGTCCAGATATTTGAACCAGATAACTAGCAAATGATAGCTTAAAAGGCATTAAGTAGGCAAATATACAAACACACCCTGCCATATCTGTCTTGGGTTTTCACGTGAATGACATGTGTCAACCTGATCAAGGCAGAGGGGTGCAATGATTTACTCTTTGTGAAATTGTTCACAGCCATGTTTGTGTGAAAGGTTGTTCAAGTAAATTAGTTTCAGTCAATAGCACTGTGGAAAAATGGGTAAAGTGCTAAACAGACAGGTGGATCCAGTCAGCCTTTTGTGTATTTTTACCAAGTCTCTGGGAAGGGTCAGGGGATCACATTTCCCCCTGCAGCAGTAAAAGCCACAGAACTCCTCCTGGTGGCTTTGGGAGAGCAGTTCTTGTATCTCCCGGGGGGTAGGGTAGCTTCCTGCCTTGAAATCACCTCTTGTGTGTCAGCTCAGGTAGGGGGCAGCAGGTAAGGCTTGGAAAAAAAGGGTCCTTAGGACTTCAGGCTAACCAGTGTAATTTTGAGTGCCCAAAACCCTTCTGCTTTTCCCAGAAACTAACTTTCCATGAAAAACCTACCTCTCTTAAAACTATAGGCCTCCAGTGCTATTCCTCATGTTGTGTGGACACAGGGTTTACTTGTATAAACGGGGTGTTCAACAAAAAGAGCATAGATTTTGAAACCACGGCTTAGGGTTAAGCATGATCAAAGAACAAATGGGTGTAAACATCATAAAATATTCCCCTTGCACCACTTTTAAGTATGTATTTTAAGGAGAGCTGGTAAAGAAAACTAGAGTCCTTGCTAGCCCTGGTGGACGGGCACCCTGCTTCTCTGCTCCGTGCTCACTCACAGACCCAAAACAGTGTTGTTTCACTTGTGTTGTTTCCACCCACAGAAAAAGTGCTAGTCTTGGTGTCAGCAGAGTTTGTGTCCAATAATTGAAGTCTCTGGGGATGTAAAAATCAATTCTTGACTCCAAGTCCAGCAATATTCTGTATCAGCAAAACTGTGTAGCTACACTCTGATTACAGTGGTTATAGTGTAAGTTGGTTAACTACTACCAAAATGAGGAGGCGGAGAGGAAGACAAGCATTTCATCTTTTAAGTCACATTTCATTTTGTTTCTGTCAGTGTTTTGCCCTGTTGGGAAGAAAGAAAAAAAAAAAAAAAAGAAAAAAATGTTGCTTTGCCTGAGCAGGACAAAGAGGGAAGCTGCAAAGCTGTGCAGCACGATGTGGTCCAGATCCACATCTTCTTAAATTTTGCTGATGTTTATCCAGGAGCTTGTGGATTTTTTTATTTTTATGAATTAATTAATTAATTTAAGTGAAAATACCTGCCCTGTTAGAATCAAAGGAAAAGATGACTGAAAACAATTGACTTTTTCTAGAGGGAAATTTGTTGATGTTTCAAGCTCTACCTGTCAAGTCCTTCTGAAAGATTTTGTGGTTTTCTAGAAGTTACTGCACATGAAATGACTCTCTGGTTGTCACCAACATGCCAATATGGGAGGGTCACACTTTTGCACGTACAGTAGTACAGTTCCAAGTGAACTACAAGCAGGATTTTATCCCAGAGTATGACAAAGACGTTGAGCTGGGTATGACAAGTAGGTTGCATTGGGGGCAGCAGCAACAAGAACACCTTTCAACTTATCTCTCCTAGATGGACACTGAAAATATTATCCACATCTTTTGTATTAAATTATGTGAAAGGCCTACAGTCCTGTGGTCCTCCACACTGGCAGACCTTCAGAGTGATTCAGGATGCTGTCCCAGATCACTGACAGCTGGAATGGGAGCTGGTAGCAGCATAATAAGCTGCCCTACTGTGGATTGTGTGCTGATTTCATCCCACTGAACATCTCATATCTGTCTGCAAGAAAATAAGCATGGTTTTATGCAAGTGGGGTGTTTCTTACCTACTGCATACAACCCTTTGAAAGATTTGTCAAGGTGGGATAATAACATTGATGTGTGAAACATGATCAGCATTTTGTAAAGTCAGAACTGCAGTGGTTAATGAAAGAGTCTTATTGATAATTAGAAACAAACCCAAAGATTTTCAATTCGTTTTGAATTTAGAAGAGTGTAAAGTGTTATGTGGAAGTCCTGAGGAACTCCATCTTCTACACTGACACTTATATTCTACACATTTTGTGCTTTAGTTGCAAGGTAAGGTATTCAAAGAAAATTACAGGTATCCATTATTTGAATAGAGCTATTATTCTCCAACTCAACTGAGAAATTAATTTCTGCAATCAAAATAATGACAAAATGTTCTATATGTAATTACGATATATGCAATTTATACACCGAACGTGCAATAAATTGTCCATTTACGTGGTTGGTGTAACATTTTTTCTCTTGAAACTGTTTTCACATCTTCAAGGAAGTGACTGAGAAATGCACAGGAGCAGCCTTCACTGTGACTATTGTACACTCATAATATATTCAGAATGTATTCCAATCTTCTTTGCTATAACGTATCTAAAAATTATGCAAAGTTCAGGACTGGTCCTGAACCCTCACTAGTCCAGGATAAACTGTCAAAGCATTGCTGAGGGATCTGACCAAGCAGTTCCAATTAATATCACACTAAGTCCCTATGCACAGCTTTAAAAATTGAGCCCTGAAGGACTAACCTGTTTGGCTACATTCTTTATTATTATTATTATTATTAAATCAACAGGATTTGTAGAGCTAGGTAACATCAGTTCGTCACTGCCACCACCTGGTAAAACGCCAAACGCCTATATTCATGAGTACAGGTGTGTTTTGGAAAGGTAGCAAATGGGTTAAACAATGAAGAAAGAGCAAATGTTGGGGGTAATCATCTTAACCCAGTGCTTCAATGTGGAATGGAAATGTGAAGAAGACCTACACAATAGCTTCCAGTCTGCTTAGAGTGGAAAGATAAGCCCAAACCTTCAGAGATGCAGGTGGCTTGGGTTGCTTCTTTTTTTTTCTTTTTTTTTTTTTTTTCAGTGCTTGATTGACCTGGTTATGGGTGTTTTACAAAGAGTAGACTCGAAGTGGCTAGTTGAGGTAAACCTGGCTAGGCAACGCAATAATATTATCCTTCAGATCCTGGTTGGTCTCCCAAACTGTTCAATATAATCTCACTTAGACTTGACATTCATTCCTCTGTGTGTTGACAACCATTTGCCTTCACAAGCAAGATGTTTAGGATTAAACTGGTGGCTGATGGACTGTCCCTTATTTCCACTACCATCCTCTTCCCTCGCTTCCTGATACCCAGATAAATGGCTCTGGGCCATTTATCTACCAGGAACACTTTTGACTCTCCTTAAATCTTTAATCCTGCTTTATAACGTCACCTCTTTAATCATGTAATAATTCAGTCCTTATCCCAGTTAGATACCTGTCTGTTAATCAGCCAGTGTCAGGAAGCCCGGAGTTCCAGGTGGATTTATGAGGTACCCACAAAAGTGGAGGAGCTGGTGGGTGGCACAGTCCGCCACAGGAGTGAATCCCAACTTTTCAGCATTTAAGCCTTCCATAAGTGTTGCTGTGTTCTTCAGGTGTGTGGTGTTTTCATGTATTTTTAAGCAGGGAATTCCTGGGGCAAACAGGAAGAATCTGTATTAATGCTGGCTGGGAACCGGGTATTAGTTTTTGGGCTGAGTTCACTGAAGTAAGATTTCTTGCTGCAGGCCATTTCTGCTGTTCAAGGGCTAACACAATTCATGCAATTTTAATAATTGTAATAAAAATATGCTACAATTTTAGGTCACTGATTTCTTCTCTGGTGGGAAGCTGCAATGCAAATTTTCCTGCAAGCTACTGATCAGAATAGAAAGTCAATATAAATGTAATAAATTAGGAAGAATAATCTGGACAGTGGGAAGGTGGCTAAAGTCATTGTTCTGTTGATGGTTTTATTTCCCTCCCTTTTTTAGCTTGGCACCTTTTATATAACTTACATTATCACAACTGTCTTTGTGCCAGGAGGAGTGAAGTACCCTCCGTGTTCCAAGCTTCTGCTACTTTAGATAAGCCAGCAATAATTATTTCTGAGTGAAACAAAATTAACCCTCACAATGGAGCCTGAGTCCATAGCTGTGTTCCAATTTGGAAGTCATTTGTCTTGGGATATGAAGGCCCCAATTCCCCATAGTACCAAACTGTGTTCTTACAGACTCAGAGTTACACTGGCAAACCAAAAGTCTTAAAACTAGTATTATAAATCTGTCATCATTGTTTTATAGTAACTCCATGTTGATATAACTCCACAGCAAGGATTATGCATTAGGAATAAAGCATAGATGAAGCCTGTCGCCCCACTAATTTACAAACTAGAGACACAGTTGTCTGCTACCATTACAGTCAGAGGGTCTACTTCTGTGAGTCAGGATTACTTGTGTGCCTGCTTTGATTCGTACAACCCAAAGTTTAAATAAGACACAGCAGAGGATCAGGCAAAGAAAATAAAGTATGAGGTAACATGTAAAAAAGGAAAGGATAAAAAGCTGAAGGAAAGAGATGAGGTGAAAGGCATAAAAGATGAAGGGGAGGGTACTAAATGACCTCTTGAAGTCCCTTTACCCTGTTTCCTATGATTCTGTAACAGATAATGGAGGGTCTTGTTCAGCAAATCCCATTTCATACTGCACATTTCCCTTGCCTCTATTTTGAGACTGTTAATGCCACTATACTGATGGAAAAAGTACATGACAGCAGAAATAAGGGAATACCAAGTGTGCTCTCCAGTTTTAGGCCAACACGTAGAATGAATTTCTTACGTAAGTAATATGGAAGTTGTCACTTAAAAGGTTTATTAACTGAATCCCCATCAAATTATAAAAAACAGGCAAAATAACAGAAAAGGAAAATGACAGACAACTCTAAAGTAAGATAAATAAATGCTGTTTCTCTGCTTTTAAGTGTTGTGTGACAGTTATATACGTCAGCAGATAGTGTGATATATTTGTCTTCATCTGCGGAAGAGTGGTATCTGTGGAAGACATGTCACGGTACACCTATCTTCATATTCCGTAATCTGTTAGCAAGTGCAGCTCTTCTGGCTGATAAGAAGAAGAATTTCTGCTGGCTCGTCCCACTTATTAATTCAGGAAAACCACAGTGACAAGTAAAAGCGTACCCTCATGTATTACCACAAAGAGTTTTAGACAGCCAATAATCCTGAAGTGGGCATGCCCACCTGTAGTAAACTGGATATCTGTTGAAGGTGTCTTTGAATACACAGTGTAGACATACCTACCTAATCCTTCACAATCGTGTATGGGTCACGTTATACTGCTTCGGTGAAATCTCATGTATCCCTCTTCCCAGTTATCCATGAGTGTGCAATTAGAAGCAAAGTAGGCAGACAGATGTTGAGCAAGCAACGAGACGTCACCATTCATCATCAGCTAGCAGATACTGAACTTGGCTGACTACCCCAGCTTAGTCACATAGTTTGGCACACTGTCTCTCAGCACTAGTTTTTTTCACTCAGGATCTTAAATTGTACTAGAAGTTCACTCTGTAAATCATGTAAAACGGGGGGATGGGACAGGCTTTGTTTTTTTGCCATCAAGCAAAGTTATTAGAAATTCAGACCTTTTACAAGCCATTTTGCTTCTCTGTTTAAGTCTCACCTTTCATCTCAAGATAGCATCGCTGCCTATTTAAAAGAGAAAAGGGCATTTGGCCAGCTATTAAATTGAATTCCTTTCCTCCATCCTGTGTGTGCTTAGTCTTGCATACGAAGCATAAAGGGCAAAACCAAAGGTCTAATAGATGGGACCATAAGGAGCTTCACATGCCATCTCTGAGTAAAAGAGATCAAACAAAGACTTTCGGGAGCTCAGAAACATGTCATCATATGTGGTATTTCTCTTGTCAGCAGCAAAGCTGTCTCTAATGCACAGCACACTTAGCAAATCAAGAATGCTTCAGGCCAAATTTGGGTAAAAGCTAAAGCTTTGCCTCCCACAGGTTTTATCTGCAGCTGCTGAAGCAAACATTTCTACCTCCCCTCCCTCACTGAATGGGAGATTGTGTTTCAGACCATTGTTTTCTGTAGACACTTATTAACCCTGTTGAATTTAGAGCAGGGGATTGCACTCAATATCTATTGATTAGCAGTCAGTGCTGCAGTAATCCTTAGGCCTTGATCAATTCGGCCTGTTGACTAGGACTTGGTACACAGCAGTGCCCTTTTCAGCAGTCATTGATATGCATGCAAGGATGTGGGAGAGGCAGGAGGGAAGGTTAGCGTGAAGTCAAGTGTTTATACATTACAGGAAATTCCTGGTGAGGTGATGGCAGCTTTTATCATAGCCTGACAGAGTCCAGGGTTTAAATCATGCAAGCGTACATCAAATCAAAACACTTCTTGAGACAACGTCGGAAAACAGAATCCATTATTCAGTGACTGCAAATAATAATAAGCTCTGCCTAGGTAGAAAAAGAATCAGCAAATTCTTCCAAGCTCATCTCCTCCAATTAACAGTAATATGATAAGGCTTTATGGATCATTTGTTTCCTCTCTTTGCTCATTTTTTCTGCTCAGAATTGAATGTGATTTGACATAGCACCTATTTCCAATAGAGAGCTGCCTTCTCCAAAACATGTCTGTTGCACTGCAGCCAAACTACAGACACCTATTTATTCAGAGTACAGCTAGATTTTTTTTTTCTTTTTGACATGCTGTTCATTTTGTCCTCCTGCTAGCTTTCATTCAGCATCGACTTCAGTCTCTGATTTACAAGCAGGGATGGTTTACCTCGGGAAGACCCTAGCGTATCCTTTTTTCCAGCTGCCCACCACATTTCCCCTCCAGCTTAGATGCCTGCATAGCAGACACCAAATTATAACTTCCACAAAATAAATAAGAAACTGCAATGCTTTTTTTAAATTTATTTAATATTCCAGTCTGAAAATAATGGCAAGTCAGAACCGCTGACTCAGGATCTGTCTTTTTGGTATGTGAGCATAGACCTCCAGGAGAGGCATAGGGCAGACAGCTGAGGACAGGATTAACTTTAGCTGATTCCAAGTAAATTTTCACCCTTTATGAATTGGAACACTTTTAAAATCAAAATAAAATATCAGAGTGTGTAAAATTCCAGATTTCGATCCTTACATTTTTAAGGAAAATGCATTTAAGGAACTTCCTCCTAGAACAGTTTGAAACACTGGAGATATATAGGCTTGTATATTAGTAATGTGCAATTGCATCTGTGTATTTCCTGGTGGGTTTCATAGGGTTAGTCCAGTGAATGGCTGTGGTTAAATGCCAGAGAAAATGAATAGGGTCTTTGATTATGCAATTGATTCCCTGGTGATTGGATGTGACTGGAACAATCTATCTGGTAGGACACCATAATTCCTTTCATATTGAATTAGAGTACTGCTACAATTCTGAAACAAGAGTCGTTTGAACTTCATTTTTCTGTCATCCATCCCTTTCTATATGCTTCACCCTTTGTGTGAAGAGAGCTTTACTACAAGTGCCTGGAAAGGAAACAGTCTGGGGAAAAAAAGGCACCTGAACACCACCTAGCTATGGACTTCCTTCCCATGGACTTCCTAGTAACAATGGACTACTTAATAATCCACTTGCCCAGTTGCTAGTCCAAGAATGCTTGTTTAAGGACATAATTTCTTATTTATTGACAGGAGAGAATCAGTCACTCTCTACTTTCTTACCCATGTTTATTTTTCTCATGACCAGTTTGCAATGAAGTCTTGAAGTCTCTACTTCACTTAAAAAGAAAATTAATAAAATCCAAAAGGCATAGATATAACAAATACATGTTTGCTATATATTCCTAGAATCACAGAATGGTTGAGGTTCACAAGGACCTCTTGAGATTGTTTAGTCCAACCAGCTTGCTCAAGAAGAGTCAACAGGAGCAGGTTGCCCAAGACCATATCCAGTTGGGTTGTGAATATCTCCTCAGATGGAAATATTCACAACCTCTCTGGGCAACCTGTTCCAGTGTTCACTCACCCTCACAGTAAAAAAATGTTTTCTTGTGTTCAGATAGATTATGATGTGTTCAAATTTGTGCTCATAGCCTCTTGTCCTGCCAGTGGCCTCTACTGAGAAGCATCCCTCATGTTCATTCTCTCCCATCAGGTATGTAAGCACATCACTAAGATCCCCCTGAGTATTCTCTTTTCTTCTCCAGGATGAACAGTCCCAGCTTTTTCAGCCAATGATATGAACAAAGTTCCAGTCCCTTCATCACCTCATGGCCCTTCCCTGGGCTTACTCCAGTATGCCATTCTGCTTGATTCTTCTGTTAAGTAGCATTGCCCTGTTTTGGTATTGGTTGCCTTGCCCCTTCTTTCTCACAATATTCTGTGGGAAGAAAGATAGCCTTGATCTTCTACTGATGACTGTACTTGTTTCTGAGGTAGGACCACACAGGCTCTGACTTGTGTGTGGCTCCTGCATGGCCACTCAGATGCTCAGATGGCCACATTATTCATGGACACAATATCTGTGAGTCCAAAATAATTTTGGACTTACTTAAAAATAAGAGGATTCATGATTACTTAAGACTGGCATTTAGTTCTTCATTGTGAGACTATAAATACAATGGATCATGCCTGATCTCTAATTCTCTCTGAGAAATTCAGAACAGTTTTAGGCATTTCTGGTAGTTGTATTTTTGTGTATTTTCTAACTTTTTTTCATTCATTCATCTCTCAATAACCATTACTAATTATCAACAGGCAATTAAGCAATAGAACTCACAATAACAGGAAATTATTGAAATGAAATGTCTAAAAGAATGGAGAAATGAAAATAGAAGTTACATATATCCATTTTTTAAAGTATAATTTTTCCTGTTTCAGAATATGTCACCCTTTAGCTATTCAGGAAGAGGGAAATGCTAGTCGAGAAAGATTATTCCACATTTCCTAGTTGCAGGATTCCTTTGCTATTTATTACTGGCTGCTTCAAGGGACTGTAGCTCTGACCCAGAACATAGTTCCTGGGCACAGAGCAACTAACAGTTAAAAGCTGGATCTTAACCTGCAGACAACTCCTCCAGTTATAGTAGCAATATTTATTTTAATACTGATAAACCTAGAAGAATCCTAGCTGAAGCTTATTGATGTATCTCATATCACCACAGAGAAAGTTCACATCTGATGAGCAGAAGGATGGAAAGTTAGGCTTTAACTGTGCTAGAATGTCTGAAACGTAATTTTCAGAAACTTTTTCTGATCTTTATCTCCATTTATTGAAACTGCAGAGTTTGCAGGCAGCCATTTTATCAATTCCTTACTCAGACATGCAAAGTACAGCTCTTTGTACTTTTCCCTACAAAATAAATAAATTCCCATGTATGCTGTCAGTTTGTACACCACTAAGATTGCACCCATTTCATGCTACACAGTAAGTACTACTGTGTGGAAAAACAACACCTGACAGCCAAACAGTACGTGGCCTTTAAAACAACTATAATAAAAAAAGTCTTGCAGAAGTGAATTATTTTCATTCAAGTGAAACAAAATAATTTTGATTTACAGTAATAACACTGTTCAGGAGTTGCAAAGAGATCTACACATGGATGAGTTTAAACTTCTTTAAGCCAGTGGAAGTAGAAGGCGGCCAGTGGCATGAAATAACACAATGATCATTTTTTACCCACAAAAAAATATATCATGTATTTAAATAAGTAGCACAAACTCTGACTGCTCAGGATTTTTTTCTGGTTTCTCATTTTCACCAGATGTGAACTTTCTGGGTTTGGATTTGCTTTTTTCAGATTTCTTCCAGTTTTGTTTTCTTTTCTTTTCTTTTCTTTGTACAGAGTGGGAATGAAGAGGAGGAAACATCTCTTTAGATTGGTGTAAATGTCAGGAAGAGGACCTGGAACTAGATTAGTCCTTCCTAGTGGTTTAGTTGAAACAGAAGTTTACCTTCTTGTGAGTGTAAGTCCCAGGTAAGAGCTGCCCTGGGAAGAAGAAGTGATGGAGCTGGGACAGAAGACACGTGAGTAATAGCCTTTCTCTTCCTGCTGCTGCTGGGGAACTGAGTAAAGAATTCCTGGTTTAGGAAAGTTCCTTCCTTCTTCCCTCTTTCAGCCTGATCCGTAACTTCACGTATCCCATCTCAGACCACAGCCACAGCGGGGGCATATTTTTTGGTGTCTGATAGAAGTAAGTAGTGCCTTAGGCTCTTGTACTTTAGAGTGGAGCGTACTGCAAGGTTGGCCTCTCCTGGAACCAAGGTAGGAATGTAGCAGGTAATTTTTGATCCAGAAGGACTTTCCTGTTTATGATAAATATATCTCTAAGAGATAGCAAATGTATGCTCATATTTAGGAACCTTAACTTTTCATTTCTGTGCTTTCGCTTTTCTACACTTTATATGTCCTTAATTGTTACACCAAATTTACGTTCATGAAAGTAAGAATTGTGCATATAGTTACAAGTGTTCACAAAGGGAATAGTTGTCTCAGAGTATATATTAGCACTACTAGCATATATCCAGCCAGCTGAATATAGATTGAAAGCTATTTACATCCAATACATTTTTAATGATTCCTGTATCAGTTTGATAATGATATCAGTTAATGAGCTGACTAAATACAGATCTAGTTCCTACCTCATAAATTTTTTACTGTGTTATGCACTAATTGGCCAAGGTAACAGGTTGTCCTAAGAACCCTACTGAATCTTGATTTTGCTGAGGTTAAAACACTAGAAAAATCATGATGAATCAAGAGACTTAATACAATACACCGAAGCAGTAGATATGAGGGTTTTGGTTTTTTTTATTTTAACAGAGCTTTTGATACTATCTCTGACAGTGTCTTTCTGGACAAAATGTCCAGCATACAGCTAGACATGTACACAATATGATGGGTGGACAGTTGGCTGAAAGATTGGACTAAAAGTGTCATTATAAATGGAGTAACACCAGGCTGGCAGCCAGTCACTAGTGGTCTTCCCCAGGGCTCAATTTTAGGGTCAATTCCTTTCAATGTTTTTATCAATGACCTGGACACAGGAGTTGTGTGCACACTAAGTAAATTTGCTGATGATACTTAATCAGGAGGATTGTTGATTCCCTCAAGGGTAGGGAGAGATCTTGATAAATTAGAGCACAGGGCAATCCCTGACTATACGAAATTTAACAAGAATAAATGCAATTTTGAACTACACAATATAAGAAGCATATAACAATATTAAAGAGATGTAAAAGGATATAAAAAGGAGGGCAACAAAGATGGTGAAAGGACTATAGGGCATGACTTATGAGGATCAGCTGAGAATACTAAGTTTGTTCAACTTAGAGAATCATAGAACTGTCTAGGTTGGAAGGGATCTTTAAGATCACCTAGTCCAACCATCAACCTAACTCTGATAAAAAAAACCAAAAAAAAACCCATTCAACCTCCCACCCCCCCGCCCCCCCAATTAAACCATGTCTCTAAGCACTATGTCAACCCGTCTTTTGAAAACCTCCAGGGATGGTGCCTCAGCCACTTCCATGGGCAGCCCATTCCAATTCTTAATAACTGTTTCAGTGTAAAAATTTTTCCTAGTATCCAATCTGAACCTCCCCTGGTGCAACTTGAGGCCATTCCCCCTATTGCCTGTGACCTGGGAGAAGAGACCAATCTACAACTACCCCCTTTCAGGTAGCTGTAGAGAGCAATAAGGTCTCCCTTCAGGCTCCTTTTCTCTAGGCTAAACAATCCCAGCTCCCTCAGTTTTTCCTCATAAGACTTACTCTCCAGATCCTTCACCAGCTTTGTTGCCCTTCTTTGGACCTTCTCCAGCACCTCAATGTCTTTTTTGTGGTAAGGCACCCAAAACTGGTGAGGTGGGGCCTCACCAGTGCCCAGTACAAGGAGACAATCACCTCCCAAGTCCTGCTCACCACGCTGTCCCTGATACAGGCCAAGATGCTGTTGGCCTTCTTTGCCACCTGGGCACACTGCTGGCTCGTGTTCAGCCAACAGTCAACCAACACCCCCAGGCCCTCTTCTGCAGGGCAGAAGCCACTAAAGAGGACACTGAGGAGTGATCTCATGGCTGCCTACAACTTCCTCATGAGAGGGAAGTGCTGATTTCTTCTGTAAGGTGTCTAGTGATAAGACACGAGAATGGCTTAAAGCAGGATCAGGAATTCCAGAAAATGTTCTTCACTGAGAGGGTGATGAAGCACTGGAACAAGCTCCCCGGGGAAGCGGTCACGCCTCCAAGCCTGTTTACATTCAAAAAGCATCTGGACAATGTTCTTACTTATGTGGTTTAACTTTTAGGTTGTGCTGTGTGGAGTAAGGAGTTGGACTCAATGATTCTTATGGGTCCCTTCCAACTCTGGATGTCTGGAAGTACTTCAAGTTTGTTTGGGCTTTTAAGCTGCTAACTCACCACATTCATAAGCTTTTCTCTGCAACAAGTACACCAAAGGCAATGAAAAGCCAAGTTAGTTTTAAGAGGACAACAGAACCTGAAAAAGTAAGTGAAAATGAAACTTTCGATTTACTTCCAGGTAAATCCAACACTGTAAAACAAAAGGTCCTGCTCATCTCCCACGTAAACTCAGGTATGTGCTTCATCCCTTCAGCTTCCTAGGAGTTGGTATGCTGCTGGCCGGGGCACCAGTGCCCCAGAGCTCTCCCCATACCTGCAAGCACCAGCCTTGCCGTGGGTCTGCCTCCTCAGGGTATCGCTGCCAGGGTGCACAGACAACCACATAGCAGGCATTTGTACCCTCATCCTCTTAAAAACAAAAGTGAAAATTTGGAAAGAACCAGAGGAGAGAAAGGAAGCCCTTTTAATTCCTCCTACTTCATTTATGCCAAAATATAATTTTCAGTTTCCTGAAAGAAAAAGAAGGAGTGAAAACGGCACTGCCAAATCACTCAGGTGAGGCAACGTGTGCAAGCGCTGGATGAACAGAGCTTGGTCTTGGTGTGTGGAAGTTTCTTTCCTGATGCTCTGAACTGAAAGCAAGCAGCTGTAAACACAGCCATAGGCGTTTCCCTGCTTCTGGATCCTTAAATGATATTACAGGAGAACTCATATCAGTTTACATTTAAATATATTACATATTTTAATACCTCAATTAATGCCCAAGTTTTTCCCCACTGACCTTTCCACAAAGCTATTCAGAAGCTGTTGATGAGGTACATTGCTAGTCAACAGCCACAAAGAATGAACTGCAATTTTACTTCTCAATATGGCTGCAGAAAGAAAAATTTAAAAAATATATACTAAAAGCTTCTATTCGTTTGCAAAGATGGTATAGGAATGAGCTTAGCTTTCAGATACACTCATCTTTGCAAGGGAATATTGTTACTTAATGAGAAACATAAGATCTTGCCACATTTTGTAATAACACATTATAGCATCACAAACTAAAACCTATACAGTCCAACACTACCATGGTTTCTGAATCTTGGCATATCTATTTCCTCTCTAATAATTAATTATTTCATTCATTCAGTTTCATGAATATTTAGCTTTCTTGAGCCTCCATTTTCCTCTTTTATTTTCATTATAATTACACATTTATCTTACTGTTGTTACATTATTCTCTCACCATGATTGTGTAATGCATTTTTCTTTGCCCTATCCACACAATTTCACTGTATAAATTATATATTTGCATATATATAAAATATAAAATACCTTGGATAAACAAACATTGTCTTTTTCCTCTTTTCCCAAAATCTAACGGTACTGTCCCTCAATTTCATAATTTTCTGATCAACTGCCTAAACTCCTGAAGTTTAAAACACAATTTCTTCAGCTTCACTGTTCCTTTAGGTTTGGGGTTTTTTTTTGTACCTAACTCAAAATCTACCTTTTTGGCTTTTATATAATTTTAAGTTTGGGTCAAAGGTTTTGAGAAATACAAACCAACAATCTTTCTGCCATAATTCGAGATCGACACTCTAAAAAAAAAAGAGTGTCATTCCTTTTAGTATATTTACATCAGGACAATATCACATATTGAATTGAATATGGACCTTTCCCAACTGCAATGTGTATTTTTAACCACACCAGTCACACCTCTTACAATCACTTACTGTCTTCTTTAGTATTCATCTTCACTGGGCAACATTCTTACTTATAACTTTGACCAGCACAAATACGAATTTGTTCTGAATTTTACTACTTATACTTTATTTAATAAAAGGGTGTAACCCAAAATGACATTGAACAAAGATTATGCAAAATTCCTTGTTTTTATAGAACTGCCCTTTGCAAACTTTCATTTTGGAATGCAAAGCCCATCACTTTAATTATATGTCTATTATCGGGGGATATGAAAGTGTATATTAAATTAATGAAATGGATTACCTCAGTTACACAGTGGTTATTAACAGGAAGAGCTCCCAGTTTTCATATTATGTACATCAGTAACTTTAATTGCATTAGGCTGAGCTAGGAGAGCTATTTTAGGAGAGATTTCAACAGCACAACAATTTCTGCTGGCTTTTTGCCTGCTGTAGCTCAATTTCTGAGGGTTCCCTCATAAATGCTAACTTATTATTTCTGTCAGTCATGCTTTAGCAAACACGGCCTCATTAAAACTACCCTAAAGTGGCTTCAGTTTTGAAAACTCTCCCTTGATGTCTCCATGAGACAACTGGTGCTGGAGGGCTATTTCTTGCATTTGAGTTAAGAGATAAGACTGTTATAGAGTAAAAATTTACAAAAGACCAGTTTTGGGGCCAACAGCAGTAAAAATGATGGACTGTGATGAGCTCGGGCTTTGTAGGATAGGATACAAAACTGCCTATGATATTAAAAGTATGAAGCAAATTAGCTTTTAAATTATGGTTTGCAAGCACCGATACACAAGTGTAAAATCAATTAGCTGTCAGCTATTGGTTAATAGTGACTCAGTGACCTGCGTTGCTCCTGCTGGGAGTTGTGAGCAGAGGTTTATAATGGGGAAGGCACAGTGTTTCTTCTCTGCTAATAATGCATTACATGATGAAGTCACTTTATCAGGAGCTCCTGGAAAGAGAAGGTTATATTCCTGAAATAGGTAGGTATTGGTGAGATCTCACATTGTTGTACACAAGCTTCAGATGCTGGGCTAGGGTGAGGGGGCCTGACCAAACAGATTTCCTAGGGCTTGTTCTTAAGGACATTGAGGAAGATTCATTCCTCATGTAACTTTAGGGAAGATACTTGTCTCCAGCATACATCTGCCTGCCTGCATGGACAATGTCATTCCAATGACCCTCCTGATCTGCTGCATTGCAGCACCAGATGTTTGTAAATTTAAGAACATTTCCCTTAGAGTCAGAAGTAGGTGCGGTAGGGTTCTCCACAGGTCAAGGCCTCAGGAAAGAGCATGAACAGTGTAATGGAGGAGGCCCATGGGGACTGAACATGAGTTGTTGTGCTTTCTTATCCCAAAAGACCTGAGAACATCCTAGGAAACGTGCAAGTTTCTAAAATACATGGAGAGAAAACATCCTCAGCCCAAATCCTGTAGGAAAACAGCAGTGTTTTCATACAATTATAACAGCAAGTGGATATCCCATTAAGTTGTAAGATGAGTCCATTGCTTCAAGAAGATGTGCATTTGTACCCAGTGCAATTGTGTGGGCTTCATCTCTGGATACTAATAATACATTTTGTACCTTAGCCTAAACACACAGTGGAAAGAAAGGAGTAAAATGGGATGAAGCTTGAGAAATGCATGTTACTCTGGGAAAACTGCTAAAGTTATACCCCAAATTGGAGAGGATGTAAGAACTGAATTGCCTACCTACTGTTCATTTTTATTTGGCTAGGTACTTAGACAGTCTTATTGCCGTAGCATTTCAGTAAGTCAGAAGAATTAGTTTAGCCTCACAACCTTGTTATTTAAATCATGTACAAATGGGGAAATTGAACTTGAAATTCAGTTCCACAAAACACCTGAGATGTCTACTGTGAAGGATGGGGAGAATTTAAGTGCTGAAGTTGGAAACTGCAGAAATGCCAAGTCATCAGTACCTTAAGGCTCCCAATACTCTAGTTTCTCAATTTCTGTTATTAAAATTCATTAAATAACTAAAAGACATGAGTCCTGTTACCAACTACATAAATGCCCTTCTGGGAGTACTGAAAGCCTTAAAAAAACCAAAAAGATGCATATATATGAAAGAGAGAGAGAGATATCTGTATACATGTATGGATAGATATGTTTAACATGGAAATATACTTCATGTTTTCTGAAAACAATGATATAGAATGAGAAAAAATAAACCCCATAGCAGTAACTGCTGCTGTAGGGTCCCTTTCCTCACATTTGTCTATACTGCCTTTGTTACAAACGTAGCTGGGTGAGATCTGAAGGCAGGGGACAAGTGCTGATCCATTTAGGAGGATGTCAGGATGATGCAATTTAAAGAGTGATATCAAAGGCAGCAGGTCTGGCATCGCTGAGTATGCATGGATGATGGATGGTGCTAGGCGTGCATGGCTGTTCTGCAGAAGAGTGGGGGGGTGGAACCAGGGAGGAGGGTGAGAGGAAGAAGAGGGCGTGCTAAGGTGCTGCCCCAAAGGGAAGAAATGGTGGGAGGGCTCTGCCTAGGGATGGGTGAAAGAAGATAAATGAGCATGAGTACACAGAGAAAGAAAGGTGTGAACAGACTGAACGGGGGAAAGGGAAAAAGATGAGTGGGCTGAGCGGTGCCAGCAAAGTTGAATGTCCTGGTAATGTACCATGCTGTGGGGTGACAAAACTTGGTGGAATCTGTCCAGAATATGAGATTCTTAGGATTCTCATACTATGAAAGTAACAACCATATTACTAGAATTTAAGAAAGCCGTAGATAAAAATTGCTTTCCAAGATAAGCTTCTGCTCAGAACTTTTCTTAACAATGCTTGCCACCAGCGCCAAACTGAGGCCATCAAAGCTTCTTGCCATGTCTTGGCAGACAATCAAATGATTCCTTCTAGTCCTCTCCTTCTTATTTTTTTATTCACTAAAAGAATTTAGTGATCATCTTTTTGAAACAAGAAGAATCTTTCTGTGACTGTATTTTGGGATCCTCAAACTTTATTTTTTTTTCTTGTTTTTCCTGTCCTCCTTACTGCTAATTTCCAGTGACATTTAAAATCAACTAGAAGATGACTGCTGAACAATGTTTCCAGGGATTTGAGGTGTTGCCATTGTCAGAAATGACAGCATGCAGACACATCAGGTTTGCACAGAAAGGGAGTTCTTCATTGTAAAAAATGATGTGTGTTTAAAGGTGGCAATTTTGGAAGCATTAGAGCAATGCCTGCACTTTTCTTCAGGCTTGCAACCTTTGGCAGAGGTCACATGACTCCTCTGAGCTTTACCACAACTTTTGATAACACTTGTATGTGAATTCTTAAGCTAAAGACAATGTACATACAAACATTTCTACAATTGTAGAACTTATTTATTTATTTAATTATAGTACTTATTTACATTGAAGTCAGTGACTGAACTTCCACTGATTTCAGTAGTACCAGGACTGCTACCAAGCCTGGTCCCTCCTCTGACCCTGAAGACAAGTACCACACAGCTAGACAGGTTTATTCTAAAAACCTGGGCAACCTCATAAATACTGCTTGTTACAAAAAGTCTTTGTCTAAGGGGAATTGCATGAGCTATTCGGCAGGGTCAAGCTGTGCCAGGGTGCATGTTAACAATTAAATGGTATGGAGGGTTACAAGCCAGTGAACAGACCTTCAACTGGAGACCTCCTTCTTGCTGCAGAAGTAGCATAAATGTTACTGTTACTCTTATGGCAGCATCATTCTGCAAAGCAGGTAGTTTGAATTTCTCTGGGAAGAACACAAACTCAAATCCAGTGCTGACACTGCATCTAGCACATGGGGAAAATGACATTCCAGAAAAATTATTTGCTTCATTTGAGCCAATGTCCTGTCATGTCTGTCTGCAATACCCTTCCAGGTAGTAGGTAGGAAGCCTGTAACAGTTAAAAGGATAAAACATTTGCCTACTACATTTTGCTTTGCATATGTCACAATGTCCAAGGTTCTGTGTGAATTACATCAAAGTACATAATTGCTTCTGCACTTGCTTACACTCTCAAATCTACTGTTCACTGCTTTGTAATATATTTCAGGATACTTGGAAGATGAAAAGTTCTATATAAGACTCAGTTTATTTTAATAATACAATTAAGAAACAAGGACACCAAAGCTTAGTGCAGGAGATTTACATCCAAAGCCCTGGAAATATTCACAGATAAGTATTTTCTACATTTACTGCTTTCACAAACTTTTTTTTTTTCCTCACTGCTCATTTGAGTAGATAGATTACACAGCTTTGCATTACTTAAAGGCAAGAATAAAATATGTGTTGAGATCTATACTCATACTGATGAACTCTGGTGTGATTTGATCCTTTGTAGGCACAAAATATGTCCTCTGGGTTGTAGCAGTTTATTTTACTGCAGTTATCTCAGCAGTGTTTCCCCACACCAAGGTATTTGACACGTTTACCAAGCTTTTCTTTTTATGTTTCATTTACTAGTGCTGCAGGAAAAAATGTTTTGGCAAATCAGAGTTGCATGCAGAAAACCACTTATCACAAATGAGTCTGGGCTGATGCTTCTGTTTGTACATTTAAAAACCATGATCTGCTGAAGACGACACACTATAAAAGGATGCAGAGCAAGTTGCGTTTTTCCACCCTTTTCCAGAAAAGCTGTTTAGTTGACAATGAGCGAACCCATGAGCCTGTCCATTGTTCCTCTGATCAGATATTGGACTGCGGCTGTCAACAATATTCATAATTTCTGTAAACTTGGCTTTGTCTTTACCTTTGTCGGCTATAAAATGAGACAGGTTGATTATCGCACCCGTGTGCCTTCACTCTTCACTCACTCTCATGCACACACACACGCTCAGATGCAAAAGTTGCTCTGGCTGATGATTGCTCTGAGCACGACTGTGCACTCAAAGAGGCTTTGCAAATCCATTTCCCTAAAACAATCGATGTGTTTGGCTTCTTAGCTTGACACAGCCACAGCATTGGGAAGAGATTATTACTGAGGCCCAAACAGGCTAAACTGGGAAATGTCCTTTTGTAAAAAAGCATGCTCAGTGGTAATCATATTCTCATCTGATCAGGAAGGGGCTACCACAATAGCGTGGCCCAAGAGTTAAAGAGCTTATTTTCTAAATCCTTTCCTCCTTTCTAGAACCGTGAGACATTGACAGCAAGTCACTTAACTCTGTCCAGCCACAGCTGTGTGGGTTTTGCATAATTAATTATTTATACCAAGGCAGACACAGTAATTAACTTCCAGATGAATATGATATTCTGATCAGAAATGCTTTGCATTTCAGCCGTCCCTCAAGCAAGTAACTGTCAAAGCCGGACTGTTTGACAGAGTGGGTCCTGCCAAAATCCCTCCCAGACATCTGTTCTCAGACAAAAAGAACAGATTCTCAAAGCACCGCTTGCAGACGTTGCCTCGTTTCAGCAGGCAAAGAATAACCAATTCAAAAATTCTGGCTAATTTTGTCTGATTTCAAGACGGTATGCCGAACCTTGTAAAAAGCCAGGACCTGCTTTTTCAGTCATGGGCACTGGTGCAAATTGAGTGTTTCTTCATGGAAATCAATGGGCTGCACTGATGTCAGGCAGGTGCAGGTCGGGAATGATGCCCGAGGGATTTGATATGAGGGGGGTTTGAAGATAGCGGGCAATTTTTTGATTTTCTTTGTTTTGGTGAACAGAAACGAACAATAATCATCAGCATTACAATAATGCCGAATCGTTTACTTGCTATTACTGCTGTCGCCAGCACAATAAGAATTCATTGGAGTAAGAATTTTACACTGAGGCAAATTTATGCAAAATTTCTTCCTATTTTTCCTTTTTAGAAGAAATTGGTATTAATCACTAAGGATTGTGGCTAAACATTCAAAAACAAAGATAGGGAAGAATAGACACCCTGAATGCACACACCGCAGCTAGATCTGGCTGTAAATTGCATTTTTCTGTTGTGATTTCTAATGTAGCACCCATATAATCACAGTATTCAACGCTGTGTGCTGGCTGGAATGGAAGACGGAATGATGACTGCAAGGAAGAGGTTACAGCGTGGCAGAGACATGCCTGTCTGATGGATGGTAAATCTGTTTTATTTGTGCACAGTTCACTGACCACAGAGGAACCAGGAGGATGGCTGCTGGTTTGCTGTGCTCAGGGAAGACTGAGCATCCCAGAGTCCTGGGAAGGCCAATACCCTTCCTCGAGAGAAGCAGGACATCTGGGGCAGGAGGGAGGCTATAACAGCTGGGAAAGGATGGACAGTGGTCAGCCAGCCTCCAACTACTCCTGAAGGCTGTAGTTTTGCAAAAGAGATGAGATGATCTACCAAGAACAGGCATCCCCACTCCACCACCACTCCAGATATTCCTTGAGATGGCATTGGCATCCATCTGGCCTTCAGTGGGCTGGTTCAGTGAGATAAACTTGCTGAAAAAAACCCACTTTTTGTTGTTGGTGGGTCAGCTTTCTGCTGGTTTGTCTCCCTGGATCAATTTACTATGGGGTTGTGGTATCAAAACAAGGGAAATAGAGGAGACAAGGAGAGGCATTTTTCAGATTAACTTGGCTACCTCACCAAGCTGCGTACCCCAGGAGAAGCAAAACACAGACACACACACACAGACCTCAGCACCAATGGACAGAAAGACTCTCCAAGGGGTGTAGAGGAGGCTGCGTGGAGATTGTTTCAACCCAGAAAGTCCTTGAGACCTGTTTTGTCAAGGAAGCCTGAAGAAAAGGAGCCATTCTGCAGGGACTGTAGAGCATGAGCAACTTTGTCTACAAGGCATTATTTAATCTTGTTCAAGCAGGAGTTTAAATTTTTACCTATTTCTCAATTGTTTCAGTCGTGTTAGTAAACGTCTTCATGACGTTTTGGAGTGCTCATCTTTAAGACAGGTACACCAAGCCAGCTCAAGATGCTGTTCACCTTGGCCTGAGTCCTTCGCAGACAGAAAGCACCCATGTAAATATCTCATGTGTTAAACCATGCATTTGTTAGAATACCTGAAAAGAGAGCCAGGATTAATAAATTTGTGTGTACTTAGAGGGATCTAGAAATATTTCTAACTTTAGTTCACCATGGGCACCTGCAACACAGAACAAGAAGCTGGAACGAAGCTCTGTGTGCAGATTCTGTCACCGTTGCCCAGTGACATATTATTTTCCCATCCTCTAAAGTGTATGACACCCGTCACCCAGACTAGATAGCATAGAGTTTTATTCACGATGGCAATTTTTATATTCCTGTAAGATCTTAAAGCCTGGTCTGTAGGATATGGAAATTAGAAGAAAGACTTAATGGACTTAAACTCTGCACTTTCTTGCTCTGCGTCTATGAAATAATATGAAGACTCAGTCATTTAAAGAAAGACATTTTCATCATATCATTGACAGCACAACAGATTTTTCCCTCCTAATGTAATAATTCAAATTCACACAAAAAGAAATCACAGATTTGAAAACCTTCCTGGTTTCACAGCTAGAGTGCGTGATTTGTTTGGGGAGGTCTGTAGTCTGCGGTGGCACCAGGTACATAGTTGGCCCTTCAACCTGGCTCCCAAAAAGTCTGCTGCTGCTCCCCAGTCCCCCTGCATGTTCAGCACACACAATCCTCATCTGCTGACTGCTACTCTCGACACAGCAAACGTGACAGGAAGGAACCATACGGGAACTCTGCATTATTTACTAACTGTAATGTGCGTACCCTATTTGGTGCATTTCAGCTATCTAAAGACAGTGAGGACACTCAAGGTACTCCAAAATATTTGTCAAGGTCACTAAGTAAATTCTTTCATAACACCAGCTTCAATATCTCATCCACTGATATCCTTATCACAAAGGATCACCTGACAAAAACACACTTTACTTTTGAGTGTCCAGTTCATAGGTTTGCAACGATGAAATCCAAACCACTATATTAAAGCATCTGGCCTTATAGAGTTGTATTTCCAACACATTCTTAAATTATCTTCAATAAATACTTTTTTGAGGAGCCGGTTCCCAAAATAAACATCTTGTTTCCAGTGTCAACCTTTCTTATTTAGAACTAATTTTGTATCACACTGTCCTGAACGTGGAGCACATGCCCAAATGTCTCCTACAGAGTTTTATTGGTAAAGAAGACAGATTTTCTTTCAGATTTCATAATCCACGTGTCATTTGGAAAGGAAGGGTTTGGCTACGGAAATTGTTTTACTACACTTCTTCCCAGTCTTTATGAACTTAACTAATCTTATATAATGAGAACAGTAAAAGGAAATAGTTTCCTGGATTCACAGCTCTCCTCACAATAAACACTTCAGGACTAACCTTCTTCCTACAGACCATAAGAGAAGGGAAGATCGGGCTTCTAGCTTGAAACTGTAAAGAATTTTGAACAGTTGGAATTTCAAGGTCTAGGAATCTTGTATTTATTGAAGAAGCATTAGAAACTCCAGGTTTCCCAATACTGAGGTCAATACACATTTGGGCTGCTCCTATTTTCAGTATGGGAGGGCTAAAAAAGTATGACTTTGAAATAATGTATTGTTCCAAATGTTATGTTACTACAAGAGGATTCATATACTTAACATCTTACATGATGTTTGGAAACGTGGAGGTTTTGTATGCTTCTATTTATTTTTTTTTTCCAGAAAAGGAGCAAAGTCATGCAAACCAGGAGAAAATAGCTGTGATTTTCAGACTGACTTTTAAAAGCCTTAGGATAGTGTCCCAGTGTGCTGGCCAGGAAAGCCAAGGCAGCTCCAGAGAAGGTGCAGAACTGTGCTCCTGCATGCCAGTTCTTTGCCTTTTTTTTCCTTTTATTTTTTTTTTTCCAATAACATTTAAGGTACCTCTATAACCATCCATCAGCCAAAATGCCCTCTGTTCTGGCCTTCTTTTCGAGGCTTGCTAAATCAGCAATTTCAGAAGCAATATCTCTTGCAAATCACTCTGCAGATAGCTGTAGTGCACGCAGCCAGAGCTGATGAGTCAATGAAGTGTACGAGAGAGGAGCTGGCAAGAAGACCCTTTCACTCTCGTTTTCTCAACACCAATGCAATGCCAGTGACCCCCTGAAGTGTGAGGGGATAATCATGCTCCAAGTGACCAGCATGTGGGGCAGAGGGAAACAGCATTCTTTCTGCAGTGTAAACATCATGCACACAACAGGAGCAATGAAACAAGAAATGGATGATGGTGACAGATCAGTAATCAGCAAAAGAAGAAACTCACGGTGCTTGCCAGGTAATTTAAAGAAGTCAAATTCAGTGTTGCGTCTAATGTGCCTCTTTTCTTAAAGCATACACCCTGAAGGCACAAGTCTTTGCAAGGGAGAACAGTGCCAACTCCACTTTGTCCGAAGCATCTCTTTTCAGCACAGAGAGAGTGTTTTTTTCCCTGTAGAATATGAAGGCACATGAGAGGACAATTAATAGTGAAAACCCAGCAGGACTGCTGTATGCAAGTATGCACAGCGTGCTCCCCCGTTGCTTCTGGACTGGCACTAGCCTGTCAAACGCCTGGAAACGAAGCTTTCTGGAGCCTTTATTAAGATTCATGGGAAAGGCAGGCCCCAAACCCACAGACAGCATCAGCACGAAGCATCTCAGCCTCCTCTCTCCCATAAGCACTGCCAGCACATCTGGCTCAGGCTCTAGAGGGGAATGAAGAAACTGGGAGGGAGTATAAAGTGAATCTGTCAGCATTTACTTGCATGACAATCTGCCATGTAGAATACGTGCCATGCACAATACAATCCTCTCAAGCGCCTGATCCCCTACTACACCCTGGCTGTAGGCTAGTGCACTCACATTTCTTCCATACATGCCAGAGAAGGACTGCAAACCTACATACAGGGCTTCACAAAGGGCTGTGATGCCCACACAGGGAGGAGATGACTTCTTTTTTCCCCCCTTGTGCTCTTTTGTAGGATCCACAGCAGCCTTAAATCCTATTTCTGCAGAGACACTTCTGAAAATCCCAAGCCTTTCAGGAGATTTGTAGTCTGGGTTTTTGAAACTTTGCTCTACCCTTCTGTTTATTTGACAATTTTATTAATTATTAGTGGTTCGTGTGTATGCACGCATCTGCATACATGTATAAAATTAATATTCATGTGCACCAACTTGCTGCAGGTATACATACAAACACATACTCTTTTCTGATAAATTGAACTCCAAAATAATCTTTCTGATTGTCCTTTTTCCTGCAACTTTGCATGGGTTTTTACAGCAGGGCAAAAATTGTATAAAGTAATATATTCCTTTGCCATTCTCACTAAAGATGCTTTTCACCACCTGAAGGTACAAATAGTATATTCCTGAACAATAAAAATTTTAAAAGTTGTTATCTTGAAGAGCCCCAAAATGTACATAAATTCTAGCAAGTACAAAAGAAGTAACTTCCTGTGCTTTGTCTCTGCAGCATTTACAGCAAACCCAGCTCCCCGTGGTCACCTCGACTAAACGCCCAGAGAGTGGCAGAGGCAAGTACGTGCCACTTGCTGAGTGAGTGGGAGAACAAGCAGCGCTCCTGGATATAAATGGATCTGTTATTCCTCACATTTCCACACTTGTGCCTCTCAAATCTGGATTCTTAGTTTTAAAAAAGTACTTCATTTGCAACAGACTTGGCAGATGATATTGGTGTCTGAGGGCCTCTGATGTGTGTTAAAAGTACTATTTTCTCGCTTCATATGAGACAGAAAAATATGAAATTCTGCCTATGAAGATAAGAAAAACAGTTATTTACAGAGCACCTGAAGCTTCCAGAAGTATCTGCTGCAGGTCTTAAGTAGGTTAGTTGGTTAGACACACTAACTCTCTAGGCAGTGTGAGTATAAATTTCAATTTAACACCTAGAGGGCCAGGCACCGTGGTCTGTGTTAATTCTCACATTGATTGTCACACCAGCAACAGTGAAGTTCAGCATTACTGCAGAGACAATTCACTTCGTACCATTCACACGTTATTTCTGGGCCAGTTTGTTGCTTGCAAATCTGTACTACTATTGGATCATCCCAGGGGTCTGGAAATCAGATCTCCCCCTGCCCGAGGGCACTGATGTCCTTGGCACCTCCTCCACTGAGCCATCATGTGGAAAAGTATTCTCTGGTGTCCTCTGTACTGCCACTTTGCTGTGTGCCCTCAAGCAGTGCTGGAGAACAGCCCCAAGTCACCACGTCACCATGCCATGACACCATGAGAACATCTCAGCACGCCCACCAACGAAACATAGGTGTCAAAGGAGGCCACGAGCTGACCAAGGGCAACCCTACAGTGTTATAAGCATCTGCAGAGTGAAGTGATACTGGGCAGTAGGTTTCTTCTTCTTTGGTCATCTAAGACTTGGCTTTATGGCTTATGGGTCACTACCTTATCACTCAGTGAGTCTCCTCATCAGGTGGTAAGCTATATTTCAAACAGAATTTCCGCTATGTAAAAAAAGAAAAAAACATTTTGAGAAAGTTGTTGGTTCTTTTCCAGAAATTGAAAGAAGAGTTGCACAGCCCTTCATTTTTATGAAGTAAATGTTTAATTTTCATCATGTTAAAACCAGTCCAATTCTATTTGTTTTGACTACTAATGCAAAAGTCTAAATGGTAAAGCGAGAATGAAATGTTTGGCATTTGACCTTATCAAGATGAAATAATTCAATAATTGCATGAAAAATACGGTGTTGAATTTGATATGCTATTCAAAAACACATTTTTCTATGAATCAGCAGTTTCTCACAGAAAACATACTGTTCATAGCTTGTTGACTAGTTTTGTCCTTAAACAGACACTAAAACAAGTCTACGCTGTTTCTTGTATCGCTGTACTTTTCCTGTTTGGTTGTTCTTGCTGATATTTTTGACCTACTCAGCATTGCAACTTACCTACTATTGCCCAGAAAGCACAAGGTGGACTATTCCAAAAATAAATGCTTAATTTTCCAGTGTATTGCTAATACTCTATATTTCATTGATGAAAGAATAATGATAACGTATTCAGTAAAACTCTTGACTCAAAATGTATGCTTGCAGTATTTGTCTTAGCTTAGAGAAGAAAAATAATTATTCCATTTTCATTTTCTTGATGTCTGAAAAGAAGTCTTTCAGCTGATTTTTTTGCAGCATGGTGAGAATGGCCCAGCTGTACCACAAACTGAACACTTAGCCTTGCATTCAGAAAGCACCAGCTTGCATTCAAAAGTCAGTTAGTCTTGTATTCAGGCAGCAAAGATCATATGAATGATGAATGATTTGCAATGCAAGATGCTTTTTTCCAGATCTTTTTCCAGAGGTCAAAGGGCTCATCATTTTATGCTTTTCCAAAATTACATTTTCCTTTAAAAAGCAGTAAATTATTAAAATGTAATATAAAATACATATTTTAATAAGTAGAATATAGCAGGTATGACCTCTGTCACTTGCTGAGTGTATCAACACCTTGCATTGTCCCAATGCTATATTTTAAGTAGATTTTAATATAAATCAGGTATTGAATGCAAAGATCTTTCCATTCTAACAGATTTTAATGAACTTCTTTCAATGCCATGATACACGGTCAGATCTTAAATCTGATTTACCGTTGCACTACAGTTTGTGAGGCGTTCCATTTGCCATTTGTGCACTGCAGTGGGTTTTTTTCTTTGTTAGAAAAACAGTTTTTGTACCTTAGCTTGGATACAGTACCTTTAACCAAACCGTGTATACATATTTTAATTACAGATAAAGCTTTCAGCTGCCTAAAAACAATCTTCATAAAAAATGAATTAATAATCCTAGAAAATGGACATATTGCACAATTATAATTTAAAAAATAAAGACAGATGGTTTGAATAAGTGGCAAACTCATATTTTCATTGACTAGAAAGCTACGTGTATTTGAGAAAATACTTTGAAATTAATTATTTGCCAAAAAAATATGTCAATGTTCTGGAGTTCTGCCACGCTGTAGCATCTTGCTTGGTTGGATGAAAGTGTGAGGGGAAGGCAGATATGGACTCCATAATGATCTGTCATAATTCAGAGCAGTGGGGCACATTCAAAATTAAAACCAGCTCCAAATACCCTGGAGGAGCCAGTTTCACACTGCAATATGTCAATAGTTTGGGAGTATCACTTTCTTCATCTCCAGTCTCACTTTCAGCCTCACTCCACCTCAAAATCTAGTGCTTTTCTTTGGAAATGTTTGTTTCTCATTAACCCTCTGTGGAAGCCCATTTAGTTACTATATTTTGTCCTGGCATAACAAACCTGAGTGTGAAGACTGGGTCTGTGGAGAGCTCACGACACGTTGTGAGAGCTGAGGTGAGAGAAGATGAATCAGGACCTTCCTCTGCTCCTGATGCATCACGTAAGATTTGAGCAATATCTATCCCCCGGCATTTTTCTCCAAAATGGTGATAATAGCATTTATGCATTTCCCAGGATTGCCAGGAAGAGTTCAGTGTTATCTAGTGATGTTTCCTGAAAAGCCTATCATTACATTAAGTCATTTAAATTGATAAAATAATCTTTTTCGTCTTCAGCAAGGGATATAACTGCCTGTTTTTCCACTACTGGGTTTAAGTACCCGTACTATCCTGGGCTGAAGCTTTTTTCAAAGAGTCCAGTATACTTCACCCAAACTGAAAAATAGGAGATGCATCATATACGACGTATGGTTTCCTTTTTAAAAGAAAATTAGCTCTACGATTTAATTTCATCTACTCTGATTTTAATTAGCTGGGTACCACAGAGTGTTGTGGGGTATGAACTTATTTTAGATATACTGACTACTGCATCTATACCCGCTAAAGCAAACCCCTATCCAGTAAACTTGCTATCAAGTAATAAGTGTGCATAAATGCCTACAACACAAACAGAAACATATGAAAGTAGCAAAGACCTTGCCTGTACTGCTTGCAGAGCCCTGAATAATAAATATCATATATATTTTCATTGCTTTAATTCATAATTAAAAATAAATGGGAAAATAGATGAATAGATGGAAAGAACAGTTTTCTGTTCAGAAGTGCCTGACATTTCAACATTTTAGCAACACTGTTTCTATATAAATAATTGATTCTTTTACAATATTCCTGTGGCAGCTGGAGGCTACAGTGATTTCAAATCCTCACATGTCCCTCTCTTATTATCCACTCGGCACTAGCAGGTACAAGTAGATTGGTAGTGAGGGATTTACATTTTCTCCTACAAAGAGGAAAAATTGGGAAGTTTGTGAAAGAGGGGTTGGTAGGTCTGGGGTGTGATTCTGGCTAGAAAATAAAACAAAAACTTACAGTTTTGGGGCTATACAGCTAAATCTACAGAGAGACTACGTGCACAGCCCGTTCCTAGAGCTATGTGTTTGTATACCCTCATGTACAGAGAGGGTTAACTTATTTCTTCAACACAAATGCAGTGTATATCTCAAAACAATAATCTTGTTGTAATGAGCAGCTGTTTCTGATGATAATAAAGATTCTTAAATTACACATGCATAACTCACGAGGTGAATGAAAAATACATAGAAAAAAGCCACTTATAGTAGGTGCTGCCAAACATGGTACAAAGCAAGGTACCTCAGGATTTGTTTGTGAATGACCACCAACCTTTTCCCAAATGCCAAGCGCATATTTAAAATAGTCTAATTTCATCTCCTTTAATTACATGCATGCAAATCATTGCCTTCTCTAGGTTTTTTTGGTGATTTTTTTGTTGTTTTTTGGTTTTTTTTTTAATTTTTTTGCTTCAGTGTGACATTCCTCCTTGTAAGCAAGGAAAGCCATGTGTTCTCTCTGACCTTACGCTATAAGAGAGTTTGAGATATTTCATTGACCCTTCCCCCTCGACTCTGGGGCTAATATGTCTCATTATCTCAGTGCATAAAACTGATTATTAAGTAGTCTTTGATGAAGCAAACAGACTTCCACTTGTCCTTTTGCATTATCTCAGTATCATTAATTGTTTAAAAACTCACAATGAGGTCATTCAATTACAGTATTCTCTATACAGCCTGTGCTTAATGTCACATTGAGGTTGTTATCCAGAGCAGAGGGGGTTAAATTATCAGTATGCTGTTGCCACTGTGATCCTAATGTAAATGAACATTTGGTGTTTTATTTTTTCCTTAGCTGCTGGTTACTACGCTATTAGCATATTTGATGTATTTCTCAGCTCAGTTAATAAGCAGTTCTGAAGGCAAAAGATTGATGTTTTAGAAGGGGGTTTATAGACCGTTCTCCCTTGTAACAATATCTGGAACACGTCTGTGCACTATTATGACTAAGTGACTTTGGTTTTAGGCCATATGCACCACTGACAAAGCCTAATCTGTGCTCCTGTCTGCTGCTTAGGTGTTTTATTGCTAGACTATGGCCATCCTATGAATTCCAAGCATTTTTTTCTTTCCTCTCTTGTTCCTAATGAAACCAAATTTTGCCTTGATTTTAAAGTGTTTTAAAGCGTTTTGCATGCTTCAGGTGCATTAACATTATCTGAATACCATTCCTTGTATCAAACATGTTCAAAGCCCTGAAGCACGTACGAGTAAGTTTTGTAACAAGAACTCTAATAAAATATTAAGGAGAGAATATATGGAAATACAGGAAATACAAACCAGTGTATTCCTATTAGAATAACATGGAGAAGCAGATGGGTGTAAAATGTTCTGAGAGAAGCACAATTCAGCTGATGCTAGTGGAAGTGCAGGGAATAGGTGCTGCAGGTGACTGCTCAGATGGGAAGTTGGTGATGTTCTTTCTTCCTCAACAACTGTGTTTTCATACCTGGGCACAGGGCAGAGCTCTAGAGGGATATTCCATGGTTTGTTAGGGGAGGCAGCAGTTGGCACCTGGGCAGGTGCAGCCATACAGAGAGCTCTTCTGGTCCAAGGGCCAGGCTTGCCAGAAGGCTGTGGCACTTAGATCCTCTCCATCTTTTCACTGACTCTCCCTTGTGTTAGGTAGAAACTCACCCATGGAACTCAGACTTTCTGTTCAGAAAAATAACTTAATTTTAGCTTACCAACTGCCACTCTTCTGCCTATTGCACTATTGATTTTAGTGCTGCAGCAATGCTTTGGGATCCTGAATGGCTTCCAAATCTATATTTGAAACCTGTCTCTTTCTTTGAGTTGTGTCCCAGGTAATGTGATCAATATAGTTAGCATTAAGGCTTGCTAAATGATGGCAGTATCTTTTGGTAATGACTTGAGAGGTTTCAAATTCTGCTTTGGGAAATAAGATTCTTCAGACAGTTTTGTAAAAATAGACTTTTGTTGAGACAGTTTGTCTTCAGATTTTTCAAAATCATTCCACTCTCTCTTTTGCCTTTTGCCCTCACCTGTGTCTGCTGTGTCAGAAGTGACCAGAAAAATAGTGATTCTCAAAGAAACCTTCCAGGGGAAAAAAATTTATCAAAACTGTTATGCCTGTGCAAAACATTTTGGAGCTGGGTAGTTGAAAAAATGACATTTTGTCTAAACCCTTTCAACCAGCCCTCACTAACAAGCTTTCCACAGATAAGTAATGTATATCCTGTTTTTTCCTTCATCAAGCTGGGACACTCCATGCATTTTGCCAAGCCTTTTGGCAGCTAATATTTTTGTTAAATTGGCTAGTACATCTGTCAGCCCAGGGACAAAGCTGGGTTTCCCACCCTGAACCTTTCAAGCACAACCCTTTGTAAAAGACAAAATGCTGTATCTACCTTAAAACATAAAGGATCCTCAGGGCATTGGGAACTAATGTGCTGCTTTAATGCAAACATCCCTTGTGAGGGCTCTCGGTCCTTGTATGCTCTGAACAGCAGGAGGAAGAATACATGAATATAAATAAGCTGCACAGCAGTATTCAGAAAATGGAGCTATAAGAGTTAATGAGATGGTGTCCTGCTGCTGGACGCTTGCATGTTAAAAATCCTGATGGTTTTATCCAGCAGCAGGTTTAAAAAACATGTGCAAAGCTGGCGGTTGTGGAGACTACAGAACGGTGCCTCTTTCCGTATGGCCTTGCTGCAGGCAAAGGGCCTTTTGATATATCTAAGTCTAACAAGGGAGAAAACAGAGGGATTACTAGAAATCATTGACCATGGAGGAACCAAGTAATTATTAATAGCATTATACACCGAACTGCACACAGCTGGTGTGTGCATGCAGCGCTGTGTGTCTGGCTGCACACAGCAACTGGCAGAGGACCCTGTAACTAAAAGCTGCTGCAAAAAGCATTTAGTTGTGTGTCTTTAAGACTCACTCTGTAGCAGCAGAATTCAAATGGAAGGTTCCGATTTATGGCATCCGTGGTCATAAAATTGCTGCCCCGCTCCAGAGAGACAATTCGGTGCATCTCTGTCTTGGAACCAACGGTACTTTCCCAAAAACAGTCACCACCCTGAAAACGCCCCCTTTGAGCTACTGCTCAGTGTGTGTCTAGCCCACATCAGTCTGACCTACCGCTCCTGTGTTATCCTGCTATTTTATGGAATTAACAGGATGCATTACAAGGCAGTCGTGTACATCCGCTGTGCAGTGAGACAACTCTGTACACCCCAGAGAGTCTCCTCTCACTGTGCTTGAGCAAGACCAGGAGCTGCTTGGCACCAGTGCTGGTGCGATGGCTTTGCTCTGCACAGAATTGTGCATGTCCTTACTCTTTCCAGTGTCTCCCAAACCCAGGTGACCACTTTGCTTAGATGGTCATCCTGTTCAAGAACACATGAGTAGAGAGAGTCATGCATTTGAATGCCGCATGGAGTCTGACCCTGAAGAGCTTAAGAAGAGGTGGTCTATGGTCACACAAGATGTCCACGTGCATTACATGAGGTTTGATGGGGAGAGAGTTGCCTGAAGCAATTTCATACTTTTGTTTACCTACCAGAACAATCTGGTCTATTAAACATTATTTTAAAAGCTTGGGGCCCGAAACTAGCATGAGAGTGAAGATTAGCTAAGCATGGGGCTTGTTTATACATGTTCAGTGATTATCACCCAGCTGGTGCATGTTTCACTCTTGGTATTTGAGAATTAATAAACTTGCTGAGTGACAATTCCAACCTCATCTCTAATGAAATTAGCTTCCATGGAAGGAAGTGATGAACACAGATTTGACGGGAGCTACCAGGTGTCACTATGATATGTTTTTTAGCAAGTTCTTTTTCTAAGGACTTGTTGACATGCAGGAATTGTCTAGAATAGTTATTTAAAAAAAAAAAAAAAAAAAGAAAAAAAAAGCCTGCAGGGATACTTTTCTGTTCTGACAAGGTTATGTCTATGCAGGTGTTGAAGGTCAGGTGCAGGCCAAGGTTTGCCAGCCATCTCTCCTGAGAGCACCTAAATTCAGCATGCTGTAACTCTTCAGTCACAGGTCCAGCTCCTAGCTGAATACCTGACTTTGTGAAGGAACCTGCCATATCACACTGTCACACATTCATGGAGCTCCTCTGTACATTGCAGACCTCAAACAGACATGCAACAGCTGCATCCTTGGTGTTCTCTGTTCCTGCCTCTCTGTTGTTTCTGTTGCCAGAGACAGCCTGATGCTTAAACAGGATTCAGAGATCAGGCACTGAGATAAGTGGCTTCAGTGCAGGTGCTAAGACATGGTGCATTTCTTAGTGAAGAATAGCAGTGTAAATCAGTGTTGAATAGCTATTGCACTTTAAATTCATATGTTGATTCATTTCATAATGGTTTCCCCATGGAGATAAATCCTAAGGGTATAAGCATCATTCAGTCTTGAAAGAAATAATACATTGCAGTTAGTTTTGCGATTTGGGTATTTTTCTTAGATGAGATCTTTAATCTTCCTAAACAGAACCAATTCCAGGGCAGAGGTGCTTCCTGTAAACCCACTAATAACATTTTGGCTCAAATGCCTGAAAGAGATAATCACCTAAAATGCTGCGACTTCTTCTGTTCAAAGAGTGATGTCCCTCCCCAACAAATCACATGTCTCTGTGCAGTTGTGAATGATGTACTACTTGGAAATTTCTACCTTGTTTGTTGGAGAGATTTGAGTGTTGTTGAGTACAGTTTTGTTAGGGGACTAAAGAAAATATCAAAAGTTGTCGATATTGAACCGTTCTTTCTAGCTGAAAGAACAGGTTTCCTATTTTTCATTTGAATTAAAAAAAAAAAAAAGTTTAAAGGAAAATGTTTTGGACTTTGAACAGCTTGTTGCACAGCAAATTCTTCAGAAGGAAGAGTTTTGAGAGAAAGGGGATGACAATTGTTTTAAAAAAAGCATGCTCTTCTAAGCAAAAAAGCAGCTGAACTCCCACAACATGCAGGAGCTCAAAGCCAGGAACAGCAGGAAAGGTTGCTCAGCTGAGCAATGCTCACCAGTCCAACAGGTGCAGGAGAAGTAAGATCAGACTTTGTAGGCTGAGGTCAAAGTCTTGTAGTGCAGAATAGTTTGTTAAGAGTAAACTCTGCATAATTAAGGCAGTTTCTTGATAGATCTCTGCTCTTTGGCATAGTTTTTTTTGGTCAATAAAGAGGATAAATGGAGACCAGAGCTGCAGGAGCCAGAGGAAAGCTGTAGCAATGAGGCTTTGCGAAAGCTGCAGAACTGATTTGAGAGTCTGATGCACCCAGTTTATCAACTCTTATGCTCTAAAACACAGAGGCGTGCAAGTCAGCTGCCTATATGCAGGCATTTATTAGCACTTGATATATCCTAGAATGCTTCACCCGGCCTTAGGCTACCAGTCCAGGAGAGGGCATGTCTCCTGTGGGCCCTGTGTCATATCAGTCAGTATTGTTCAATTGTCAAATGTCCATCTGG